>JANAVB010040819.1:4376606-4976606 GCA_029216955.1 Iris pallida
TCAACTCACACTAGACACCACTCAACTAGGCACTAACTAAGGGTTTATATAGGTCATCTAAGGGATCTATTTGTGGGGCAACATGGGGTTCAAATGGTATATGTATTGAATGGAAAATGAATGGATGAAAAAGTGAATGAATGGAAGACAAATGAATGAAATAGAATGCATGAATGTATGAATGGAAAGGTGAGTGAATAGATGATACGAAAGGCTAATGTGGGCTGATATTGGGGCTGTCTAATGGACTAATTTTGGGGGTCCTATAGGGCTGTCCTATGGGCTAACATAGGGCTGTCAAATGTGTCAATATGTGGACTGATTTAGAGTTGCTTATAGGCTATTTAAGTGGACTGATTTAGACTGAATTGGGGCTGTCCAATGGCTGATTTGTAGGTGAATATGGGGTGATATATGGCTGAATGTAAGGGCTGCTTATAGGCTGATTTGGAGTTGATTTGTAGGGCTGTTCATGGACTGAATATATGTGCAAACATGGGCTTATATATGGCTGAAATATGGTGATATAGGGGCTGTTTTCAGGACAGCAATAGGCTGGTTTAGGACTGCTAATGGTGGCTGAATTTGGGACTGGTTTGTGAGTGAATTGGGCTGTCAATGGGGGTCAAGTATAGGGCTATCCATGGGGTGTTAAGGGGCTGATATTGGGGGTTAATAATGGGCTGAATTGTGTGTCAAGAGGGGGCTGGAATGGGATGGTCTAGGGGCTATTTTCTAAGGGCTAATGCCCCTACACACTGCTGCAATCAGCAGCACCTAGCTGATGCTACTAGGGGCTATCAATGCCCCTGAAATCAGTCCCCCTTGTGGGGACTGATACATGCTAGCTGCTGCCAAGGGGCAGCAGCTCCCCTTTCCTTCCTTCACCTATCTCACTCTCTCTAACTCTCTAATCTCTCTCAATTTCTCTCTATACAACACACACACACAATCCAAAAGCCAACTCTACCACCACTCTCTATATCCATCTCTATATATATATATGTCACACTCACACACACACATATACATATCTACATATATATACACACACACACACATGGATACATACACATATATATTTATATATGGACACACACACATATATTCCTAAACGACCCAAAACTTTATCCGAATAACCAAATCTTACAATTCTACCTCTAGGGCCTAGACATGTGCCCCACACAAGAAATCTAACTCGCGCACGTGAGCGAAAACGAGAAACGAGGCCCGAATGGCCAAATGACCATTCTGGCGACTCCGGGGTGTCCGATTCGCGATACCGCGTGATACGGACACCAAATCTATCAGGATTCGACCCAAACTCTACCCACGAGTTCTAAATAATGATTAGAACCTATTCTAAGTACTAACTTGTCAATTCTAGTGTCGGTGCAAAAAGTCACCCGTGTGTTGGAACCCGAAAACCCCGAAAAGCCTATTTTATGATTTCTTGCAAAACGACCCCACGTATCCAAATATGGACATGTACCTAGCCTCATCTCATCCAAACTAACCTAATTAGGTCTAATTAGGCTAGGAGTAACACCCAAATATGTCAATTTAGGGTTTCCCCAAAATTGGCACTAAACCTAGCCCGAAAGTCCCGAATTGAGTCCAATGGGTTCCAAACCTCTTCTAATGCGTTGTCCTACGTCTCGGATATCCTCTAATATGCAAATAACATTAATTAGGAGCAATTACAAGAGTCAAAGTTTACCTCTTGGGAGTTGGAATCCTAAGAAAAAGCCCCAAATTTGGTTCTTTTTGGGTTAAGAGCCAAATCTAAGCTTCCAACCCCTCCATGCTAGGTTCTACCTAGATAAAAATTACAAATAAGAGATAAATAAGGGTTAGCACTAAGATTAGAGAGAGATCTAGAGTATGGAAGAAAATTAGAAGAGATTTGACTTACTTTGGAGCTTAAAATCTAAAGGGAAAAGAAAGGGGTCTTTGTAGAATGAGAGAAAGGAGAAGAGAGAGAGAGAGAGTTTTTCTTGAAATGAGAAGAAGAGAGGGAGTGTTTTTGCTGGCCGACCACATTTTAGAGGGTTGGGGCCATTTGGCAATTTACCAAAATGCCCTCCAAGTCAAAGAAATGAGTGGTTTTGAGTTGGAGTCAAAATGGTAACTTGAAAACTCCAAATTTCAAGTTCTAAATCTAATTCTAATCTCTAATCCCACTAAAATCAAATGGAATTAGTTAAATATAAATATCTGGGTTTGGTCATGACAAGTTGGTCGGTTCCAGTTGGGTCCCGATCAGAGTCTAAGCTACCCCGGTCCCCGATATTAGTCGGAATGAGCTGAAATTCGAACCCGACTCGAATAACCCCAAAACAATATCATAAATAATAAATTTTTTTTTAAAATATTTAAAAATATAAAATAATAAAAATACCCTTGTTCCTGAAAAGTGGGGGTGACATTAACATAATGAAAACATAATGAACTCAATTTCCATATATCTGATCAGATAAATATCCAAAATACTTTAATATACAAATGTGTCCAAAACTAAATAGCACCCAAATACATAAAATACAAATTCCCACTGTATTGCCATATTCTTAATTAAGATAACACCCATATGAGCAGTATACTCATGAAAGATCCTGGGTGATAATACTTTTGTAAGGGGATCCGCTAATCATGGAGTTTGTCCTAATGTGCTATATGGACATTTAAACCATTCTGAATTCTTTCCTTCACAACTAGAAACTTTATGTCAATATCCTTTGACTTATACAAGTTTCTGTTGTTATTGGAATACAGTATTGCTGATTCATTGTCACACCGTAATTTGAGTGGTCTTTCAACACCCTTTCCTATAGGCGCAGCCTTATGACAAGATTTCACAACTATATTCCATGAATAGATGTCTCACAATATGCTATAAACCTTGCTGTCATAATAGAAAATATTATGAGTGCATGTTTGACACTCATCCAAAATATATCTCCACTAGTCAGCATAACCTGATGTGGATCTCCTGCTGTATTGGCATCCAATAAAATCAGAGTCGGAATACCTTATGATCTCCAGAATTATTCCATCTCCTACAAAGAGCATATAATTCCTTGTTCTCTATTAATTACTTAAGTAGTTTGGCTACTACCCAATGATCCATCCATATTTGCTTAAATATCTGCCTAACATCCAAATATGTACGCAATATCCTGATGCGTACTTACTTGACACTACACCATAATATGCAATTTGTAACACATTTTTTTTTTCCAAATAGTAACGGTTATTAACGTTACAATCTGGTAACAGTTATAACCGTTACTATTAGCAAAAACTGTTACTACAATTCTGATTCTATAATTTTTATAAGTTTTATATTATTTGTAACAATAAAAACTGTTACAAATTTACAACTTAGGTCACATGCATAACATGTGCCAAGTGAAAAGTGTTACTGGCTTCCAAAAGGAAAAAAGTGCCCCCAAAATTTCTCGCACTCATTTTGGATGGTTTTCCCCTTCTCCTCTCTCGACCTGTGACCGCCGACTAGGCTTCCCTCTCATTCTCTTCGATTACTGGAGAAGCAACGAAGGTGCGCCTCTCATTCTCTCTCACGATCTCTCAAGATTTTGGTTCTATTAGAGTTTTGATTTTCTTAGGGTTTTGGTTTTTCTTAGGGTTTCGGGTTTCCTTCTCTCAAAATCTTAAGATTTTGAGCATAATCGAAGCAACGAAGGTACTTCCCTCATACTCTCTCTCTCTGATTTTTTGGATTTTGTTGATTTTTGGTTTTTTTATTGTATGTTAAACTTCAAAAATACGAGAAATCTGTTCATCTCATATTATGTGGTCGAACATTTGGATTTTTTTGATTTTTTGATTTTGTTGATTTTTGGGTTTTGTTGATTGTACGTTAAATTTCAAACATATGAGGAATTTGTTCTGTCATTATTCTGTCGAGTGCTCATGCTGCCTGTACTATCCTCTCAGAATCTGTGTCGAGAGCACTCGTGGCTTCGTCGAGAAGCAGAATGCGGGGGTCTTTGAGAATAGCCCTCGCGATGGCAACCCTTTGCTTATGGCCACCAGATAGCTTAGTTTCGTGCTCTCCGACCATGGTGTCAAATCCCTGAAATCCATCACACGTTGAGCAATTTAGTCGTGTTTAGTAACCGACAAGTTTTGTGCTGCTCAAGATTTCTGGAAAGGAAAATTAAGGTTGGTTTATGACCTGAGGCATTTTGTCTATGTCACGCCCCAGAACCAGAATACTGGAGAGCGGGGGCAGACATAGCCAGCTACGTATATTGAAATGGAAACCACCTCGATATACGGTCACGGCTGTCTAGATATGTGAGGGTTTTCTACAAGCCAACAGTCTTTTATGGTCATGAACAAGCCTAGTGTCTCAATCACTACAAGTAAGTAAAGTCGCAAGATGTATGATCATTAAATATACAATAATAAGGTGTCCCAAATATTATATATTCAGCTGATCATGAAGCTAGTCGTTACAAAATGTTAGGACTAGCAAGAGTTTAGTCATACATGATCAACCCTAGGATTTGTCAATCATGTTTACAGCCCGTAGGCAGACAGTAAGTAAAAGTGCTCCGAGCTAACAGGTGCTCGTCGGCTAAACGCCTCAAAAGAATAATTTTTACAATAGAGTGAGCGAAACAAAATAGAAAACCCACTCTTGGCCCGGATTCCGTCTAGTGTTCACCATTGGGCTGGAAGCTTGGTAGATCCTCGGGAGCTGCTCCGAAATCTGGCTACACAAAACCAGCTGGGTCAACCCCAGAAAGAGCAAGTACCACAAGGGGGCCACGAAATAAGAACAGAAGCCAGCAATCAGCACAGAAAATCTAATATTAAAACTAAAATTACGAAAACATGTCAGGATGATATACGACGAGATAACCATGAAACTATTCCGATAGCCAGGTTACAACCCGTAAACCAAACAAGGACCGGGGTTGTAACCCTTCATCTGAACAGAGCTTGGTTTTCCACCATTTATCGGCAAAATAAGTAATGTAAGTAATCAAGACAGGAAGCAATCTTGCATGGGATCAAGACAGGATTAGACTGGTTATACCTCATTCAATCAATCACGGCCAAGCAGATCCTACGGCTTACTACTTTAACTAACTAGGGTTGTCACAGGCCTAATTACTAACAAGATGCAGTGAGATTGTTCCACAGCCACATGCCCTGCAGACCATCCAGGCTACCCAGGACAAAAGATTAGGGTTGAATTCAGGCGGGTACATCGTCCAGGAGACACATGTACCCTTAGGTGACTTAGAGGGTGCAACACGCGACGGTGTGCTGGAAATGTGCCCTACTCGACGGCAGGCTACAGATCCCAAGAGCGCCCAGGTAACGGGATTGCCTGTAGCTGTGTCATCTCTTCATGACTACTGAGTTATTCTAGTTATTAACCTTAATCTATTTCAGTAGGCACTCCTGACCGTGGTACTCAGAAGTCCCATCCTAGACATGATACAAGACAGGACAAGTGGATTTAACAAGCAAGCAAGAAGACTACCCACGGTGTCGAGGTAAGTCAAGTAACAGCATTAAAATAAATCATGTCAGGGTACTTGTCAGGAGTGCACCACGATGGGCCACTATCATGTCAGGTCGGTCATGTCAGGAGTGCACCACTACGGGTCACTGTCGTGTTATGCTAGTTTCTTGTCATACCATGCCATGTACAATAGTCATTCTAAACATATTAAGTAAAATCAAGTTCATGACAAAAGGCGTAAGGATATAAAATGGACGTAAAATATCTAATAAAATATCAATATACAGGGCCATAGAAAAACCAAGCTTAAGGAAATAAACCAAAACTCCAAGGGTCAATGGGTTAAACAAGGGGTCAGGGGAGCAGCGTACGAAAAGTCACGCACGCTCAAGGAGCAGCGTAGGCAGCGTACGTGAGAAATTCACGCAGGCTCACTCAAGGCAGCGTACATGAGAAAGTCACGTAGGCTCACTCAAGCAGCGTACGTGAGAAAGTCACGTAGGCTCACTCAAGGCAGCGTACGTGAGAAAGTCACGCAGGCTCACTCAAGGCAGCGTACGTGAGAAAGTCACGCTGGCTCACTTAAGGCAGCATACGTGAGAAAGTCACGCAGGTCCACTCAAGCAGCGTGCGTGAGAAAGTCACGCAGGCTCACTCAAGGCAGCGTACGTGAGAAAGTCACGCAGGCTCACTCAAGCAGCGTGCGTGAGAAAGTCACGCAGGCTCACTCAAGGCAGCGTACGTGAGAAAGTCACGCAGGCTCACTCAAGCAGCGTGCATGAGAAAGTCACACAGGCTCACTCAAGGCAGCGTACGTGAGAAAGTCACGCAGGCTCACTCAAGCAGCGTGCGTGAGAAAGTCACGCAGGCTCACTCAGGCAGCGTACGTGAGAAAGTCACGCAGGCTCAAGGAGACACGCTTCCAACAGGAAGCGTACTCAAGTCTGCGTATGCAGCGCTAAAGAGCACGCATAGCTCAGCGTGCGTGAGCTAAGAAGCTCTGCACACTGCTCACTGTCTTCTCCAAACAGCAAGAATACCATGGCAGAACCCAAAACTTCAAAACAACATAACTTGGTCATCCGAACTCCAAATCCGGATTTCCAAAGTTCCAACTTGGGTGAAATTGAACTCTCTTCCACATAGAAATATCAGAACCCACAAAACTCCAACCGAAATAGATCAAAACATGCAAAAATCTGAAAATAGGAATAACTAGATCTAAGACAATGGAGGCTCCAAATCATAAAATGCCAAGAACTAATGTTGATCATCATGTCCTAGTCTAGCAATTGGACAAAGAAAATATGGTTCTCATGTAGTAGCAAGATGCACTTGCCTAAGGGTTGGAGAGTTGTGTGGAGGAAGAAGAAGAAGAAGAAGAAATTAATGGTGGTTATGAAGAGAGAGAAGAGGTTGGTGGAGTTATAAAGAGGGTGTTGTGGTGTGTTTGAGGGTGGAGCTTAGAGCTAAGGTGGCCCAACACATAAAACCGAACCAAACCAGACCATCCCCAATAAAACCGAGCCATGCCAAACCCAAATACCAGAAATACTGAAATTCCACAAGTTGAGAAAAATAAAAATACATGCCAAAAATCCAGATACGAGTATAAATATGAAATACGAGAATTACGGAAAAATGAGGGTGACAGTCTATGAACTTGGAAGCATTAGCAAGCTCTGCAACTACTCAGATCTCCTCTGCAGTTGCACCATCTTTGCCGTAATCTATGTTATCCCAATTTTCCCTCTAATCCACCTCAGTTGGAACTCCTTGAGGTTTATTCCATCCACAAGTACCTATAATCCACCTCAGTTGGAACTCCTTTATTTGTAGTCCTTGAAGTGTTAATAGAAAATTTTAATTATATAGATTATTAGCTTAGGGTGCTATGTCAGTAGTATGCGAATATTTGTAGACATGACTTTATCCTTTTTAAACATATAACATTAGAAGTTAGTAGTAAAAAGAGGTAGAGATGGAGTCTAATATTATTTTTCTGGTATGGTATTTTAAACCTAACATGTCGCAAGCAATGCTTTTTTTTGGTTCTTTTTTTGTGTTGTTTGTTAGCAATATGTGTTGTGATATAAATTCTTACTAATATGCATCTTCTTTCTTCATTTGTTAGGTTTGTTGTTTGAGAGGATATAATTTTTTTCTTTCATGTCACGATCGATTTCAAAAGGGTGGATAAAACATCCACATAGAAATGACGTCGAGTACAAACAAGGGGTTCTATTTTTTATGGACTTTGCAATGAAACACTCACCCCGGCGCTTACAACATGTAGTTGACCTTGTAAAATATGCAAAAATAAAAAAAGAGCTATACTAAATTCCTTAACACTAATGTTATCAGTTATATAGTTTGGTAGTATATAATTTGATGCATATGCCAATGGCTTCGTAAGAGTATTTTTGATGCATGGTTCCCATTGTGATCTGAATGACACTAGTAGCACAAGTTGAGGCTCATGCCATTTATTACAGAGAACGATGTTAGGAACCATTACAGAGAACGATATTAGGAACCATTCACATTGTTCTGGAAATTTAGAGGAGAAAAATGAATATTTGGGTTGGTGAGAGGAACCATTTTTCCTCCTATGTTCCTTCCTCTTGGGAACCGAATTTCTTTCCTCCTTATTTTTTTTGGCATCCAAATAAAGGAAATGAATCATTTTCCTTTCCAAGGCTCCAATTCTGCAAACCAAACGTTACTTTTCATTAGTAGGCTCGCACTTCAAAACGGTTGGAGAGAGAACATTTGTTCATATAAGATCGTCTATTTCGTTCAGGAAGATTGTCCATCGTTGAATACTATGGTGAGCAATCTCATCGTTATCTTTTTATCATCGTACTTGAGATTTTTGAGGGTTGAATCTGAAAAAAAGTTTAAACATAGTGGTATCAATCTTGTATTGTTATTGTAACAGAGATTGAAAATTTGTCCGGATGACGAAGTCACCACATATATGCACTTTGGATCTTGGTTGGCTCTCGCATAGCGGGTTTGTTGTTTTCGCTAGCTTTGTGAGAATTCAGTCAAAATTTCTAGTACAAGGTGTGTATTTTTCCTATATTTATAGAAGAGGTGAAAACTATAAATTTTTGGCAACTATACTACCTTTTGTGAGTGTTAGTCCATCCTTGTTGATGGAGAGAGGGAATGGTGCGTATATATTTTTATATATCAAGCCATTATATTTTAGATTTTCAATTGTACGATTAAACTGTTTTCAAAATGATATAAAATCTTACTAATAGTCATCTTTTTCGTTTGTTAGGTTGATTGTTTGAGAGAGGATATAATTTTTTGCTATTATGTCAAGATCGATTCCAAAAGGGTGGATAAAAATTCCACATAGAAATAAGTCTGACTACAAAGAGGGGGTTCAATTTTTTATGGAATTTGCAATGAAGCACTCACTCCCGTACTTACAACATGTAGTTGCCCCTGTAAAATATGCAAAAATGCAAAAAGAGCTTCTTTTGAAGAATTTAGAAGGCATTTGATCATTAATGGTATGCTTCCGACATATGATGTTTGGTTTCTTCATGGGGAAAAGCCGGACATGGATATGACAGTAGGTCCTAAACAACATTTTGTTGAAGAGGATCATACCCATAATCAAGTTCTAATTGAAGATACAGGGCATCGATATGACGGGGATGCGTTGGAGATCCTGGTTGATGATGCTTATGGTGTACACAATGAGGCTCCTGTTGGTGAAGGTGGTGGTGCGAATAATTCTCAAGCAGATACAGTGCCTGAAACTTCTTTTGCTTATGGTCTTGACCATGTCGACAAGTATTATGAATATAAGAGAATTGCAAGCGAGAAATTATATCCTGGTTGTAAAGATGGACACACAACTCTATCTGTAATTGTAGAGTTGCATAACTTAAATAAGAAGTACAATTGGTCAGAAAATAGTGTGACAGAATTGTTAAAGTGTTTGACTGAATGGCTTCCTAAGGGGAACACACTCCCTCACAAGTATCCCATAATGAAGCAAATGATGAAAGATTTAGGAATGAAGGCAAAGTGCATCCATGCATGCGAAAATAATTGCATGTTGTATTGGAAGGAGTATACAGATGCAACTTCGTGCCCTCAATGCCAGACGCCTCGATTTAAAGTTAAAGAAAAAACGAAGCCCAGAAAGGTTAGGAAGGAATCAAAAGAACCGATAAAAGTTTTGAGGCACGTTCCTCTGATTCCAAGATTGAAGAGATTGTACACAATACCATGGATTGCTAAAAAAATGCAATGGCACAAGGAAGTAGAGCCTTCGTGGGACTTAATGCGACGTCCTTGTGATTCAGCAGAATGGAGAACACCTAAATGCAGGTGGCTGGAGTTTGCTGATGAGGGACGAAATGTTTGGCTTGGTATAACGATCGATGGATTCAATCCACATGGTGTTCTATCTGTTAATTATAGTTGTTGGCCTGTTTATGTTATTCCATACAATTTGTCGCCTTCATTATGCGTGAAATCACAGTTCCAGATGATGTGCTTATTAATTCCTGGGTCCAAAGCACCAAGTCAAGATATTGATGTTTTCTTGCAACCCCTTGTAGATGAGATGAAACAACTTTGGGAAGGAGTGTCTGCATTTGACATGGACAGACAACATACTTTCACTTTGAGAGCAATGTTGTTATGGGGGATCCATGATTTTCCAGCATTTGGGAATTTATCAGGTTGTGTAACACATGGTTACAAAGCATGTCCTATTTGTGCTACTGAGACGGAGTCTGAGAGGATTGGCAAAAAGAACGTGTACACAAAGTATAGAAGATTTTTGAAGGATGATCATCCATTCAGATCAGTCAGACTGGAGAGGACAGACAACCTCCGCCACGTTTGAATGGACTGGCCCTTCTACAAAGGCTTGACCGCATCAACTATATACCAGGTAAATTAATGAAAGGTTTGGGAAAGAAGCGAATAGCATTTGAGGGTGTTGGTGGTGGTGATGATGATGATGATGATGATGGCAATTATGATGTCAATGAAGAAAGACCAGCGTGGTATAAAAAGTCTATTCTTTTTTTCTTTGGAATATTGGCAATCTCATAAAGTAAGACATTGTATTGATTTGATGCACACTGAGAAGAATGTTGCTAAACATTTACTAAATTTGTTTTTTGATAAAAAAAGGGCAACGAGATTCGGGTTACACATTGGACAATGCTCAAAAGAAGCAACTTTGCCTAGTCTTAAAAGGCTTAAAGCTTCCATCAGGATTTGCATCTAATTTGAGCAATCTTGTTAGTCTTCAACCACTCAGTTTGCATATAAAGAAGTCACATGACTACCACATCATCATACAATATTTGTTGCTAGTCATGCTTCAATATGCATTTTCAAATAATCGTGACCTTAAAAGATCCATTATGCAAGTATGTCTATACTTGAACATATTGTGCTCAAAGATCCTAGATCGTAAGCATGTACAAGCTGCAAAAGATATGATCGCTGAGGCATTATGTGTATTGGAGCATTATTTTTCTCCTCACTTTTTTGACATCAGTATCCACCTAATGGTGCATCTTGCTGACCAAGCTCTACTTTGTGGACCTACGAGATATATTTGGATGTATCCATTTGAAAGGTGAGATGATTATCTTGTTGTAATGTTATTGATTTATATGAAAACTAACATGTTTAATTGCTCTATTTGATAAGGTCTATGAAGGAGAGCAAAAACATTCCTAGTAACAAGCGTTATGTTGAAGGGTCGATTGCCGAGGCGTATCTTATTTCAGAGTCTGGTAGATATGCCATGGAGTACATGCCAAATTCACGTGATGGTAATCGTAGTTCAACTCACACATCTTATCTAGTTGAAAATGGTGATGATGTGTATGAGCGCTCTATTATAGAGGGTAAAATGATTAAGTTAACCGGGGTACAATGGAGACAAATTTGAAGATAGATAATTTTTAGATTGGAAATACCGAAACTAGCAGAGTACTACAGGTATCACTCGTCTTTAGAATAAAAAATTGTTAAAAAAATCTTTTTTATTTATATTTTATTCAGTTTAAATAATTTTCAGTTTTTATCGTTCGACTTTGGAAACTACGTCCCGTGGTAACACTAAAGAGGCCGAAGTAGTGATACAATCCAAATTCATTGATTGGTGTTTGCCAGGAAATATAAAAGAACAAAATAATTATCGGAGGACTGGACTTTTACTTCACAATACAAACTCGCTTGTACAAAGAAAGCCTAGGGACGAAAACCTAGGTACAACAATCTAAGTACAATTATTTATTTTAGATTCTGGAGGGTGACGGTAGAGGCTCAGGAAAGCGACAGCAGCTCTGCCTTACTCCTTGGACGATCGGATGTAGCCTTGGCTCCAGGGAAGAAATGCTCTCAGGATGCTCTCTGTGCGTGCCTTTGTCTCTCTGCTCTCTATTTTCAAGTCTCTCCAGGTGCTCTGGTGCTCTTCGAAAAAAGTCTTCCTTTGCAAGGGAATGGTACCTTGCTATTTATAGGAGTGGGATGCGATCATTAGGGTTTGCAATAATTGCCTCCTTGATAAGTTGGCGGTTAAGGATCAATTAATCTGGGCCATTCATTCTGATTGTAGAAAATCTCGGCAATTAGTATAGATTACATCAAATCTCTGTGGACAATTAATGATGATTGCCATAAATCTTTATGATTTGTTATGCCAAGCTCGGATCTCCCGCCACGTGTTCAATTTGTATGATTGCAAATGATCTGATTTGATCCCAATAATTATGAGGACGACACTAAACCTGATTGTTGGGATTTGTTAATGAATCTTGATCAATTTGATGCCACGTGTCCCACCATTATTATGCTGCTAGCTGTAGGGACGCGGGCAAAACTAAACTTCTGCCATGTGTCTTAACCACGAGCCACTTAGGAAATCTGAACCGCATAAGGATTGTTCCCTACTAAGCCGCATAAGACTGGCCACGTATGGAAATGATCTGAGCCGCATGAGCGTAGGTGACCGTATGATGGGTGGCTTCTCAGTGAGCCACATGAAGATAGTCTTCGTGAGCCGCATAGGGTAGGCTCTGTTTGAGCCGTATGAGGTGACCTCTGCCTGAGCCGTATGGGATGGCCTCTGCCTGAGCCGCATGGGGTGGCCTTCTGCCTGAGCCGCATGGGATGGCCTCTGCCTGAGCCGCATGCGACTGTCCACGTGTCAAGGCCGCATGAAGGATTTTGGGGTTTATGTCAGAGATTTCCTTCGGTTCCCTAGGAGTCTACCATTTTGACAGAGTCTTTATGGCAGCTTTATGTCAGAGCCGTCAGAGCCGTCAGTTCTCCTTTATGTCAGAGCATTAAATAGGGCCTTTACTTAATGGCCAATTGCAGGAGCGAACCGTAGAAGGCCACGTGGTGTTTGCTTGAGCCGCATGTCCAAATGGTTGACTTTTGAACCGCATGATGTTCTTGAGCCGCATGAAGCTCGTTTGTTTTTGAACCGCATGAGTTTTCCTGTTCTAAGCCGCATGGGCAATCATGCTCTTTTCCATACTTCTACAAGACCCCCTTCAAAGTTTTCAATTTGCAAAATTGAAATACTTTGAATAAGAAGCATGGCTATGTGGAAGTTCTTCGGACCGCATGGATATCTCAGCCGCATGACCTCTTTAGCCGCATGGCCTTCTGAGCCGCATACATTGCCCAGCCGTATGGGCTCCCTACCACGTGTGCGTGTCATTAATTGCCTTTAATTCATTTTAGAGCCATCTTTTGGGGGAATCCCAAGGGTCGGTTCATTAAATCTTTGAATTTTATGCCCTGGGTGAATCTCCTTTATGAGAGAGGGGACGAAATCCAAGGAGTCGGTTTTGTTTTGCCTGCAGCATACGACCCGAAGCGGTTTATTGGTCTACGTGTCCCCCCTCTTTTGTCCTCCTATAAATAAGAGAATTTAAGAGAAAAAACTTCTTTACTCTCTCTTTCAATCAAAACCTTTTCTGCCCCGATTGCCATCCTCTTCTTCGATCACCAATGGCTTCCAAGAAGACTGTTACGACGAAGGATAAGAAGGCGGCGTCTTCGTCAGCTGCGGCGGCCGAAGCTCACTTCGACGTTCGTCCTGCTGTTAAGGGTAAGGATTTGGGAAAGTCATATTCTTTGAAACCCTAACGACGGCTCTGTTGCATGTTGTACACACAAGCCTTTAATGCAAACTGTTTTGAGTTGTATGGGCCGCATACATGTCCCATAACCGAGCCGCATGGGGGTATATCCCATGTCCGAGCCGTATGGGAGTTGTCTTAGTAGACCGCAAGAATACTTCGTAAACCGAATCGCATAATGACCTGTCGATTAGATTCGCATGAGCCCGCTGCATAAGGCTCTGACCATCTTTTGACTTTGTTTATTTCTATCTTTGATTCTCACAGTAACCCTGCCGAAGGCTGAGATCATTGTGAAGGAAGAGTTGCTGCCCCCTTCCAAACAAGAATCATCGCTTGTTAAGGAGGAGGTAACACCAGAAGCGGAGGAACAGAAAGGAGAGCTGGCGCCCATTGCTGTAAAGGAGGAGCCCCAGTTTGACGGCGGTAGTACTGGGAGTTCTGATCTTCCTATTTCATACGAGGATCTTACTCAAATACATCCTTCATATGCAAAATGGTTGAGGGATTGGTATATGCGTCCCCGCAACTAGGATTCGTAGGCTCTCACAAATGTCCGTCTTTGTTTTGATACTTCTGTCTGTCTTTAGCTGCGGTTTTATGTCTTGCTTCTTTTGGACATTGATGTAATCTCTTTTTCTTCTTGTCTGAATGAAATAATAGAGAACTTTTCTGGCTTGCTAATGAGACGTAGTCATATGAATGTCACTGATTTTGAATGGCCGAAATACATTCGCTCCATTCTTTGCTTGTAGTAGTTGTCATAATGGGAGATTTTTTATGGACCTATTATCCCTGGCGTATCCTGGTTCTGGATACGGATAATAAGTTGAGAGGGAACCAACATATTTACTCAGAGATAATGAGGACAGAGAAAATATGAGGGTTTCTTCGATGGAGCCTTCCCACTCAGAGGTAATGAGGACATGGCAGGAGTGGGCTCCATGAAGGGGTACATAGGACAACTTAGAGGTAATGAGGACATGGAAGTTCTATGTAGAGGGGTGATTTGTTTTTGGCGGAAGTGAAATGACTCAGAGATAACATCGACGTGGTCGTTTTGAAAATTTTGTGGATCTGTTACCCTTTTGTGCACTGAGAGTACGGGTAGTGGATCATGAGGGAGGAGCTCTTTCAGAGAAATAAGTTCAGAGGTATGGTCATACATGACTTACTATCTGAAAGAGTGATCGGAATGTAAGTTCAGAGGCACCTGCGGGTACATAACTCGATAATCTGGGAGATTGTGAATGTGAGTTCAGCGGTACCGGAGGGTACATAACTCGGCAATCTAGAATTTGGAGAATGTGAGTTCAGCGGTACTGGCAGGTACATGACTCAATAATCTGGGATTTTGTGAATGTGAGTTCAGCGGTATCGGCGGGTGCATAACTCAATAACCTGGAATTTGGCATATGAGTTCAGCGGTACCGGCGGGTACATAACTCAATAATCTAAAATTTGGAATATGAGTTTAAACATAATATTTCTTCAGGAACTTGCCGTTGACGGGCAACATGAGCAAGTCTCTATTTTGTTTTGCGCGACGGTAAGCACCGTTGGAGAATACAGCCTCAATGATAAATGGACCTTCCCACTTTGGCTGGAATTTGTCGACGGTTTTGTGAGTCATAACCATCGGCCTTCGAACTGCCAGAACGAGATCGCCCACTTGGAATGTTCTGATTTTAACCTTCTTGTTGAAGGCTCCGGAGATGCGTGCTTGGTAAAGCTAGATTCGTTGCTAAGCCAAGAGGCGCTCTTCATCTAAGGCCTCCATCTCTTGTAGCCGGCAACGATAGTTATCGTCTGTCGTCAATTGATAAGTGAGAGCGACGCGGAACGAGGGTGTTTGAGTCTCCAATGGGAGAACTGCCTCACTCCCGTACACCAGGGAGAACGGTGTGTTCCCTGTGGCTGTTCGGACTGTGGTACGGTACGCCCATAAGCATTCACCAAGCTTCTTGTTCAAGTCGCATTTGTTGGATGACACAAACTTCTTGAGAAGTTTGATGATTGTTTTGTTGAATGCTTCTGCCAACCCGACCCATTCGCCTCTGGGTTGTATGGCGTTGAAGCAATATTCTGGATGCGATGCTTGTCGCAGAACCGATAGAAGACGTGGCTTACGAACTGCGGACCATTATCGTGGATGATCCTTCGGGACAGTCCAAAGAGATAGATGACGTGATGCTTGAGGAAGCTGATCATGTTTGAAGTCTTTACTTCTGCAAGCGGAACAACTTTCGCCCATTTGGAGAAGTAATATGTGATGGCAAGTATGAAGCGATGTCCTCGGAAAGAAGGTGGAGTGATCGGACCGATGATATCCATTCTCCATGCTTCGAATGGCCAGAACGCCACTGTCGGATGTAGAAAGTCGGATGGCTGGTGGATGAAGTCCGCGTGGACTTGGCAGGTTTTGCACTTTTTTGTATAGTCTATCGCATCTGCTACCATCGTGGGCCAGTAGTAGCCCATTCGGCGAAGTCGATCTTGCAATTTTGGGCCAGGCTGATGGGCCCCGCAGACATCGTCATGAGCTTCGCGTACGGCTTCTTTGGCTTTTGCGTTTGACAGACATCGAAGCAATAATCCATCGTAGGATCGGCGATACAGCATTTTTGTGTCTGTATCGTAGAAGAATATGAGAGAATGCCTTCTGATAGAGGTGGTTTCCTTTGGGTTCTCGGGCAGGATGTCGTAGACTACGAAGTCTATGAATGGTTATCTCCAGTCTTGTGCTTCGTCGATCGTCTGAGCGGAATAACTCGCCACGAATTGAACGTTGTTCTTGGGATAGACCAGTTCATGGGCTATCACATCCACCGATTGATGAGCATAGTTCAGAACCGCTAGGGAAGCGGCAAGGCCAGCTAAGGCATCGGCTTCGATAATTTGGAGTCTGGGGACGTGTTCGATGAAGAACTCTTCAAATGACGAGATGATGTTGATCGCTATTTGGTGATAGGGGATCATGTCTTCATGGAGAACCGCGTATGAACCCCAGATCTGATTGACGATTAACTGTAAATCGCCGTATGCTTCAAGATATTCTACCCCCAACTCTCTTGCAAGTTGGAGACCAATGACTAAAGCGTTGTACTCGACCATATTATTAGAGCAGGGTTCTGTGAGGGAGTAAACGCGATTGATCACCAATCCGGAAGGAGAAACCAGCACCACCCCTACTCCGACGACGATGTTGCCCTTAGGTCCGGTCCTTGAGACGCCGTCGAAGAATATTTGCCATATATCATCGTGAGAGGTTGCATACGAGTCGGCGATCTCATCTGGGATGTCTTCGTATATTTTGGCCGACTCCGGGCCGGGGTGGGCTGCTAAAAAGTCTGTCAGAGCTTGACTTTTAACAACCTTTTGTGGGACGAAGATCATATGGTAGGGGGACAGTAATATTGCCCATGTAGCGAGACGAGAGTTGAGTGCCCCTGGTTTAGTCGTGAGGACCCTGAGGGGGTTGACTCGTGATATCACATGTATGGTTTGCCCCGTGACATAGTGTCGCGTCTTTTGAATGTCGAACACCAGGGCGAGGCATTCTTTCTTCACGACGGTATATCGGTGCTCTGGCCCGATCATCATTCGACTGAGGTAATATATAGCTTGCTCATAGCCTGCATCATTGTTTTGCGCTAGCAGAGCGCCGAAGGAAGGCTCCATTGCTCGTACATAGAGCAGGAATGGTTTTTCAGCAATCGGGGCCACCAGGACTGGAGGGTTCGACAAATATTCTTTGATGCTGTCGAAGGCACGCTGACATTCTTTGTCCCATACGAATGAGAAGCCCTTCTTCATGAGATGGGTGAATGGCTGACAACGCCCGGAGAGGTTGGAAATGAACCTCCTGATGTAAGTGAACCTCCCTTGGAGGCCTCGAAGTTCTCGAAGATTTCTCGGGGGACCCATCTCTATGATTGCCTTCGTCTTCTCAGGGTCTACGTGGATACCCTGGGAGGTGATGATGAAACCCAAGAACTTTCTGCTGGATACGCCCAAGAAGGATTTCGTAGGATGTATTTTTAAGTTGTGCGCTCGCATTAGGTCGAACACTGTCCTTAGATCATGCAGATGATCTTCCTTAGAGCAGCTTTTGACGACGATATAGTCAACATAGCACTCCACGGTCTTGCGTAAGTGATCCCTGAAGATGATACTCATGGCTCTCTGATAGGTGGCACCAGCGTTATTTAAATTGAAAGGCATGACTGTGTAGCAGAACGTGCCTATTGGTGTTCGGAACGATGTATGCTTTTCGTCGTCGAAAGACATCTTAATTTGGTTGTACCCCGAGAAACCATCCGTGAACGACATACGTTCGAAACCGCAGGTGTTGTCAATCATGATGTCTGTGATAGGGAGGGAGAACTCATCTTTGGGGCACGCCTCGTTCAGATTACGGAAGTCGATGCAGATTCGAATCTTTCCATTCTTCTTGATGACTGGTACTATGTTGGCGACCCAGTCTGGATGTTGCTCCTCACGTATGAAGTCGCTGGCTATCAGTTTGTTGACTTCGGCTTCGATTGCATCCATGATGCCTGGGCGAAACCGTCGTTGTTGTTGTTTAACTGGCTTTGCATCTGGCCGAATGTTGAGTTTGTGAAGAGCAATATTAGGATTTAACCCTGGCATGTCTTCATAGTTCCAGACGAACACATCAATATATTATTTGACGAGTTCCAATAGCGATTCTCGCTCTTTGTCTGTTAGGCTTTTACTAACAAAGATTGGTTTTGGAGAAGAGTCGCTGCCGAGATCCACTTGCATGACCTCATCTTCAGTAGGAGGCTCTCTTTGTTCAAACCACTTCTCCCATTGCGCATCCAGCTGTTGGGCCCATGGCTCTAATTCGAGGAGTTCAGGAAAGTCTTCACCCTCTTCGTAAGCATCAGCGAACGCTACGTTGACAGACAAGACCTGCCTGAATACATCCCCGATGCTGATATCCGAATCAGAAGTTGGTGATCCGGCTGATTGTGAATGTCAGTCGCATTCCTCATCTGAGCTCTCAGGGATCGTTGTAGGCGTAACGTATCCCAGTTCGCATCGGGTCTTGTTGTAGTAGTCCTGTGGTTTGCCAGCCGGGACTGGCAACTTTAAAGGTAATCGTCGACCAGTACCGTACTTTAAACCTGGCGTAGTCTCCAGATCATACCCCTATTTTTGCATAAGATATTTGGACTGGAGGCTATATAGATAGAGAGGCAGTCTCCCAGCGTCCGATTCGAGATCGACTTCTTCTACAGTGAAGGACTGTGGATCATTCTTCCGACCGAAGATGATTAGATGGTCTTCTCCCTCGATTATACAGTAAGCGCCTTCCACGGGAGTGAGTTGATTTGCGGTGTAAACATTTGTCACCTGTGTATGTAGGTGAGTGCCTATACCGTATTCTATAGCATACATTGTACAAAGCTTGTTAAGCTCGATGTAGTTCAAAGATAGCCCTTTATTGATGAAGTAAGGTATCTTTTCTAGCGGGATTACATCATCTGTGGATGGAACATCAGTGTGAGTGGCCACATACTTGGCCAGTTCTGGTTCTTCTTCGGCCACCCCTGTATAAATGCAGACTGGGAGGATGACTTGGGCAAATTGATCATCAGGGGTTCCGCTGGTGGAGCAGAACGTGGAGTCGTTGGCAAACTAGCGACCCCCAGTTTGGTACTCGATGCTGGGCGGGGAGTGGTTGGATCGCTAGAAGCTCCAGACTTTGTATCGGGCTGATGATTCTTTTTGGGAAGACGTATCGTCATTGGCTTATCAGAGGGATTGAGCTTCTCCGTTTGTGGACGGCCAACTCTAGGCAGTCTGACTGTCAGTGGCTCCGTTGTGGGTCTTGGCGCTTGGCCGGACCTTGGCAGCCGGATTATCATTTGTCCTTCTTGTGCCGAGAGGCTGATTGCATCCTTACGCAGAGCGGCCGTAAGGGGTACGGACTTGCCAGGTTTGCGAGCTTGGAGGTGGATCGTCAGAGGTTCTTCTGATCCTGTGGCCGTCTCGGCACGAGCTTGCACATCTCCTTCACCAAGGTGCCTCTTTGACTTTTCGTATAAGCGGGAGTCTGAGTAGTAGGATTCGACCCCTTTGAAGGGATCGATGTCGGTAAATTCTGTCCTTACGAAGCCGTATTTGTCGACATATTTGAAGCACTGGTGCAGCGTGGAAGGCACGATCATGTAATCGTGTATCCAGGGACGCCCCAAGAGGATATTGTAGGAAGTGTCCGCGTCTATGACGTAATAGGTTACTTCTGACTGAAGATCGCCGATTTGTCACTTCAGCGAATCTTTCCAATCAGGTAGCTCCTGCCCGAATTGAAACCGCTGATGGCGGTGCTTGTTGGTGTCAGACGATGCATAGGAATACGAAGATGATGTAACAGACCCTTCGGGATGATGCTTATGGAAGAACTAGGATCAATGTGTATCTGATCCACCTTCACGTCGCCGATGTATCCAGTGTAATATAACGGTCGATCGTGCAGGTTGGTTTGGATGAGCATATCATGTGGAGTGAAGACAATGTTGGGCATCGCTCCTGTGAGAGCGCTGTCTTGGAGATCTGCAAGCGGGCTCTCTTCCGTGAGTTTGACCTGAGCTAGATATGCGTCGGCGTTCTGGAGTGCGTCGCTCAAAGCCGCGCGAACATCCTTGGAGAGTCTCATGAGCTCGTATAATGACAATTTGGCCGGTGTGTTGGCTAATTGTGCCAAGATGTCAAAGTTGTAGGGCCTTTCCAGCCCATGAGGTGCCTCTTTTCGGAGGGATTTATCGAAGCGAGTCTCCTTCGGCCTAGGCTTGTCGGTCATTGGAGGTTGGGAAGGTCCCGAAGTGTCAGCAGTGGCCGGCTGATGCTCTTCAGCTGAGTTATCTGGCGTAGGTTGGGATTGAGCACCGGACCGAGTGACGACAGCTGTAGCTTCTTCGACATCTACCGAAATTATGCGGCAGGATCTGACCTTTCCACCTTTCTTCCTGCCAATGAGGAGTGGTACGGACTGAGTTACTTCTGGTACCAAATCTGGATGGACCCACATGACCTCCCCTCGTGACGTGGTGAGAGGTACCAGACCAGTAGCCTGATCTCGAGGAGGTGGAAGATTAGCAATCTCCATTGTCGCCCGAAGGATGGGTACCACGCCGTCTTGAGTCTCTGTTGGAGGAAAGCTGCCAAAATGTACAGACACCATGTTGGCTGCCACGGTTACCTCCTCGAAGTCAATGGCCATAGCCTTTGAATCGATGAGATGTTGGATGTATCGCTTCAGTTGGTAGCAGTCATGTGTAGCATGGTGGACGTAGCGGTGGTAATGGCAGTACTTTGGGCTCTCCATTTCTGCCGGTCGTGGTTCCCGTCTTGGTGGAGGGAGCTGAATTCTATCTCCTTGTATGAGCATATCCACGATGGGCTTGACATGGCCGTCTTCGAAGGAGTAGGTCATTTGTGGCCATTGCTTGTCTGCCGGTTTTGACTCAGATTTTTGGGCTGTGTCGGCCACCATAGCCTGCTTGTCCTTGTTGTCCGGTTATTGGTGGAGCTACCCCCATTGTTGTTGTTGGTATTAGGATGCTTGCCCTTGTCCTCTTCCTCCGAGATGTGCAATCCCAATTGGCGAGCCTTCTTCAACATGTCCTCTACGCTAGTGGTACTGATGATAAACGTCTTCCAGTCCTTAAATTGACTTTCACCCATCCAGAGGCTGATTGTTGGAAGCAGTCTCTTTTGGCAAATTTTAATTAAGGAGGAATCCGGATTACTGGACGACAACTTTATGGCGGTTTGACGGAACCGCTCAATATAGTTCCTTGTCAGCTCTTTCTTCCCTTGAACGACGTCCATGAGGGTGGACATTGTGATGTCCTATCCTACTTCGTAGAATCTCTCCAAGAACATGCGCTTGAAGCTGGCGAAGGAGTGGATGCAGTTGTCTGGCAGGTTACGGTACCAGTCGAAGGCGACCCCTTCCAATGCCCCAATGAATAATCGTATAAGGATGGCATCGTCATGGGATAGATGGTCGGTGGTGACCTCGAAGTAAGTGATATACTGACTTGTAGAGGTCTTTCCATCATATGGATTGATGTGGAATGGTTTATACTTTGGTGGGAAGGGAACATCACTTCTCGCAGCGGGATACGGTTGTCGTATCCTGAGGTCTTGGCAGTTTTCTCGGGCATGGAACATGGCTCGAAGCTCCGGGACCTCCCTTCTTGCCTTTCTGGCTTCGTCTACAGTGGTAGGAGCCGACATTTCAGGAGGAATATTGCCCGGGTTTGGTGCCGCTGAGTTTGAGTCTGAATTGACCGTGGGACCCAAGTTTGTTTGGCCAGGCGTCCCTCCTTGCAGAGTAGGAAGGGCTGCTTTGATTTCGTCCACTGATTTGACCAAAGTGCGTAGTATGGCCTCCAGAGTGTCGATGCGTTGGCGATCACTGGGACCATCCTGTTCGTCGTTTGTCATGAATGTCGTCCTGACATGAGTAGAAGTGGAAGGGACGGTGGATGACATATACTCCGAATCATACCCGTGTAACGAGAAGTCATCGGGGTATGTGGGAATGTCTTCCTCCGGATCAGACTCAGAAGGAATAGTACCCCCAGCTTTCGAGTTTGCCTCGCCTTGGGAATTGTGGACGTCCTCGGGGACGTCGGGATTTGCTGCATCTAATGGGAGAGTTATTTCTTCCAGCTCGTCTCTTTGGAACATCAGATTTTTGTGGAGGTTCGGAGGAGTGCTACCCCTAGTTCCAGCAACCCCTAGTGATGTGGACGATGAATCTCCCACTGTAGCAGATTTCGTCTTTGAACGGGTACCTTGGAAAACTCCGGTGGTGGGCAACCGCTTAGACGACAGTCTCTTAGTCATAGTGGTTGAAATCTTCGGGCTGGAAACATTTGTCTTCTTCCCTCTCCCATCGGCGAGGATTTTTTGAGCAGAGTTGCAGGAGACGACGGGAGGTGCCTCATCCTTTGAATATGGTTGTTGCAGTCTTTGGAAGACGGACAGCCGGTCTTCTCGTACCATTCCGTTATTGTAACAGCAGTTGATGATGACTTAGGTGCAGTGACATCCGTGGGAGGACTCTTTGCACCCCGAGGTCCCCTCTCTTTCCTTGCGCTTGTGGAGGATAGCCTCACGCAAGTCAGATGGTTCGAAAATGACCACGTTTGCTTCCTGGATTTTGGGAGACTTTTGGGAACCATCCCGTCCGTTTGCCGTCAGGGGCTGGACTCGAGTGGTTCTGTACAACTTCCCATTAGAGGCCCACATAACAGTATATGGAACGCTCGAATGGTCAGAGGTCGGGTCAGCGGACTGAGCTTGACAAGCTGGCGCTGCCCTAGACTTCTTCACTCTAGTACATGAGAGCACATAGTAGGAAGAGTCTAAGTGGTGGTGGAGAGAGTTAGACATGTTTTCTCAGGAGCATGAGAGATCAGGGCCATAGGAGAGGCGGTCGAAGACTGAGCCGTGTGGAGCAGGCGGCATACGGCTGGAATCAACAGTCTTCATGCGGCTGGCAGTCGTAGCCGCATGGGCTTTCTTCATGCGGCTGGAAGTCTCAGCCGCATAGGTCTTCTCCATGCGGCTGGAAATCTTGGCCGCATGAGTGTTATGCATTTGGCTGGCAGTTTCGACCGCATGGACATCATTCATACGGCTGCCAATCTCAGCCGCATGAGTCTTCGTCTTGCGGCTAGTACCTTTATTCGGCTTCTTTCTGGAGCACATAGAATCACTCTTTCCTCCTGCAAGTCCAGCATCGTAGTGCTTTCCTCTGCCGGACTTGGAGACAGCAGAGTCTTCTATGGCTTGAAGTGGGACCGCATGAGACTTGCCTTCGTCGTCTTGGGCAGCAGAGAGTACTCCGTCCAGATCTTGGAGAGGAGCAAATGATTTTGGCCTCCACTCCCTGCGAGCCTTCTTCGTGCGGGTTCGCTTCTGGACCGGGCTAGCACTTCCGTCGGAGAGTATTTCTTCAAACGCCTGTTGGTCGAAGCGGACGACCATCTTCTGTTGTGTGGAGCCAAGTTTGGCTGCATCCAATTGCGTCACCAACTCCTCAGCCATGGAGAAGTCTATTCCCAGCAGAGTCGCCATCGTGTTTGCCATGAAATATAAAAGAACAGAACAATTATCGGAGGACTGGACTTTTACTTCACAATACATACTCGCTTGTACAAAGAAAGCCTAGGGACGAAAACCTAGGTACAGCAATCTAAGTACAATTGTTTATTTTAGATTCTGGGGGGGTGACGGTAGAGGCTCGGGAAAGCGACAGCAGCTGTGCCTTACTCCATGGACGATCGGATGCAGCCTTGGCTCCGGGAAAGAAATGCTCTCAAGATGCTCTCTGTGCGTGCCTTTGTCTCTCTGCTCTCTCTCTTCAAGTCTCTCCAGGTGCTCTGGTGCTCTTCGAAAAAAGTCTTCCTTTACAAGGGAATGACACCTTGCTATTTATAGGAGTGGGATGTGATCATTAGGGTTTGCAATGATTGCCTCCTTGATAAGTCGGCGGTTAAGGATCAATTAATCTGGGCCCTTCATTATGATTGTAGCAAATCTAGGTAATTAATGTAGATTGTATCAAATCCCTATGGGCAATTAATGATGTTTGCCATAAATCTTCATGATTTGTTATGCCAAGCTCGGATCTTCTGCCACGTGTTCAATTTGTATGATTGCAAATGATCTGATTTGATCCCAGTAATTATGAGGACGACACTAAACCTAATTATTGGGATTTGTTAATGAATCTTGATCGATTTGATGCCACATGTCCCACCATTATTATGCGACTAGCTGTAGGGACGCGAGAAAAACTAATCTTCTGCTACGTGTCTTAACCACGAGCCACTTAGGAAATCCGAACAGCATAAAGATTGTTCCCTACTAAGCCGCATAAGACTGGCCACGTATGGAAATGATCTGAGCCGCATGAGCGTAGGTGACCGCATGATGGGTGACTTCTCAGTGAGCCGCATGAAGATAGTCTTCGTGAGCCGCATAGGGTAGGCTCTGTCTGAGCCGCATGAGGTGACCTCTCCCTTGTAGGCCTTTAAAAAATGACAGTCACGCTGAGTTGATCAGGACAGAGTCAAAAGTCACGCTCAGTTGATCCAGACAATATTTACAAATCACGCTGGGGAGACAGCTCATCATTTGTCAGAGAGTAATTATGACTGACAGCATAACAGTCGAAGAATGTCTCTTCGTATGCCACGTATGCACAGAATTCGAGAGATCACAGCCGTCTATTGCGTGATTTTCGAAATCTTCTTCAGCAAGACTCAACCTTCGTCAAGTTGGCGTACCAAAAGAGCTTCTTATCATTTAATGTGACTGACAAAAGCAATCACTACCAGAGATTTTGTGTCAGTCGAGGCACGCTGAATCAAGACAGCTGGCAGTTCTATCCCAAATCTGCGTGTATTCTGAAGTTTTCTTTCTCAAGTCTGCGTGGATTCTGAAGTTTTCTTCATCAAAGTCTGCGTAGATTCTGAAACTTCTTGCCCCAAGTTTGCGTGAATTTTGAAGCTTTCTACCCCGAGTCTGCGTGGATTTCGTCTTCACCAAGTCTGCGTGGATTCTGAAGCTTCTTGCCCGAAGTTTGCGTGGATTTTGAAGCTTTCTACCCCGAGTCTGCGTGGATTTCGTCTTCACCAAGTCTGCGTGGATTCTGAAGCTTCTTGCCCCAAGTTTGCGTGAATTTTGAAGCTTTCTACCCCGAGTCTGCGTAGATTTCGTCTTCAACAAGTCTGCGTGGATTTCATCAAATTGGAGTACGTGGCAGCCATGCCACTGATCTCTCGCCTGCGTGTCCTGTAACTTGCACACGACTCATGCATGATTGCCATGTGTCCAACAGTTACAGGCCACGTCCAGTAACTGCTCACAACCTTGCGTATGTTAAATCCTGCGTGATTTTCAACTAAGCACAGGCTGTGAAGACAGTTATCTTTTCAGTTATTATTTTTGACTCTATAAATAGAGTTCTTTTTCTCATTCATTGTACGGATACATAGTTATCTACTGTCAAAATTTTGAGAGCTTTTCTTCTTCGCATAGTCCAAGGGATAAAGTGATCGTCTTCTAGATCAGATTCCCACAGTTGTAATTTTCCCAGATACACAATAAATAAAGGAATTTATTTATGGAAAACAAATTGGCGACTCTGCTGGGGAAAACTATCTCCTCTTCTGAGATGGCAACAACTCAATGCGATACTACGTCAATCGGCTCGACGAAGAAGGTGATGACGATCCAATTCGATCAACTCGCCTATGAAGAAATACAGCGGGCTAAGAGTGGTAAGCCTACTACAGCCTCCATCATCACTGCCAAGTCGAAGGGACACTCTATCTATGTCCCTAAGAATCAGTTGGCAGCCAATGGTAAAGTCTCTGCCACAGTGTCTGCTCCTAACACTGGCAAGAACTCTACTGCAAGCACGCACACTCTTGTGCGCTCGAAGATGACAGCAATCAAAGATCACGCTAACAGTACTGGCTCCTTAGCCAAATCTGTTCCAGTGTGTATCTCCAAAGTTGAAAGTCACGCTGACAGTACTGGCTCCTTAGCCAAATCTGTTCCAGCGTGCAATTTCAACCTCAAAAGTCACGCTGACAACACTGGCTCCTTAGCCAAATCTGTTCCAGCGTGCAATTTCAACCTCCAAAGTCACGCTAACAATACTGGCTCCTTAGCTAAATCTATTCCAGCGTGTATTTCCAAAGTCAAAAGTCACGCCAACAGTACTGGTTCTTTAACCAAGCCTGTTTCAGCGTGTATTTTATCTAAGAAGAATAGCTCTTTAGCTATCTCTTCCTCTTTGCCAAGTTCTACCAGAACTGGGGGTGGTCTTCCACACAAAGTCCCTTCGAAAAGAAATAACTCTTAAGTTGTTTCTTCTGCTCCTGTAGTTTTTACTTCAGGAACAGCTTTGACTGACAATTTTGTTAGTCAAAGAAAAGGAGATGGTCTTTTGACTACTCTTCCTTCTGGACATTCTATGTCTCAAAACTTGAATGAGTCTAAGAAGAAACATTCCTTAATGTTTTCTTCTATGACTTCTTCGAATTGGGCACAGAATTTGTCTAGAAAAGGTCTGTTACCAACTCCTAATCAAGGGGGTGGTTCAACTCTTCCTTTTCTGCAAATATCCAGATCAATGGAAGGAAAACTCCATGTGTCCAAAACCAATGTGTTACCTCCAACTGATCTAAGAACAAAAATTAACACTTCTGGTGTTAAGAAACCATACCAGTTGGAAACAATGATAAGAGATCCAGATGCAGAGTATGCAAAAAACTATGTAGCTCATATTAATCATTCTCTATATAATCAAGAGCCATCAAGACCCAAGAACAGGAAATATATTCCTCAATCTTCACAAACAGATTTACGAAAATATCTTCAACAGAAGAGAAGAAGTGATTCTGTGTCAAAGGACCATGCTGAATGTGACTTCTATCCAAGAGTCATAATTCAATGCAGATGTCAATCAATGGCTCATGATCATGTTGATCATGAATGTGACTTCCAGCCAAGAGTCACAATGCCATGCAGATGTCAAACAAAATGACAATCTGTCTTCAATCGGATTCAGTGTGAACCTATGCCTGATGAAGATGAGCCTTTGTTTGCTTCTGTCAATATGACCTCTCGGGATGCTGGGGGTAGAGGTGATAGTCCAGATGGAGTATATAGAAATACCAGAGCAAGAGTCCTGGCCTCTAGTCAAAGAAATTTGATCTCTGAAGATGATTCTGAATTCTTTGGAGAATCTAACTTCCCACCTCTTCCTACTGGGGGTAGTTCTCCTATAATTGACTTCGATGCACAAAGCAATGATTCAGAACAAACAACATCTACCAGTTCATCAATAATTCCTCGTACAGTCATGACTTATATGGTTGATGGGAATACTGATGAACCTTCTTCTTCCTTGACTCCTCAAGATCAAAGAATTGCTTCTTTGGAACAACAAATAAAGTCTATGGCTGATACTATGAAGTCGATGTATGAACTCATGACAACACAGATGCAAAATCGACAGACTGTACCAGATGCCATACCAACTGACACTGATATGAGTCCAGTACAAGTTTCTCCAGCAGTACAATCTAATACTCCTGGACCAGCTCAACCAAACCCTAGTCTCTCTGGAGCTGGGGGTAGTGCTTACAATGCTGTTCCTCCTCCCAACTATTCTCTACAAGTTACAACTCCACAATCTTCTGGAATTGTTAATGAAGAATTGAGGAATCTCAAAACTCAATTCGAGGCATTCAAACAGAAAGATGGTTTACAAAGGTTAGGCATCAAACAACCTTATCCGATAGAATGGAAGCAAGTATCGTATCCTCCTAAATACAAACCTCCCACTATCTCATTCTATGATGGAACCACTTCTCCAAGTCAGTTCATTAATCACTTTGAAGTAATGACTGATCAGCTGCAACCAAGCGACGCCCTCCTTACTCGGGTGTTTGTTGGATGTCTCAAGGGAACGGCTTATGAATGGTATAGAAGTCTCCCAGATGGGAGCATTACCTCATTTTTCGGTTTCAAACAGATGTTTCTTGAACGGTTCTATGAAGGGCTCAATGACATGACTATGTCTGCTCTTATTAGAATCAAGCAGAAAAATAATAAACCTATAGAAGAGTACATTGAACGGTTTCGAAGAGAAGCTCTGAAGATGCCTCTTGGAACTCCTGATGCTGTCACCATCGTCACATACAAATCAAACTTGTTGCCAATCATTAGCATGTGGACAGGATCCACTCAATTCCAAGACTGGCCTTCTTTCATAGTTAGTGCCAAGGCCGCAGAAATTAGTGCTGAAACCTTCAAAGGTTTAGGAGTGCAGATGACTCCTAAAGAAACAGGTCAAGGTACTAACAATAAAAACAATGCTCGTAAGGGAAAAGAAACTCTTGAAGTTAATCTTCAGAGCAAAGATGCATCAACTGTTCAAACCTCTCATACAACTCAACAACCAAGAACACTTCGCCCCAAAGAAGAATATTCTTTCGATGAAGACGATGTCCTTGGTATCTTTGAATGTCTGCTGAAAGGTAATAAGATACAATTACCTGAGATCAAGAAACCTGATAAAGCTGGTAAAACAGATCATCCCAAATACTGCCCATATCACAGAATGCTGGGTCATACAATTCGTACATGTTATGTACTGAAAGGAAAGATCCAAGAAATGATTAAATCTGGAGCTATCTCTCTTACTCCAAAAGAGAAGACCGTCACCTCCAACGTCGTCTCTATGCAATTCGGAGATTTCCCTCCTCAACTCCTTGAAAGTGGGATCGTTCCTATTCCCAAGGCAACTCTTGACATAGTGAATCTTCCTCCTCCACGGTCTGAAGGGTTAGTGCCAATCACTTTGGAAACTGGAGAAATCATGTGGATCCATCCTGATCTAGTGGCAGATTTTGAATCGCCTTCTCCTCAAAAGACTACTTTTCGAAAGTCCAAGAAGGCTGGAAAGATTAAATCATGTCATATGACTTCTCTTGGATCTATTCCTGACACAGAGCCAAAAGAGAAAGATGAAGCACTTGTTAGTGCTACTCGAACGGGGAAACCTTATCTAAAGGATTATTCCAAAAATCCTGAGGATCCTCTTGATATTCCTCCAGCTGATAAAGATGCTTCTAATGTTCCTCCTGAAGAAGAATCATCCACTGAACCTGTTCCTCCCAAGCCTACAGCTCTGGAGAAAGGCAAACAACAGGCTCGGTTTGATAAGCCAATCAAGAAGTCCTCTCCTCTTGGACTTCAGAAGCCTTATAATTTTGACATTTTAGCTCAGCTTGCTAATACTCCAGCTAGAATGTCCCTCTTTGAACTTCTATGTCTTTCTAAAGAGACTCGGGAGACATTAAGTGAAGCACTTCTACAAGCTGACTCTTGTCTTGCACAATTGAAGAAGCCAGATGCAGAACCTGCCATTTGCTTATATTGCAACAGTGTATTGGAAATTATCCCAAATATCACCTTTACACAAGATGACATGCTATTGGAGGATAATCGACATGATCGGCCTCTCTACTACACCGGTTATATCGATACAATGAAGATAGATCGTATCCTCATTGATCCAGGGTCTGCTATAAGCATAATACCAAAGAGTCTGTTGGATGAACTAAAAATCCCTCTTCACAAGCTCTCTAAGACGGTTACTACTATCCTGGGATTCAATCAAAGCCGAAGCGAGCCTTTGGGAAAGATTCATCTGAAGCTTCAGATAGGCGATTTCAGATCCAAAGTCACTTTCTATGTGATCGAGATCGTGGAATCCTATAATCTTCTTCTAGGGAGGCCCTTTCTTCATGAAAATAATGTGGTGCCTTCTACTCTTTATCAGTGTTTTAAATACATTGATAGCAATGGAAGAGTACAAAAAGAAGTTGCTGATATAAATCCCTTCCATGGGGTTGAAGCTTATTTCAATGATTCCCGAATGTACAAAGAAGAGTATACAAGGGTTATACAAGCTATGGAGAAAGAGGATTCACAAAGTGAGACCTTAATAATTCCTGTTAAAGGTCAAACTATTCAGCAACAATCTCCCAAACTCTCTGAAGAAGGTTCTTTCATCATTCCGGTGAGTGGACGGTCTCTGTTACCTCAGTCGTTTGCTCAAGACACAATGATTATTCCTGTCAGTGGGCGTACTGTAATTCCTGCATCTCCACATATGAAACAGGATACTCTGCTAATTCCAGTTGGAGGGCGGATTATTCTTCCATCTCAAACTTCAAGGAGCTCACCTCTTCTGAGCCATTTGTTATCGATCTTAATCGAAACAACGCTTCTTCTCGTTCTTCTTCTCCCCCTTTAGTCATTGACTTGGCTAAAATCTCTAAGGCTCAGCCTTCTCCCAATGTAAATACTGCTGCTTTTACATTTAATGAAAAGTCTCCATCTTTGCAGTATGCTGATGTGTGTAATTATGTTCATAGTTATTTACATTTGTTAGATGACTTGAACACAATAACCATAGGGGTTGTACAGACTGTTCATACAGATGTATCCCTAGAACCTGTAAAATCTTCATACTTTCTAGTTCCCAGCAGAAAGCCAGGAGACATTCCAATATTCTTCTATAAAGGGCCCCAAAGTCCTTCTGATTTAGAAGATGAAGACAAAAATGATGACACTGGAAGATTACAACTACGTCGTTATAGTCAGCAATCTAAAGACATCATCAAAAATATGGGCTATGACTTCAGGACTGGCCTCAATAGTGGAAAGGGAAGAAAAATGCCTGTTCGTATTCCTCCTCTGAAATATGAAAGGACGAAATGCGGACTGGGCTATATAGCTCCTACTCTTTTTATCAATATTATCCATGAAGATCCCGAGTCTGACGAAGATAAGAGATCTGATTCTTCTAGTACCACTTCTTGGAATTCCGATACAAGTATCGGGGACTTCTACTGCAACATTCTGTCTTCCAACATGGTTTCCATTGACCATTCTGAAGAAAGTGATGAAGACGAAGAAGAGTTTGAAATCTCACCTGAATCGGAACAATGGGCCTAAAGATTAGATAATCAATGGGAGTTCCGTTTCGAGCAAAAAGAACCTCCGACTGAAGACAAACTTGTTCAAATAGATGTTAGTGAAGAGGGATCTCCCAAACCAATATTCATTAGTGAAAGTCTTTCTGAACCTAATAAGCAAGACATGATCAAACTCATTCGTGACTACATCGACGTCTTCGCTTGGAGTTATGAAGATATGCCAGGACTTGATCCACAAATTGCAACTCACAAGCTCAATATCTTACCGAATGCTAAACCGGTCAAACAACAACAGTGACGATTTCGTCCAGATATTATGGATGCAATTGAAGTTGAAGTCAATAAACTCATAACCTCCGGGTTTATTAGAGAGGAACAACATCCCGATTGGGTGGCTAACATAGTTCCTGTCCTTAAAAAGACTGGCAAGGTCAGAGTATGCATAGACTTCCGCGATCTCAATGCGGCATGCCCTAAAGACGAATTCCCTCTACCAATCACTAATGTCATGATTGATAATACCTGTGGATTTGAGCGAATGTCATTCATGGACGGGTATTCTGGATACAATCAGATTAAAATATTTCCAGATGATGAGAAGCACACTTCTTTCAGAATGTCGATCGATACATACTGTTATACAGTTATGCCATTCGGTCTCAAGAATGCAAGAGCAACTTATCAACGAGCTATGAGCACTATATTCCGTGAACATTTGCGAAAAACAGTCGAATGCTATATTGATGATATTGCAGTCAAAAGTCGACAAAAGGAGGATCATATCCAAGATTTGAAGACTATATTTGATCTAATGCGTAAGCATCAATTAAAGATGAACCCTACTAAGTCCTTCTTAGGCGTCTCTAGTGGTAAATTTCTTGGCTTCGTCATTACCTCTAAAGGTATACACGTGGATCCCGAGAAGATCAAAGCCATCCAAGAGATGCGTCCTCCATGCACCTTAAAAGAGCTACGAGGATTTCAAGAAAGGATCGCCTATATCAGGAGATTCATCTCTAATTTATCAGGACGCTGCAGACCATTCAACAAACTTATGAAGAAAGGTGTTTCTTTTGTCTGGAATGATGAATGTCAGAAAGCATTCGATGATATAAAACAATATCTGATGAGCCCTCCAGTATTGGTACCTCCCGTTTCAGGAATTCTATTTCTCCTATATACTCGAGCAATGAGTCATTCATTGGGTGCATTACTCGCTCAAAAGAATCAAAATGGTCATGAACAAGCCATCTACTATCTCAGTCGTACTATGACCGGAGCTGAACCTCGATATTCACCGGTCGAAAAAGAATGTCTAGCCTTGATGTTCGCTGTTCAAAAGACACGACATTATATCATTGGCCAGACTATTCATATCATCTCCAGGATCAATCCTATACGGATCATGATGAAGAAACCCAGTGTTTTGAATTCTCGATTAGCTAACTGGAGAATCCTACTTGCACAGTATGACATGCATTATATTCCTCAGAAGTCAGTCAAAGGACAAGCTTTAGCTGATTTTCTGGCTGCTCATTCAATTCCAGAAGATTCAAAACTCTATGACGAAATTCCAGATGAAGTCCTAGATTCAAACCAAATTGTTGAAGAAGATCCTACTTGGCGTCTATTCTTTGATGGAGCTTCAAGGATAGGTCCTAATGGTGATATTGTCACTGGAGTTGGAATCGTTCTTGTATCGCCAGAAGGTCTTGCCATCCAAAGAGCTTATTCTCTCGATCAGCCGTGTTCAAACAATGTAGCTGAGTACAATGCATTACTCATTGGTCTTCAACTCGCTAAACATCTAAATATTCAACATTTGGAGGCGTACGGAGACTCTAAACTCATTGTCAATCAGATAAAGGGTACTTATGAAGTCCGCCATCAAGATCTGGTTCCTTATTATAGATCAGCTATAATTATGGCTTCTTCGTTTGAAGAATTCTTCATTGAACATGTTAGACGAGCATGTAACACAGAAGCTGATACTCTAGCTAATCTTGCAGCGGTGTTGGCTATCCCAATTAGACGACAACAAATGATTCTTGTTCGCAATCAAAAATTATTTCATCTTGAAAATAACCTGACCCTAAGACTTCCAGTTGACACTGAAGAATCAACATCTCATGACGTCAACACAACAAGAGGATTTGGATTTAGTCGTAAATCTTTATCATCTTCATCTGATTCCAGCATGGAATTCATCTTCAGTCATTCGGTCGAGAATCAAAATACAGATACGGATTGGAGACTTCCTTTCTTAGATTTTGTATTGTATGATATCCTTCCGGATGATCCGAGTGAAGCAGCATCTATCAGACGACGATCATTCCGATTCTATTATAATCATACAACAAAGACCTTATATCGTCGAGCCTATGATGGTTTACTTCTTCGATGTGTTGCCGGTGACGAGGCTCAACAAATTATTCGTGAAGCACATGATGGAATTTGTGGAGCACATCAGCCTGGACCAAAACTTCAAGACCGTATTCGACGTATGGGTTATTATTGGCCTACTATGGTATCAGACGCCATCAAATATGCAAAGAAGTGTAAAGCTTGTCAAATCCATGCGGATTTTATTTATCAACCTTCGGAATTTCTACATTCGACGGCAGCATCATGGCCCTTCGAAGCTTGGGGCATGGACATTATTGGTCCGATCAATCCGCCGTCATCCAAGGGTCATCGGTTTATTCTTGCAATAACCGATTACTTCTCCAAATGGGCCGAAGCCATTCCTTTGTCTGAAGTTAAGACGTCCAATGTCATTTGCTTTATTAAGCACCACGTCATCTACAGATTTGGTGTTCCTCGACGCATTATTCATAATAACGGACCACAGTTCGTCAGTCAGAAGTTTACTCGATTCTGTGACGATCACCGGATCAACAATGTGGCTTCTACCTCATATAATCCGGCAGCTAACGGATTAGCAAAAGCTTTCAACAAGACCATCATCAAACTCCTAAAGAAGTTTGTCTCTACTAACAAACGTAATTGGAGTGAGAAGCTCGGTGAATGTTTGTGGGCTTATCGCACTACAGTTCGTAATGCTACTAAATGTACACCCTTCTCTCTGGTGTATGGTTGCGAAGCTGTTCTTCCATTAGAGATTCAAATTCCTTCTTTAAGGATAGCAATCGCTAATGAACTCACTGCAGAAAATAATGATCGTCTTCGACTTCAAGAATTAGAAGCTCTGGATGAAAAGCGATTATCTGCTCAACAGAATATTGAATTCTATCAAGCTAGAATTTCAAGAGCTTTTAATAAGAAAGTCAGAATTCGGGCGTATCAAAAAGGAGAACTTGTTCTAACTGTCAGACGTCCTATGACTATGACTCATATAAGCAAGGGCAAATTTGACACAAAGTGGGAAGGACCCTATATTGTGAGCAAAGTTTTCTCAAATGGAGCTTATCAACTCTCAGAATTGGATGGTCGAAAATTTTTGATGCCTATTAATGGCAAATTCCTTAAAAAGTACTATGTATAAATGTAAATGCTTATAATCATCAGACAGTTTCATGTTTAGAAATAAAATTTTTATTTTATTTTTATCATGAATGATGATACATGATATTAAAGAAGATCACTATCATCCTTTTCTACATTTGGATGTAGGCCACTGCCGTCCTTCTCGAAGACGTGATTAGCAAAAGAGTCAACCTCCTTGCTAGAACCCACGAGAAACTTGCAAACGACCATCCTCATGGCTTCTTCTTCTTCTTCAGTCTTTTCTAGTTCGAGCAGGAAATCCAGAATGTCCCTTGGTGGCTTGGGTGCAGACGAACCTTCTCCTGCTTTCGTCTTCTTCGATTGAACTGGATCAGCAGGGTGTTCTTCAGTGCCTTTCTGAACTTTTGAGGCAATTCCAGTTTTCTTGAATGCTTCTTCAGACGACATTTTTATGTTTGAAAGAAGAAGTGTTCGTTCTTGTCAGATTTCTGCTATATTTATAGGCAGAAGTTCTACAAATAATGAAATGTCACGTTCATCCGACGGTTCATCCATCCATTAATTGCGTTCATCCGACGATTCATTCGATCATTTATTCGTCCGTTCATGATCTTCTATCAATTTATTAAAGTGGGGATTCGTTATTGATCATGTTTTTATAACCTCTGAATCAATTTCGAATCTACTTGCTCATTTGTCATTTTTGACCTCTACATAGAAATCAATCTATTTTCTTTTGAGTTCCTACTTATCACGTCCATAATACCTCTGATAATATTATATACTCTAAAACAGAAAAGAAGATTTCATTATCTATCATGTCCACAATTCATCCACAAATACAAATCTTTGAGCATAGAAGAATTATCATTTCCATTCTTATTTCACCATAAAAAGTCTATTACATTTTCTTAGACTTTCTTACAAATCATAATGGAAATCTATTACAAATCTTGGATTTTCATTCTACACCACAACAATAACCTAATAGAGATCTATCTTCTTCTTTGGATCTTCTCTGTCGGACCTTCTCCGTCAGGTTCGTTGTTGGTGGCAGTTCCTGACTGTCTGGGTCCCAGTCACGACCAGATCAGCAGGAATCAAACTCTGGTCTTCTCTCTCAGATGAGAGGAGAACCACAGAGTATGGCAGCCCGAAGTCGTGGTGATGCCAATTCAACTGGTGGATTGGGGGTAACCTCTCAAGGAAGACAGGAATGTATCCAAACCTTGGGATACAATTCCTAGTTCTCCCGTGAAAGGAACTCTACTACCCGATTTCTCGGGGTAGAGTTGACTCCACCATCCAACTCTCGTGTATAAAGGCTCTTCCTACCATCCGAGGAAGACCCTTCTATCCTACGAAGAGTTCTGAGTTGTCTGATTTATGCGTCAAAAGCGTATGAGCTCCCTGATGTAGATGTCAGCAGGATATTCTCCACAACATCCATATCCCCAATGCCAGTTCTGAAGAAAATTTTCAGCCAAGTTTCTGCAGAAAGTATCAACAGAAATCATTCAGTGTGTATTTATCAAACAGAAACAGGCGTGTATTGTTCAAATCAGAAACAAGAAACAGAAAGCCTATGTTCAACAGCAAAAATAATACACGTATTACACTGACTTACCTTCAAGTTTGGTGCTAAGGATTGGCAAACTCATGTTTGATACAGTGCGCAGAAGTCGAACATTAGAAAATATTGCTTTCCTGTTTGAGAGTGAAATCTCCCAAAAATTTCATTCTCAGAGAAGAAGAAGAGGAATGGGAGATGAGTATCTGTGAAACTCTTCTATCTATTTAAAGGGCAAAGTACAAGTCTATTCTTGGAAAAGATCCGCATAAATAGCGCTCGTAAACCGTGGAATGAGTGTTACGTGTGCTTTGGAAGACAGAGCAACATTAGAAATAGTCAAAGGGTGCTAATTAATATTTTTCATTAATGCACGCAGATTAAACACAGAAGTTGTACTTCATTCTTCAAGACAGGCACTGATGGCCTTACAAAAGACAAAACAAAAAGAGTGCAACAAAAGCACAAAAGACACGCTCTATTTTCCAGAGCGACTGAGCTTAATGCCTAGTTCTTCTACGCTTTTGACCCCCATGCGGTGTAACAGAGCCTTCAACATTTTACGCTGCTCTATGAGGCTGCGCCCATCAGAAGAGAACGAGCCATCTAAGCCAAAATAGCTCAAGAAATTCTTGGCTAGTTGCAAGGGATCATCTTTGAGTTCGAAGACAAGGGGCTCTGGCTCTTCACCCCCAAAAGTGGGGTCACCATGGGAACAAAAGCCCAACTTGCGTGCTTCTTCCTCAGCTTTCTCTTTTGGTGTCATGTTGACGTAAGATGAAGATTAAATGAATCCTCTCCCTGTTTATATAACAGAGCTCGCCGGCAGTTCATATTCCACCATAAACTAGATAAAATCAGTCTCGTAAAATGAAGAGTCATCATGACATTTAATAAGTTCATTTGGATATTCTCAAAGAACTTCGAAGTCTTTCTGACTTCCGAAAAAATTTAAAGTCATCACAGCGTGACTGATTTCATTTTATCATCTTATTTTCAAAGTATTTCGAAAATTTTGAAGTCTTTTCAATTTTTTGAAAACTTTGAAGGGGGTCTTGTAGGCCTTTAAAAAATGACAGTCACGCTGAGTTGATCAGGACAGAGTCAAAAGTCACGCTCAGTTGATCCAGATAATATTTACAAATCACGCTGGGGAGACAGCTCATCATTTGACAGAGAGTAATTATGACTGACAGCACAACAGTCGAAGAATGTCTCTTCGTATGCCACGTATGCACAGAATTCGAGAGATCACAGCCGTCTATTGCGTGATTTTCGAAATCTTCTTCAGCAAGACTCAACCTTCGTCAAGTTGGCGTACCAAAAGAGCTTCTTGTCATTTAATGTGACTGACAAAAGCAATTACTACCAGAGATTTTGTGTCAGTCGAGGCACGCTGAATCAAGACAGCTGGCAGTTCTATCCCAAATCTGCGTGTATTCTGAAGTTTTCTTTCTCAAGTCTGCATGGATTCTGAAGTTTTCTTCATCAAAGTCTGCGTAGATTCTGAAGCTTCTTGTCCCAAGTTTGCGTAGATTTTGAAGCTTTCTACCCCAAGTCTGCGTGGATTTCGTCTTCACCAAGTCTGCGTGGATTCTGAAGCTTCTTGCCCGAAGTTTGCGTGGATTTTGAAGCTTTCTACCCCGAGTCTGCGTGGATTTCGTCTTCACCAAGTCTGCGTGGATTCTGAAGCTTCTTGCCCCAAGTTTGCGTAGATTTTGTAGCTTTCTACCCCGAGTCTGCGTGGATTTCGTCTTCAACAAGTCTGCGTGGATTTTATCAAATTGGAGTACGTGGCAGCCATGCCACTGATCTCTCGCCTGCGTGTCCTGTAACTTGCACACGACTCATGCATGATTGCCATGTGTCCAACAGTTACAGGCCACGTCCAGTAACTACTCACAACCTTGCGTATGTTAAATCCTGCATGATTTTCAACTAAGCACAGGCTGTGAAGACAGTTATCTTTTCAGTTATTATTTTTAACTCTATAAATAGAGTTCTTTTTCTCATTCATTGTACGGATACATAGTTATCTACTGTCAAAATTTTGAGAGCTTTTCTTCTTCGCATAGTCCAAGGGATAAAGTGATCGTCTTCTAGATCAGATTCCCACAGTTGTAATTTTCCCAGATACACAATAAATAAAGGAATTTATTTATAGAAAACATCCCTGAGCCGTATGGGATGGCCTCTGCCTGAGCCGTATAAGGTGTCCTTCTGCCTGAGCCACATGGGATGGCCTCTTCCTGAGCCGAATGCGACTGTCCACGTGTCAAGGTCGCATGAAGGATTTTGGGTTTGTGTCAGAGATTTCCTTCGGTTCCCTAGGAGTCTACCATTATGACAGAGGCTTTATGGCAGCTTTATGTCAGAGCCGTCAGAGCCGTTAGAGCCGTCAGTTGTCCTTTATGTCAGAGCATTAAATAGGGCCTTTACTTAATGGCCAATTGCAGGAGCAAACCGCAGAAGGCCACGTGGTGTTTGCTTGATCCGCATGTCCAAGTGGGTAACTTTTGAACCGTATGATGTTCTTGAGCCGCATGAAGCTCGTCTATTTTTGAACCATATGAGTTTTTCTGTTCTGAGCCGCATGGGCAATCATGCTCTTTTCCATGCTTCTACAATTGGTTACACAAAAAGGCGTGTATTTAAATTATAATATATGTCTCATTTACTTGATGTGGTGCTAGTTAATTGTGATTACTTTATTTCTTTACTAGTTAATTGAAGAAGAATGTATGGATGGAGAGCTCTTGCGATACATTAGTGGACCAAGTCGGCAAGCCAAAGCATATATTAAGTACAGGGTCAATGGCTACATCTTTTCTCCCCTGAGTTACGACGACAAGGTTGCAACACAAGATAGTGGCGTTTGCATGGATGCAATCACCACATTCAGGGCAAGTTCAAATGACCAAAACCTTAAGGATGATGATACTACTTGGTATGGGATCATCAAAGAGATAATAGAGGTTGATTATTATGACTTTCACCATGTTGTGTTTTATTGTGATTGGGTGAATGTTGGAGATAAGACTAATGGTTGTAAGTTATGCCCAAACTCTAACTTGTTGATGGTGAATTTAAAAAAGTTGAAGAGCACTGATGGGGAGTATGATGAGCCATCAATTCTTGCATTTGAAGCAAGTCAGGTTTTTTATGTAACAGACATTCAAAATCCTGATTGGTCGGTTGTTCTTCGTTCTCCAAAGCGAATGACTGATGAGGTTGATGGGCTGAATTTACCAGAAAATTTCCAATCCTGTATTGTGGAACAACCTCACTTGGCTCCACTGTTAAAATACATTGGGAAAAAAGAAATATAATACAAGTTTGATGCTATTTTGGAGGATTTGCAATTGGCTCAATCCTATGATTCTTCCATGTATGCTTGTATCAGTTGTTGTTTTTCTATCAGTATCAGTTATATATTTCAGTCATATATATTTCTGTTTCGGTCCATATTTCTATATTGTTCAGCCCCTATATTGGTGTCAATTTTAGGATCTTTAATTTTGTCCCTAATTGATACATGTATCAGTCATGATACTAATATTGGTATCAGTCATGGATATGGGTTAGAGGCTTTAATCCCAGTCCTTTGTATCAACCCTTGGCATGGGATTCAGTCAGTAAACTAACTGAATGGAGGATTTAGATTTAGTTTTGTCCTTTTTTATATGTTATCAGTTATCAGTCTTTGAATTATATGCTATCAGTTATCAGTCTTTCAAATTCTACAAATAGAGGTTCAAAATTTCGAAACAGACAATCTCATTTAGGACAATTGATGACTTGTTAAAATTGAATTATAAAGGCAAAGGTCTATCAAAATTTTGACAGTTGTTATGCATTGCATAACTTCTAAATCAAAAGGTAGTTTGGGGAGGCAAAAGTTTTTTTTATAAAAAAGCATTAGTGTCAACACTGGCCTATTTTAATATCGAAAAAGTCACCTTTCTCGGATTTGTAATTCATAAATAGGGTTTGGATGTTAAGAAAGCAAAACCTGTTGTGTACAAAATGTGAAATCTGAAATATGTTTGCGACTGTGGGACAAGTTTGCATTTTGTATGAAGCTAACCTGTTTGATAACACATGCTTTGGAGCCTATGATCAAAATCTCTGATCCCTGCTTGTTGCAAGCTTGTGAACACTAGCAGGTTTTCAAAAGTTTTAAGTAGAGATCAGAGAGCTAGGAAATCTTTATTTTTATGACTTTATGCTTAGAAGCTCCCAATCTTTACCGATGGAAGCTTAACTAACATTTGTATCAGTTAGTAGGATATAGGCTTTTAGTGGATAATATATGTTAGGATATTGTATTAATACCACATTATCAAAATCCAGCACTGTCAATGAGCCTCCTTGTATGCTACCTCTTCATTTTGATATTTGTTTTTGCTCTAATGTATTGATGAGTGCAAAATGTCATCCAATCCTAGTGGAACACAAGCCCCCCTCCATCAAAAGACAAAAGATACTTGCTCCATATTGAAGCAAATGGTGTAATTAGAGATAAAAAAGAAACAAAATGGAGTAGTAGATGTGGAAAATATATTCGAGCTCACATCCCAATTGGTTATGATGACTAGAGGAATGTGGATAAGGTGTACACTGACACTCTTTGGAATTCGTTGATGGTAAATCACTCTTTTGTTTTACTTCTTTACATATATTTTGAGCATTTTTTGTAATTGTTTCAGCTACTTAAAGAATGCCTTATATGCTTTATTGTTGTTGTGGCAGACGGAGTTTGAATTCAATATTGATCCCATCCTTGCTCGACCACTATTGGAAGCAAAATTTCCATAATTTTTAAGGACAATGAAGTATCACATATGAGCCACAATCAAGAACAAAGAAGGAATATACTTACCGAAACCTCTAGCACTGGCTCAATGTCCTGACGATATTGATAAAATCTGGTGGGAGAAGTTTATCGGGAATGAGTACACTCCAAAGAAGAATGAGCAACGCAAGAAGAATGTTGAAAACAAGGCCAAAAAAAGATTGATATTGTTACCCATGCTCTTGGAAGTACTGTTTTTAATTCCTACTTGTACTTGTAGAAGGAAGAACATCCTGCGGAGGGTGTTACACGGTCAGAAGCGTGGAAGAGAGCCCACAAAAGTAAGGCTACTGGAAATGTGCTTCCATGTGCATTAGAAAAATATGTAAGTACAAAATGAGGTTCTATTTGTATAAAATAAGGCTTTCATATATGTTATCGTTCTATTTATGCTCCTTTATGGATGATAAAGAGAATTGATAAAGTTTCACAGTCATATATGTTATCATTCAAATCTTTTTAGCCTCCTTAAACTCATATTTTTCTTGTAACATGTCAAATCACAGAATGAATTAGAAGCAGCAGAAAAGAGGCAAAAAGAAGCTGCAAGTGCGAATGGTCATGATGGTGTGTCAAGCCTAGAAGACCTTGAGACTGACCCTATTGCTGAAGTTTTTGGAGTTGATAAAAAGAGTCGTTGTCGTGAAGTTAGCTCCACATCCTCGGTAAAGCAAGTAAAAATTAGACAAGCAGCAAAGGCAATAGCCAGTAAAAATACCAACCCAGAGGTTCTCCAAAGGTTGGATATTGTTGAGGTTATGTTACGAAAATTGCTCACTCGTGGCGACGCTACACATCAACCCCAAAATCCAATTTTTGCTTCTGGCACGCCCGAGACAGAAGGGGCGTCTAACTCCGTGCATATCAGTAAAACTATAGAAAATTTGAATCCTGTTTTGAATACCGTCGGTCGTGTCCCTAGTAACAACAATAATAGTCCTGTTGTCCATGGTAACAAAAATAATGGCCATGTTGTCCATGATAACAATGATGGACCGGCTCCTGGAGGAAAACAAAATATTATTTTACTTGGACGGGAACGAGAGGATGTAGCCAAGGGATTTATAGCATCTCACAATACCTGTCATGGAAGAAAAGTGCAAGATGATGAGAAAATCGTTTATGTGTCCGAGGTGATAAAGCCAGAATCAACAGTTTATGATGGTCAACAAGATGGAATATCTTTTATTTGTGAAATAGCTGATGGAGGTTTTCTTGTTTGGGCAGCCAAATGGCTCCGATATTTGTAACAACAGGTATATATATACAAACGATAAGTATGTGTTGATAGTAAAGTGTTTATGTGATTATATTGATCTTGAGCTTCCTTTATGCAGTATGGAGCGCTTCGGAGGAAGGTTGGTGGTGTACTTTTGGAGGTACGCTCAATTTGATAAGAAAATATATTTCATTGTTACTTTCGCATTATCTAATATAGGATTTATTGCCAAAGTATTCCAATCAAGAAGGAATGGATTAAACTATATGCAATGAATGAATGGCTAAGGCTAATGAATGCAAGACATCAATTACCAATATGGGCAGGGACTGTCCATACAAATAAGGGCAAGTAGTAAGTACCCATGGACTGAACTAAAGACATCCTAGGACTGAACTAGCTAAGGGACTCAATTAACATGAAAGCAGTGGACTGAATGTTTAATAGAACATACAAGCTCATCATTTATTGATACAATAAAGAGGAAAAATATGGTCAATTACCAAGGTCTGATACTCAATTTAGAGTATCAGTCAACTGATACTAAGGCAATTGGACTGCACATCTAAGGTATATGCTCGAGGCCCCTCTAATCTCTCTACTGATATATACTCCATCACCAATCATACTTGTATCCAATTTATATAAACCCATGTTAATATATCTCTGATACTCATCTGTACCCTGATGTACTAAGTGTCTGTGACTAAAATCAGATGACTTTACTCAGAGGAGGGACTAAACTTGAATGGTATTGGACCGATACTAAAGATGATGCATGAAAGACTGAAACATAAGCCTCTTTGGAGATTGTTACTCTTCTTGGAAGACAGAATTTTTTTTGACACAGAGTGAGAATTTGTTTAAAAGTTAAAGGGGCCTTGGGACAATTGGAATGGTGGATATCTCAAGCGGAATTGCTTAACGAGTGGATGTAGTAGGCCCAAGGAGTGGCTGAAGCAGGTTTTGCCAATTGTGCATAGAACTGCCATCTAGACTATTACTTGATTATTTTGGGATAAAGTGCTTGTAATTTTTTATAACTGTTGGTTATTTTACAACCTTATTCAACCCTCTAGTGTTTAGAGTGGACTGCAAAGGTAATTGCAATAGTTGGCCAATGTTGTACCCGTGTCAGACGTGTGGACACTCACACTCCTTAGATGTGCCATCCAGAAATGTTGAATACCGGAGATCAGTATCCAACACTTGGATAGGCTAGGATCCATGTTTGAAAACTTGCCAATGGGGTGTTACTCTATTCTTGGATCCATTTCTGTCCATTTCATACTCATTAAATAAGGTTGTGTTGGGCATCAAAGTAACAAACCCACATCAGAGAGAAATCAAAGAGAAAAACATGACTAGCTCACATATCGTTACAAAAAACACCAGATACGTGAATGAGAAAAAAATTGACTCTTATGGGCACCGTCAATGACTTCATCAAAGAAACATATGATACTTCTCTTGTTTTAACCTGGAGAATGCAGCACATTTCTTTTTTTTTACTTATAACACTATACTTTGTTTCCTCGAACTTTTCACTGTTTACTTCATCGACTTTTCTTTTCTCTTTTTGAAATTACTGTTTTTTACTTATAGCACATTTCTTTTTGAAATCACTGTTTTTTACTTATAACACTATACTTTGTAACCTTGTGTGCCTTAATTATACTGACACAAGGATGATGATAAACATGACATGGGACCTTGTGAATGGTGTTCTAATTTTTTCTATATGCTAAACAGAAGAGCTGCAAATCATCGACTTTCCTAGCCATTTTTTTTGCTGTAATTTGACTTGTGGCTTGTCGACACAGTACACCTGAATGATAATAATAAAAAAAATTATACAGTTGGTCAAAGAAAGCTTCACCAAACATTCCGTAAGTACATGATCGAATAGATAAAGGTATTTACAATTAATACGCAAACATATAGAAAAAGAAGAAAATAAAAGCACTATGCTGTTTAGAGGCATATATGTTTTAGATCCATACAATTATTCTTTAAAATAATAGTATACTGTGCACAGCTAAGCAGCAACCGGTTCTCTCAGGTACAATGAGCTTGTTGCCACAAGTAAGATCCTAAAGACCAATAGCTTGTGGGTAAAGCATGCTTGAATCAATTGATCATAAGCTTTCACAATCTTGCCCATCTGTATGTTTTTATAACTGGATGGAAAATATATGGTGCTAACTTTCTAGTTTTTATAACTGCATGCTTGAATCAATTGATCATAAGCTTTCACAATACAGGAAAGTGAAAGGTCGTTGATCAAGGCGAACAAGAATTTGTTTACAGCAGAATAATAAGTTTGCCATGCATCAACTAGTTTCAGTTTATAGTCAATTACTAAAATGCCAGTCCAAGGTTATTGATAGTCCACAGTAGATAGTGAAGTCATAGTAACATTCCACAGAAAACTAAGACAATAATACGCTCAGATATAACCCATATTTCCTTTTTTCCTTTTGGCTTCTTGCTGAGACAACTGGAGAACTAAAACAATAGCTTGGAGTATACAATACAATATTTAGAACTTCAGAATGCCCATCTGATCAGGCTAGAGAAAAGGCAATAAAGACAAGGAGCTAAGAACAAGGTACTGGGTGATACTTCATTGTCATGGATCAACACCACCTAATATATTGTATCATTCAGGCGTAGAGTCTCATCTATGGTGGAAATATTCCTAAACAAATTGAACATATTGATATAACATCTAAGGGTACAAATGAACAAAAAAAACCATCAAAATGTGAATAGGAAATAGGATTGTTGGCAAAAAGGAAGCAGGGTTATTAAAATAATATTGCTAGAGAATTTAAATCACTGTTTTTTACTTATAATACTATACTTATAACACTATACTAATAGATGTTTGTGGACAAGGTATGGACATGAAAAGTTCATCTAAAGAAAGTATGGTCAGAACTGAGCTTATCCCAAAACATGGACAGAACTCAATTAAGCTAATGACTCTCATTCATGGATAGTTATAATTAATTGATACACAATAACTCACACTCATGACTGATACATTAAGTATTGAAGTCTCCTTCCTTGTATTTCCTATATCCACAGACCAAGTCATGGACTGGTCTTTGGGGCTTGCTGCTACCTCTCCCTTTCTCCCAAATGGCTGAACAAAAGAGTGAGGAGACTGATCATCATGAATTTAGTTGACTGAACCTTATTTCTATGGTCTGAATCAATGTGGTGGCAGGGGACAGTATGCTTATGGACAGAACCAGTTGAGAATGGTCAGCACAAGTGCAGAACAGAAAACCCCAAAGTCTCCAATCAATCTTTGTTTTATTTTTTTGGTTTCTTTCACTTACTTAATTATGTTCTATTATTTTTGCAGGTCATATCTTTTTGTGAAGGAGCTCGTGTCATCTTGCATTTTATATTATTTTGTTTTGTTTTTCATTGTTACTTTCAGGAGTACTTCAGGTTATAAAATTCTATTAAGCAACTATTTTTCCTTAAACTTCTTTTACTAGTTTGTATGCTTTTATTTGATACTTCTTTGACTCTTACATGCAGGAATATGTACATTTTTAGCATAGATGCAAGCACTTTCATTCTTCCTCAAGAGATCCTCGTCTTGATTATCCAAAAACACAAGTTTGAAATGTTTTGTGGTTTGCTTCATGCATCTAGAGCCTTGTTTTGTTGTCATTGAAACCAACAATGGAATGTTTCCTTATTAAAATATTAATGTATGGATGCTATTGAACATCCTGTGGTTTAGTTGCTTATTAATCAAATATTATGTGGTTTAATTACTAAATTGAATGGTTGAATTGTTATTCGAAATTATGTGGTTTTGTTTCTAGTTTGGAATGGTTGAATTGTTATTGCAAATTATGTGGTTTAGTTACTTGCTCGGAATTGTTATTAAAAATTTCGTGGTTTAGTTATTGGTTTGGAATGGTTGAATTATTATGAAAGAGAAATATTATGAAATTGGATATATGTTGTTTATTGTTTAGTTACCAGTTGAATGTAGTTTTTTTTTTAATTTAAATAATCCAATTGTAATGGTTATAACTGTTACAATTAGTAGAGAATAGTAACGAAAAAAATTAATGTAGTCACAGTAAAAACTGTGACAAAACAAACTAACTGCAACATTAATAACTGTGACAAATAGAATATTGGTCACGGTTACAACCGTCACATAAATGGACTTCTATCACGGTTATAACCGTTACCAAAACAACTATTTGTCACGATTATAACCGTGACCAAAATAAATATTTGTAACGGTTATTACCGTGACTAAATATTAACTACGCCCCACTAGTAACGGTTATTACCGTGACGAAAAATAATTGTCACGGTAATAACCGTAGATAATCGCCTATTATGGTGTAGTGTGAGCATACATTAGACTCCCTACAACTGATCATGAAGTAAAAAATCTATTGTATTTTCTTAATTTTAAGGCTAACCTTAGGGCACTTGATTGAGACTAAATTTGTCTCCTTTAGCGACATGTGTCACCAAAATTTGCATTAAATACTTTAATCGATATACAAAACCAAAAGATTATATTTCTACTCCCACTGAACTTGTGATACATACAATCTTCAACAGTTTTCATCTCAAAACCAAACAAGATAGTCACTTGTTAAAACTCAAAGTGTCTTTAACGAGAAGTCTGTTTGAGTCCATAAATAGATTCTGTCAGTTTGCGAACCATATTCTTTGGGTCTTCTGACATAAAGTTTTCTGGTTGCACCATATAAATTATTTCGTCAATGTTACCATTGAGAAATACCATTTTGACATCCATTAATTTGATGTAACTCAATATTAAAATGTACAACAAGTACTATGATTGGTTTAAAAGAGTCTTTCAAAGAAACCGAAGAGAAAGTTTCTTTAAAAAAATAATCCCTTCCTCTTCTCTTGAGGTTGTTGAGTTTGTTCCTCAGAAACAATTACCTTATCTTGAATGGGGGGGGGGGGTGCCTTTTTGTTGTCTTGTTGTGGTAGCTCAACATCGAATTATAGAGGTAATTCGACATTGTCTTATTGAGGCTCCGGATTCACTTCTTGATCAATGACAAGTGCAGAATCTTGTACACCGTCAAAAGTGATAGTAGGAATTGCAATCGATTCCTCCTCAAAGACAATGTCATTGACTTTATTTCTCCCCCAAACTCAACATCCTCAAAAAATATTACACTTCTCGTCTAAAATTTTTATTTATTTTTGTGTTTAGTACCACGTGGTTCCATATGCAAGGTTTCATTATAGGACGCAATAGTTTCAAGTAATAATAGCATGTCACGAACATTAAAAAAAATTAATACCAATATTTATTTTGAATTTAAAGATAGATCAAACTTTATTGTTCCCAAATGAACAATGATAAATAAGATTGTCAAACAAGAAAACTGAAACTAAATTTCGTCTAAAAGACGGTACAATAAAAGCTTTAAATAAAATTGTCTATCAAATCCAATAATAACTAATATCCAAAATTTGTCCTATTGTATCCACTTCTACCGACTTGCCGTCTCCCACATAGATGTGTCTTTCACCATCAATTGACTTTCGATAGATCTGGCAACCCTGCATAGAAACACTGATGTGAGTAGTTGCACCAAAATCTAATCACCATGTGTTTCTTGATATTGAAGCTAAATTAACATCATACCAAATTAAGAAATGTACCTTTCTTTACACGCCATGCGTGGTACTTTGTATATTCCTTCTTTACGTGTCCCGGCTTGCCACAAAAGAAACAACCATTAGCCTCTGTTTGTTGTTTCTTTTGCACTGGACCCTTAGTAGCTTTTGTATTCTTTCGCTTAGTGCCCTTATACTTGTCTTTAGGGATGGTAGCCAAATTAGCACTTTCAGTTTTATCTTGCTTCAATCTCTCTTCTTCTTGTACACAGTACGAAATGAGCTCATTTAGAGTCCATTTTTCCTTTTGACAGTTGTAACTGACCTTGAACTGATTGTACTGTGTAGGAAGTGAGATCAATACCAAATAAACGAGCAAGTCATCCGACAAGTCGAGCTTAAGTGCCTTAAGTTTTGAAACAATATGAGACATCTCCATGATGTACTCCCTTATGTTACCTTTGCCTTTATATTTTATGGTAATCAAACGTAACAAAAGTGTGCTTGTTTTCCCCTTATCATTCTTTGCAAATCGCTTCTCGATTTCAGCAAGAAATTATTTGGCATTAGTAACCTCATCAGATACTGCACCCCTAAATGCCTCTGGAATACCGTACTTATGATCATTAGACTCATGCGGTTTGAGCGTTCCTACTTCTCGAAGTTTGCTCTGTCACCAGATGAACTGTCATCCTTAGGAGTAGTGGGACGCTCAATCCTAAGTGCAAGGTCTAGATCCATGCAGCCGAGAACAATATATATGTTCTCTTTCCAGTCCTTGAAGTTTGTCCCGTTAAGCATTGGAATTGAGTTCAGATTAGCAGATATTGTAGCAACACTAGCTGAAAAGAGAACAAAAAATAAATAAACAAATATGCTCTAATTAATAACCAAAGAATAAAAGATAGTCAAACAAATTCAAATAATGGTGAACCATATCTCAAGATACCTAGCGCATCATTAATATTAAGTCTTTGGACAGTGATATTAACTGAAAGTGGTACTCTTGGTGTAGTGATCAAATGTTGACAATAAGTCATGTCAAATAGTAAGCCTATCTATGGATCGGGTTATTATTCACATGTAAACCGTATAGTTGTCACTCATTTATCACCACAAGTATGTGTGCAATTCGGCCAAGTATTAACCTTCCTTTGGGCCGGCTAATACCCGCATGAATATGCACACACAAACATCTGACATCCCTCGTAGACTATCTACGCAAGAGAGGTCACTTTGGCGACATCTTGTTTCAATGATTCTACTTAGAATATTGGACAACTATTGTTAGTCATAAAAGGCACCAAAAATTTGAATGTTGACTAAATTTTACAAAACTGAATTGTGTCCAAATCTTTATGCTTATTTAAATTAAATAATCATACATCCTTTTGTACATGCATATTCATAAGATTATTACTCAAATAAAGTAATCAAAAGCATAATCATGAATTTTAATTTGACAAAATTGGATATTATCACTATAACAAAATTTATGAAATAATCTACGGAGGATATGCACCCAAAGATAATATCAAAGAATGCATAAGGATTACTTTAAATAGAATAATCTATAGAAGACCAAATATATGCACTAACAGATAATATTTTACTAAAGATATGTATCAACATATTGAACCAAATAATCTATAAAGATTATACCAAAAATAATCTGCTAAAGATATATACGTCGATAGATTACACTGACATATTTTACTAAAGATATTCATTAACAAATTATATAAATTAATCCATATCGAATATTGCAAATAAAATAATCCACCAAATATAAAATTCAAACATATTTAGTCCTTAATGATCTATCTGGTTGGTTGGCACCGACTATGTCAAAAGTGTTTGCAAGCAATCTTAATGAACAAGTTTAGTTTAACTGTGTGATTTCACTAAATCACAAACCATAAATAAACTGTGTGATTTCATAAGAAACAATGGACAACAAATTTAGTTTAATAATAATCTAATAGTCATTATCTGTTCAAAAAAAAGACCATGTGGGTCATAAAAAAAGGGAAGAGACTAATTATTGGGATTAATTTATTGAAACATAATGATCCATCAAAACAAATTTGGTAGGAGTTTTCTCTCATGCAAATTCCAAGGCCTTATGTCAAAGCATTAGCGGAATGGAAGAACCTCCATTACTTTGTTTTTCCCTTATCAAGTTCCACAATGCAAATTACATGACAAAAGCTACTCTGTGTCTGGAAAATGATCTTTGAAGTTCAACTTCTATCACAAATTAATAACCAACAACATTAATTTTGAATCCATGTGGACTAAATCAACATATTAAATGAGGAAGAAATAAAACTGGTGGATCATAAAAAAAATTGACGGAATAATCAAAACCCTAAATTAAATTAAATCTAGTGATCTAGGGTTTCTGAATAGCAACACCAACAAATTGATTATGAAACTTCAACCTCATAAATCAAACAGGGTGGCTCTGATACCACTTGATAGATATTTTATTGTGCCCTGTCGATTCATGAGATGAAGAACATAAATTAAATTGATTGCGAAAGCGTACCTGAATCTATTGCTTGGCTTGATGGATGTTGAAGCGATCGTCTGTTTATTGGGTTCGATCTTCCAACTTGCTACGTCCCTTAATGACAAAGGTGAATCCGAATCCTTTGTCCCTCTCTTTCTGTTGATGGGGATGCAGAAGAGAAAAAAAGAGAACCTTCTCTTTGGTGGCCGTATAAGTTGGGGACCATAACCCTAATGAATACACACATATATATACATGTGTTTTGATATTTCTAATTTGGCCTCTCATCAAATTAGAATTATCTCCGGTATCTACACATTAATTCCATGACAATTATACCCTTAAGCCAATTTTCAAATATACCACTTTAATTTAGCTAATTATTTAGATAGCCCAAACACAATTAATTTTACATGTGTGGCGCCTTAATTATTGAATAATTCCAACATCCCTGACAACAATTTTTTTTGTTAAAAAACCTTTGATACTAGTTTCGTGAACTCATGGCAATCATAACAAACTCGAAGGTTCTTTGTAATCTGAATAGGGGCCAAAATCAATGGCAAGCCTCTCACGATGTCCTTGCAAATTTTTTCACATTTTGTTCGTCTCTCACATTCTGCAAAAAGAAACCCACTTTTCTTCTCTAATGTAATTATTTCAGACACTTTGAATAAATCTCAACTGAATGTTCATTAGAATTATCCATAGGGACAAAAGTTTGCGCTTTATTGCCAGCCCAGAAATGACCCAATGAAACATTTAAGTTGTTACTTATGGATTTCTATCATATTTATGCTTCTTTGTATATGGACCATAATACACAAAGGAATTTCATCAAATCTCTACTAATATAAGGGAGCTTTAAAACGGCTCAAGATTGAATCGTCTAAGTCGTGTGTATTTCATCAATCATTTTCGTTTTAGAAAAAAAATTAAGTCCCATAACCGTAGTTATTTTCTCACATAGTTTAAACTAAAATTAAAACCTAAAATCCTCCTAAAATATTTTAGAATTTAATTATATTTAGACTAACTAAATAATATTATCTAACTAGACATATCCAAAAGTTTAAAAATATATTTATTATAAATCGTAACTAAAATATATTCAAATTATATTTAAAGTATTCTAACATAATTTAAATATTTATATTTCAATCACAATATATATTTTTTCTTTGTTTTTTAACATGCAACGCATAAGTAATTTCTTAACATAAGTTGGTTATTCCATGTTCAGATAGTAATATGTATCCATACTTGTCACGCCCCAGTACCGAAATACGGAGACGGACTAGGCCAGCTACTCCATATGAGGTACGTAACGTCATACGGAGATCGTGGCTGTCGAGAGACTAGGGGGTACGTGCTACAATCAAGTCTCCTATGGTCCCACAGAGTTCTATGTCTCAATCAATCAAGTCACATCAGCAATTAAATGAACGTTAAAGATAAAGCAGTAAGGCGTCCCCGACGCTTCATCAAAATGGTCATGAGAGACTAGCTTTATAATTTAGCTATCTCAGAGAGTCAGAAGTACAAAATTATACACAGCTGCAGTCTGTTTAATTACAATTATGTACTGACACAAAATATCGAGTTATCCGGCTAACAGGTGCCGGTGGCTAAACGCCGCAAAAAGTATAAGCAGGAGTGGTGGAGAAGAAACCCACTCGAGTCCCCGAACCGCCATGCTCCAAGTATGCACCATGGATGTCAGGAAGGAAGATCGTGTCCTCCGGCTCTGCTACGAGATCTGGCCAAACAAAACCAGCGGGGTCAGCCCCGAATAGCAAGTACCGTCAAAGGGGCACAAGAGTTAAGATTAAAAACCCAGTTAATAGAATGATTGATAATAGTAATACTTATGCTACTATTATAGGGTAGCGCACATCCTCGAACCCATATGGCACCCTTACAACCAAACAAGGACAAAAGGTGCCGCATAGAGTCGGGACGTGTCGTACTCTATAACTTTCACATAAGTTAAAAGGTATAAACAATAAAATCCCATGATCGTGACTTCGGTCGATAGCCTATCGTAGCACAATAACCAACCCAACAATCAAACAAGAACATGGGTTGGATCATGTACCATGATAGACCATGTTCCTCAGTCATTCACAGAGTAGCACTTCACAACCGGAATAAGTCTTCCGTTCATAACTTCGGTCCACAGCCTATCATAGTACGATAACCAACCCAACAATCAAACAAGAACATGGGTTGGATCACGTACCATGACAGTCCGCTTCCCTCAGTTATTTCCGAAAGGTGATAGGATACAAGCAAGTCATTTTCACGGCCAATCAAGTCTACGAGTTTCTAGTGGAACGAGGTTATCCTCGCATCATGTTATTTAGAAAATCCTCAGATCGTATCTTTCCAGCAAGGCTAGCTAACCCAGGGGTTCACGTAGACAGGTATGATTGAGAACAGGTCCTTCGTAAGGCCACCTTGCTAAAACATATAACATATAGCAGGAATTAATCGGATACAGTCATCCACTCGTTGCAGATGACACAGTATCCGTGGAGACCAGCCGGCGCGTCGAGACAATATCTCAAGGCGGCTGGTGTAACACGATCTCGGGAATTTGCCCTTCCCATGCATCTAGTATGTTTAGTTGCCTAATTTAACCCTAGGTGAAATCTTGGACTCACATGCTGTGGCCTGCATGATTATCCGCCTAAAGTCATACTTTAGTACGAGTACCCCAAAGAGGATCCATGTCAATCAGTATGTCAACATGTGCTACCCTCCTTAGTGTAGTGCATCATTGCAAATACGCCACGTGGAGTTACGAGTCATTTGTCGAGCATGAACAAGAACTGGGACATTCAGGTACATGTATCGGGTAGGAACACTTTGTTCTCCGGGGTCACATTAGTGCTTATATCATGCTCGGGACAAAAGGCATAAGGATATAAAATGGGCATATAATATCTGATAAAATATCAAAAGCGTACGCACAAAGCACGCACGCTCAAGGGGAGCTGCGTACGTAAAAAGTCACGCAGGCTCAGGGAAGAGCTACGTGAAAAGTCACGCAGGCTCAGGGGAAGAGCTGCGTGAAAAGTCACGCAGGCTCAAGGGGAGAGCTGCGTGAAAAGTCACGCAGGCTCAGGGGGAGAGCTGTGTGAAAAGTCACGCAGGCTCAGGGGAGAGCTGCGTGAAAAGTCACACAGGCTCAAGGGGTGACACGCTTCCAACAGAAAGCGTGCTCAAACAGGAGCACACTGCTCACTGTCTTTTCCAAACAACTAGAACACCATGGTTAATCCCCAAACTTCAAAACATCACAACTTGGCCATCCGAACTCCAAATCCGGATTTCCAAAGTTCTATCTTGGGTGAAATGGAATTCTCTTCCACATAGAAGCATCAAAACCCACAAAACTCCAATGAAAATAGATCAAGACCAAGAAAATCCGAAAATGATTAAAACTTAGATCTACAAAAATCAAAGCTTCAAAATGGAAATTTCTAAGTTCTAAACTAGTATAGATTGAGGAGAAGAACATGTTTTGGTAAATAGTTTTGTAAGAAATCATTGACAAAATTATGGATCCATCTCTTGAGCAAGTAGGTACTTGCCTTGGTTGGTGGAGAAAATAAATGAGAGAAAGTAAATGAGAGGAGAGAGATTGAGATGAGTTATATATAAAGATCTTGGACCCATGGGTTCATGATGAACCAAAGGGTTCATGATGAACCATTGGTGAACCAAGAATAGGTTACCCAAATGAGCCAAAACTGTAGGCCCAAATACAGAAAATAAATTAGAAAATAATATTTTGTCGAATATTTTTGGGAAATGCATGAAGAAATACTGCATAATAAATATCGTATAAATTCAAGGTAAATATAATTTATGGGTTTACGTATTAAAATACGTATTCCAGGATTGGAGAGTGACATCTCTACCCTTTTAGAAAAATTCCGTCCTCGGAATTCCAGCCAAGACAGGATAGTGAAATTCAGGGCAAGCAAGGCACAATCATATACAAGTTAACTATCATAGCAGTTATTATCATACGTCACAAAGTGCAAAACAAGCAGGTGCAGATAAACATAGAATCGTGTCAATAAGGTGCAAAAATATACCTTATTAGTCAAACAAATGCGGATACCGAGATCTGATCTCGTCCTCGCGCTCCCAGGTTGACTCTTCCGAAGAGTGATGGTTCCAAGAAATACGGAAAAGGCTTATCGTCCGATTCTTGAGTACTTTCTCTCGCCGGTCTAAAATAGATACGGGTTGTTCTTCGTAAGTTAGGTCGGTACCAACGACTAACTCAGAATGATCGAGGACATGACTCGGATCCGGAACATACCCACGTATTTGGGACACATGAAACACATCATGTATGCCAGTCAACGAAGACGGAAGGGCAAGTCAATAAGCCACATCACCTACCCGAGCGAGAATCTTAAAAGAACCAACGTATCTTGGACTAAGCTTTCCTCGGGTTCCAAATCTGATGATACGCCGAGTAGGCAAAATCCGCAGAAACACTTGGTCGCCAACTCTGAACTCTAGAGGCCTACGATGATGATCTGCCCAATGACGATGTCAGTCCTGTGCAACTCGAAGGCGCCCTCTGACCAACTTAACTATCTCCACAGTCTGCGTGATCATCTCTGGTCCCAACAACTTCCGTTCTCCAACGTCGTCCCATGCCAAAGGGGACCTGCACTTCCTTCCGTACAATGCTTCGAACGGGGCCATCTGAATGCTAGCCTGATAGCTGTTGTTATAGGAGAACTCCACTAGATGAAGGTGATCCTCCCAAGAACCGCCAAAATCCAAGGTACACGCCCGTAGCATATCTTCTAACGTCTGAATGGTTCTTTCTGATTGCCCGTCAGTTTGTGGATGATAAGCAGTACTGAATCTTAACTTGGTTCCCAAACTTTGGTGTAAGCTCCGCCAAAAATGGGAAGTAAATCGCGTATTCCGATCTGATACTATACTAACTGGAACACCGTGCTGCCTCACTATCTGTTTCATGTACATTTCTGCTAACTGCTCAGTAGTCTGTCCAACTCGGAAGGGAAGGAAATGAGCGACCTTCGTGAGTCGATCTACTATTACCCAGACTGCATTCTTACAAGTCGGGGATCTAGGTAAACCAGTCACAAAATCCATCGTAATGTGCTCCCATTTCCATTCTGGGATAGGAAGCGGCTGTAGCAACCCTGCTGGTCTCTGCTGCTCGACTTTCACCTGCTGACATACCAGACACTTGGATACAAATCTTGCTATCTCTCTTTTCATGCCATTCCACCAAAAGTACTGCCTGATATCTCGATACATCTTCGTTTCTCCTGGATGAAGTAAATAGAACTATGAGCTTCGGACATAACTTCTTGCCGAAGGTCTCCACTCGGTACACAGAGTCTGTTTCTAAACCTGAGTGTACCATCTTCATGAATCACTAACTCCTTCCTACGGCCTGATTTACACTCCGACTGCAACTTCTGAATATGTGGATCTCCTGCTTGTGCTGCCCTTATCCTCTCTACTAAGGTTGACTGAATCTGCATATTGGTCATTCTTCCTATATCCCTTGGCAAAACTACTTCGATTCCTATACTCTGAAGGTCTTCTAAAATATGCATCTGCGAGGTCAAGATAAAGGCACTATCTCTCCTACTCAGTGCATCTGCAACTATATTCGCCTTGCCTGGATGATACTGAAGATTTAAGTCAAAATCCTTCAGTAGTTCTAACCATCTTCTTTGCCTCATGTTCAAATCTCGCTGCGTGAATACGTATTTCAAACTCTTATGATCAGTATAGATCACTACCCGATCTCCGTATAAATAATGCCTCCACAACTTGAGTGAAAACACCACAGCTGCTAACTCCAAATCGTGAGTCGGGTAATTCTACTCATGGTCTCGAAGCTGTCGAGACGCATATGCTATCACCTTTCCGTGCTGCATCAATACACATCCAAGACCCTTCCCAGATGCGTCACAATATACTGTAAAGCCTCCCGCTCCTACTGGAAGCGTCAAGATCGGGGCTGAGATCAATCTCTTCTTCAATTCTTCAAATGATGCCTGACAGCTAGCTGACCAAACAAACTCTACGTCCTTGTGCGTCAAACGCGTTAAGGGTGCAGAGATCTTGGCAAAGTTCGCCACGAACCTTCTATAGTAACCAGCTAATCCTAAGAAACTTCGTACTTCTGCAACCGTTCTCGGGACTGGCCAATGCTCCACGGCCTCAATCTTCTTCGGATCCACTGACACTCCTGTTCCAGAAATTACATGCCCCAGGAACGAAATATGATCTAACCAGAATTCATACTTGTCGAGCTTCGCATAAAGTTGATGCTCCCTCAATGTCTGTAAGACAGTCCTAAGATGTTTCTCATGCTCCTTTTTACTACTGGAATAGACAAGAATGTCATCTATGAACACCACCACAAATTTATCCAAATACGGCAGAAAGATGCAGTTCATTAAATCCATGAATACTGCGGGGGCGTTGGTTAGTCCAAAGGGCATTACTAAAAACTCATAATGCCCATATCTAGATCTAAATGCTGTCTTCGGTATGTCTTGCTTCCGGACTCTTACTTGATAGTATCCTGACCGAAGATCGATCTTGGAAAAGACGCTGGCCTTGCTCAACTGGTCAAACAGGTCATCAATCCTTGGTAGTGGGTACTTATTCTTCACTGTTACTGCATTCAGTTTGTGATAGTCGATGCACATCCTCGTCGACCCATCCTTCTTGGGAACTAGAATCACTGGCGCGGCCCAGGGCAATTTGCTGTCTCGGATGAATCCCTTAGACTTCAACTCTTCTTCATGTTGATACAACTTATCCTGTTCTGACGGCGACATTCTGTAAATTCTGTCTGCAATAGGTCTCGTTCCAGGGTTCAACTCAATGCTAAATTCTACCTCTCTGACGGGGGGTATCCCTGGGAGCTCATCAGGAAAGACGTCGAGAAAATCTTCGACCACCCTCGGAATCTGTCATGGCTCTGACACTGCTGCTGAGATGACGCCTTCGGCCTGATTCTTCAAGGTTCGAGTAAAGATGAACTGCTCCATCCCAGGAACGCTGAATATGACCCTACCTTCTCTACAATCGATTGTCGCATGACTGTCTCTCAACTAGTCCATGCCAAGAACGACATCAAAATTCCCCATAGGGAATTCAATCAATAATGCGGGCAGTAAATGCCCACACACCTCCACCGGACATGAAAAGCGCACTCTGCTAACTTCTACGAGCCCATTGCCGGTGAGTATATCCATCCTCTCCGGTAATGCCTCAAACTCTAATCCAATCCGTGTAGCATATTATGCAGAGATGAATGAATGAGTAGCGCCTGAATCAAATAATGCTACAGCGGAAAATGAGGTGACGAGAATTTTACCTGCCACCACGTCACTAGACGCTAGAGCCTCTCCCAAGGATAATGTGAGAGCCTGTCCCTGGCCCCGCTGAGCTCCTTGTTGCGGCCTTCCTCGACCATGCTATTGCTGCCTCTGAGGGCCTTCGGCTTCCTGTGCCTGGCGGAACATCTGAGCCTGCGTTGGTAGACACTGGGCTAGGGGCCTTACTGCTAATACTGGCCCTCCACTCGGGGTTGCCACCGGAGCTGGTAATGCTGGAAACTGCTGAGCTGGCCCTCCTGGCCTCTGCATCACAGGACAAGTGGAGATACGGTGGTCTGAACTACCACACCTCGAGCATAAGCCATTTGCTGACCGTCATACCTCCCTCGTGTGCCCTGCCTTTCCATAGAATGTATAGCCCTGGGGTACTCCCTGATACTGTTGTTGGTTCCTCGGCTGCTGATGCCGAACTGGCGCTGTATTAGTTGACACGGCCGTCCTCCGTGGCGCTCCTGCATCATAAATACGTACACCGGGTGCTGGTGCCGATGTTCGCTGTATTGCTCCTCCTCCAACCTGGGAATGAGATCTCTTCTGACCTCCTGTCCTCGATGCCAACCTCTGCTGGATAAGCTCGTGCCTCCGAGCGGTCGTCAAAACAGCATCAAACGTCTGGTAGTCGTATCCTTCCACAAGCTGTAATAGTTCCAAATGAAGTCCCTGCTGGAACCTCATAGCTTTCTCTGGCTCCGTTGCCACTATTGCTGGTACAAAACGGCACAATCTGCATAACTCTGCTGTATACCCATCTACGGTCTTGCCTGCTTGCTTGAGACTGATAAACTTCTGCTGGAGCTCATATCGAGCTACTACGCCAAAATACTTGGCCTTGAATCTGTCACTGAAGGTGGTCCAACGAACAGGGCATCTTGCACCAACTTTTTCTGAGGCCCACCAGTCGCGGGCAAGATCCTAAAGTACCAGTTTGACCTGATCAACCTTCTCATCATCTGGAACCTTGGCTGCCATAAGAATGGCTTCGATGTCTTGAATCCAGGCATCCGCAGTGATGGCATCCTCCGTGCCATCAAAATACCTCGGGTTCAAGCGACGAAACCTTCCTGATGCTCCCGAGTCAGCTCCGACACTCCTTTCAAGAGGTAACAGAATCCCCTGGTTCAGCAATACGTTCTGCTCCTGCTGCCGAGTTTGTTGCTGTTGGTTAGTAACAAGAAACTCCCGGATGATCTCCAGGAGTGCTACGGCGTCTGGTACTGCTGTCGCTGCTGGTGCTGCAGGAGCCTCAGTAACCCGCGGCTCCACTGCCTCTGGTCCCACTTCTGCTCGTGCCTGCACTGGAGAAGGTTCTCTCCCCTGTTGTCGCCCAGTCTAGCCATGCTCTTGCTGCTCTTCCTCATGGGCCTCACCCGCTACTGAGAATGAAGCACCCCTATAGAGAAAGATATAAGATTATCAAGTCCGAAGAGGAAGATTTCGAGGATGCAAGTCAGGTTAGAGATCAAGGCAAGGACAGAGAATTCGAATCAGAATTTCAAGGGGAACAAGTTTTGATTGAGACTCCTAATAATTCGTAATACCCCACAAGTCTGATAAAGAGACCTGCATGGGCCACCACTTAAACCTTGTCACGCCCCAGTACCGAATTACGGAGACGGACTAGGCCAGCTACTCCATATGAGGTATGTAACGTCATACGGCGATCGTGGCTGTCGAGAGACTAGGGGGTACGTGCTACAATCAAGTCTCCTATGGTCCCACAGAGTTCTATGTCTCAATCAATCAAGTCATATCAGCAATTAAATGAACATTAAAGATAAAGCAGTAAGGCATCCCCGACGCTTCATCAAAATGGTCATGAGAGACTAGCTTTATAATTTAGCTATCTCAGAGAGTCAGAAGTACAAAATTATACATAGCTGCAGTCTGTTTAATTACAATTATGTACTGACACAAAATATTGAGTAATCCGGCTAACAGGTGCCGGTGGCTAAACGCCGCAAAAAGTGTAAGCAGGAGTGGTGGAGAAGAAATCCACTCGAGTCCCCGAACCGCCATGCTCCTAGTATGTACCATGGATGTCAGGAAGGAAGATCGTGTCCTCCGGCTCTGCTACGAGATCTGGCCAAACAAAACCAGCGGGGTCAGCCCCGAATAGCAAGTACCGCCAAAGGGGCACAAGAGTTAAGATTAAAAACCCAGTTAATAGAATGATTGATAATAGTAATACTTATGCTACTATTATAGGGTAGCGCACATCCTCGAACCCATATGGCACCCTTACAACCAAACAAGGACAAAAGGTGCCGCATGGAGTCGGGACGTGTCGTACTCTATAACTTTCACATAAGTCAAAAGGTATAAACAATAAAATCCCCTGATCGTGACTTCGGTCGATAGCCTATCGCAGCACAATAACCAACCCAACAATCAAACAAGAACATGGGTTGGATCATGTACCATGATAGACCATGTTCCTCAGTCATTCACAGAGTAGCACTTCACAACCAGAATAAGTCTTCCGTTCATAACTTCGGTCCACAGCCTATCATAGTACGATAACCAACCCAACAATCAAACAAGAACATGGGTTGGATCACGTACCATGACAGTCCGCTTCCCTCAGTTATTTCCGGAAGGTGATAGGATACAAGCAAGTCATTTTCACGGCCAATCAAGTCTACGAGTTTCTAGTGGGACGAGGTTATCCTCGCATCATGTTATTTAGAAAATCCTCAGATCGTATCTTTTCAGCAAGACTAGCCAACCCAGGGGTTCGCGTAGACAGGTATGATTGAGCACAGGTCCCTCGTAAGGCCACCTTGCTAAAACATATAACATATAGCAGGAATTAATCGGATACAGTCATCCACTCATTGCAGATGACACAGTATCCGTGGAGACCAGCCGGCGCGTCGAGACAATATCTCAAGGCGGCTGGTGTAACACGATCTCGGGAATTTGCCCTCCCCATGCATCTAGTATGTTTAGTTGCCTAATTTAACCTTAGGTGAAATCTTGGACTCACATACTGTGGCCTGCATGATTATCCTCCTAAAGTCGTACTTTAGTACGAGTACCCCAAAGAGGATCTATGTCAATCAGTATGTCAACATGTGCTACCCTCCTTAGTGTTGTACATCATTGCAAATATGCCACGTGGAGTTACGAGTCATTTGTCGAGCATGAACAAGAACTGGAATATTCAGGTACATGTATCGGGTAGGAACACCTTGTTCCCCGGGGTCACATTAGTGCTTATATCATGCTCGGGACAAAAGGCGTAAGGATATAAAATGGGCATATAATATCTGATAAAATATCAAAAGCGTACGCACAAAGCACGCACGCTCAAGGGGAGCTGCGTACGTGAAAAGTCACGCAGGCTCAGGGAAGAGCTGCGTGAAAAGTCACGCAGGCTCAAGGGGAGAGCTGCGTGAAAAATCACGCAGGCTCAAGGGGAGAGCTGCGTGAAAAGTTACGCAGGCTCAAGGGGAGAGCTGCGTGAAAAGTCACGCAGGCTCAAGGGGAGAGCTGCGTGAAAAGTCACGCAGGCCCAGAGGAGAGCTACGTGAAAAGTCACGCAGGCTCAGGGGAGAGCTGCGTGAAAAGTCACGCAGGCTGAGGGGGAGAGCTGCGTGAAAAGTCACGCAGGCTCAAGGGGAGACACGCTTCCAATAGGAAGCTGCTCAAACAGGAGCACACTACTCACTGTCTTCTCCAAACAGCAAGAACACCATGATTAATCCCCAAACTTCAAAACATCACAACTTGGCCATCCGAACTCCAAATCCGGATTTCTAAAGTTTCATCTTGGGTGAAATGGAATTCTCTTCCACATAGAAGCATCAAAACCCACAAAACCCCAACGAAAATAGATCAAGACCAAGGAAATCCGAAAATGATTAAAACTTAGATCTACAAAAATCAAAGCTTCAAAATGGAAATTTCAAAATTCTAAACTAGTATAGATTGAGGAGAAGAACATTTTTTGGCAAATAGTTTTGTAAGAAATTATTGACAAAATTATGGATCCATCTCTTGAGCAAGTTGGTACTTGCCTTGGTTGGTGGAGGAAATAAATGAGAGGAAGTAAATGAGAGGAGAGAGATTGAGATGAGTTATATATAAAGATCTTGGACCCTTGGGTTCATGATGAACCAAAGGGTTCATGATGAACCATTGGTGAACCAAGAATAGGTTACCCAAATGAGCCAAAACTGTAGGCCCAAATGCAGAAAATAAATTAGGAAATAATATTTTGTCGAATATTTTTGGGAAATACATGAAGAAATACTGCATAATAAATATCGTATAAATTCAAGGTAAATATAATTTATGGGTTTACGTATTAAAATACGTATTCCAGGATTGGGGAGTGACAATACTATTGAGATGGTGCTTATTATTCATGTTCTGTGACATGACAAATTATGTGTATTTAATTGTCGATAATTTTTAGAAACATTTCTAATTTTTGTTATGTTTCTCTGTAATATTGAACTTCATATTTGAGGACCAAATATGTCTTTAGAAATTGCAACAAGCATGACAAGACATTAATTAGATTTTTGAAAAATATATGATATTATAGAATGCACAGTACAACATGAGTGTTTAGGCCGGTATGTTGTAGTAATAACATTTCAATTACTTACAAAAGTCTTGCAACTATTGGTATAGGGTTTGTTCCAGTAGCTTGCCCGCAACCTAGAATCAATGGACAAGTTGTATACATGGATTGAATACGTATCTATTTCATATAACACTTGGATCTCATATATAGACACATGTATGAAGACTTGGTTAGTCATGAATAGTACCATGCAATTTTTTTTGAACTATGTGTAGCACACTCTTAACCATACAAGTGATAGCAAATCTTGCATATTAGTATGAATAGCTTGATATCAAATATTGCTTTACTGATTTGCTTGCTACTAAAATTTCAAGTATTGTAATTAATATTTTACTATTGGATCTATATATGTTATGAACCACTAGAAGCTTTCATATTTGATAATGTACATAAAAAACTTGGAATTTGTCTTGGTAATATAAAAATAAATGCTCCTTATTAAGTTACATAAAGCATGTTTTGTGCACAATAGAAGAACATGTATTCTTGTTCAAATTGTTCATTACATCCTCGTACTAGTTCTTGGTTCTATAATTATGTTGACATTTTGGTAATATGTGTCTACTTCAAAATTAAATTTGCTATTTACAATCACAACAAATAAATTTTGCATCTTTTTAAATAGAATGTGTATCTGCAAAGGTATTTGGTATAACAAAGGCTTAGTAAAACCATAATTCTTATGCCCAAATTTTATTTTTCCATTGTCAAAATTTTATCTTTTCCAAATGGATTAGAAATATTATTTGAAAGTGTACATGGATATATATGTTAAAGTATATTCTATTATATATATATATATATATATATATATATATATATATATATATATATATATATATATATATATATATATATATACACCAAGTGGTTAGAGATGGGGGCTCACTTGGGGGAGGTCCCAAGTTCGAGCCCTCCCCTGGGCACGGGATGGTTGGGTGGCCGCGGGGCGGTCACGATCCCGAGCCGGGGCCCATAAGCAATGAACACCAAATATATGGTTGGGTGGCCGCGGGGCGATCACGGTCCCGAGCCGGGGCCCACAAGAAATAAACACCAAATATATATATATATATATATATATATATATATATATATATATATATATATATATATATATATATATATTGTTTAACATCTGATTCAAGTGTTATATATTGTTCAACAATCTTGTTTAGATTATTGTTCAACTTTTCTCATACTTATCCCAAAGAAGGAGGGGGCGATGTCGTTGTCTGACTTAATTCGTCCTTTTGCCTGTTGTAATTACTTGTACAAAATTATTACCCATTTGATGTTGTAATTACCTGTAACCAAGCGGCCTTCATAGCTGGACGAGACATAGCAGACAACAATTTATTAGCACATGAGATGGTGCGAGATTTTAATAAACCAGGAGGGGACCGGGCATGTATCAAGCTGGATATTCGGAAGGTATATGACTGTTAACCGGGACTTTGTTTGTCATGTGATGCTTGTTATGGGATCCCATAAGACATGGGTAGATCGGATCCGTGAGTGCTTCACTACACCGTCCTTCTCGGTGATGATTGGAGGACTACCGCACGGGTTCATTAGAAATAATAAGGGGATCCGCCAAGGAGACCCCTTGTCCCCATACATTTTCACTATGGTAATGGAGTACTTCTCCTGTCTCATGGAGTCAGCGGTGATTCGAAAGCATATTGTCCCGCTTCACAGACTGGTACAACCTTACATCTCTCATTTAATATATGCGGATGATCTTTTGGTTTTCTTGAAGCCATCAGGAGGAGGCATGATGAGACTGGTAGAGATATTGGATGTTTTTGGATGACACTCGGGGAAGGAGCAAGGTCTACTTCAATGCACATTATCCAGGTAAAGAAAAGCTTGCAAACGTGCTCGAAGTGGATCGGGGGGGAATTACCAGTCAAGTATTTGGGTATACCTCTTTTGGTGAACTATACTAGAGATCAGGACTATCAAGGGTTAGTCAGTATGCTCAAAAGAGAGTTGAAGGGTGGCACGCTCAGAACCTATCATTTGGCGGATGTATAGAGCTGGTGAGATCTGTCATTACCTCCATCGCCCGATACTGGTTACAGGCCATCTTACTCCCGACTGCGACCATTGCCCATATTGAGCGTATTTGCGCTTCTTTTGTGTGGAGAGGAGGGATTCATGCTATAGGATGTGAGGCACTTTACAGGCCAAAGGAGGAAGGAGGAGTCGGCTTAAGGTTATTGTGGGTTCTTCGGAACGTAGCAGGAGTTAAATTAGCATGGAAGATCATTGCGTGAGGTTCACTTTGGGCTATGTGGATGAAGAATAAATATTTGCGTGGGAACAACTTTTAGGAGGGGAGGATAAATAATAATGACCCTGTCGACTTCAAAAATATCATTCAATACCGTGCCAAGCTGAAATAACTGATCTCAAGGGTGTTCAAAGATGGGAGGCATACGGATTTGTGGGGAGACCCATGGATTGATCATCAGAATCTAACTGACCGAATAAGTCGACATGTTTACTCCAGAGGATCACACCGAGAGAAGGTCAATGTCATCGTCCGTAATAGGGAAATGGGGCCTGAGCTACATGAGTATACGAGACAGTTGGAGGAACTCATCCGGGAATCCAGGTTTGATTCTGCTCTATCAATCGACACATTGGTATGGGATAAAAATGGAGGTAGTCTACTTATTCACCGGGATGTTGTGGACAGTATTAGGGAGCCAGGGTTGCCAATGGCTTGGCAAGACATGGTTTTGGTGAAAGACTGTTCTATGAAGATGCAGTATTGTCTATACAAACCTTGTATGGATCGACTTATGACGAATAATAGACTGCAGAGATTTGGCATAAATACATGCAACGTGGGTTGTGTGCTATGTCACCAGCATGCGAAATCCATGGAGCACCTCTTTTTCAGATGCAAATTTACATGGAAAGTGTGGAGCAGACAACAGGAGGCCCTGCAGGTTAATCCTGACAATCAGGAGGATTAAAAACATATTATGGATGGGCTAAGATGTCATGCCCTAGAACATAATACTGGAGAGCGGAGGACAGACACAGCCAGCTACGTATATTGAAGTGAATCCTACCTTGCAATACGGTCATGGCTGTCTAGATGCATGAGGGTTTCTCTACAAGCCAACAGTCTCTTATAGTCAAGTACAAGCCTAGTGTCTCAATCTCAAGCAAGCAAGTAATGTAACAAGATGGTAGATCATCAGACATACAAGGTAAGGCATCCCAAACATTACATATTCAGATAATCATGAAACTAGTCATACAAAATGCGAAGACTAGCAAGAGTTTAAGTCATACATGATCAACCCTAGGATTTGTTAATCATGTTACAGCCCTTAGGCAGACAGGAATATAAATTCAACACGAGCTAACACTTGCTCTGTGGCTAAACACCTCAAAAGAATAATTTATAATAGAGTAGGAGAGCAAAATAAACTCACTCGTTGCCAGGATTGCGTTTAGTGTTCACCATCTGGCTGGAAGGCTGGAAGATCATCGGGTGCTACTCCGAAATCTGGCCATACAAAATCAGCTGGGTCAGAATCCAGAAGAGCAAGTGCCACAAGGGAGGCTTCACTTAAGAACTAAAACCAGCATGTTAGATCACACGGCATAATAATGACAAGAAAACTTAGAGTTAAGAATTCAGGGGATAAATGATAAGATAACTAAGAAACTACACCGGTAACCAAGTTATAAATCGTAAACCAAATAAGGACCGAAGTTGTAATCCTTCACTTGAACAGAACTTAGTCTCTGACCGATTATCGATAAGGTAAAGCATAAACAGTAAATGCACAAAAGTAATCATAGGCTGGTACTGTCTAGACAAGACTAGACTGGACTACATCCATCAATCACGGCCAAGCAATGAGTACGACTTGATACTTTAAATAACTAGGGTTATCACAAGTCTAGTTACTAATAAGATGCATTGAGATGTTCCAACAACCACAAGCCCTGCAGACGTAATCCAGGTTATCCAGTTGCAAGTTGAGAGAGTTGGATTAGGTGACTTGGGGGTGCAACACATGACAGTGTGCTGGAAATGTGCCCTACTCGACGGCAGGCTACAAGCCCAATTAAAGCGCCCAGATAACGAGACTACCTGTGACTGTGAATTCTCTTTATGGTCTACTTGATCAATATCTAGTCATTAACTTAGTCAGATTTAGTATGAATCCCTGACCGTGGAAATCAGGAATTCATGTCCTACACATGATGCAAGACGAGACCTGTAGCTTATACAAGCACAATCAAGAAAAATCATCCACGGTATCAAGACGAGAGTTATATGTTACTTGTCAAGATTACATGTCATGTTATGTTACTTATCAAGGCAAGAGTGCATCATAACGGACCGCCAACAAGAATTATCATGTCAAGTTACTTGTCAAGAGTGCACCACGACGGGTCACTATCAAGAGTTATCATATAAAGTTACATTGCCATGTCGTGTTCATGTCTATCATGCTGTGCTCGTGCTAAGTGTACTTGTGTGCCAAGGATTTACTGGTCAAGAATGCGCCACGACGGGCCACCAAAAGAGTTACCAAAGAGTGTACATGCCACGCTAAGATCGTGCTTAAAGCCCACAGTACATACGAAACACAGATAATACATCAGATAATACATCATACAAGTCCATCATGGAAGATGCCCATCATGCTCAAGGGTCACAACATATACTAAGGACTATGGGAGACAAACATTGGTAATTGCAAGAGATGGCACAAGGGGTTAATGGAGTGTCATGAAGAGCATGCACCCAAAATGTATTTGATGAGAGTGGCATGCGCCCAAGGCTATGCGTCTAAGGGCATGTGCCCACATGTATGTGCCTAGGACTAAACACGTCATGTAGGACATATGCTATGGAAGGAATGCACAAGAGTGTGCATGCGCCCATGGCCTATGCGCCCATATGCATGCGCCAATGGTCTATGCGCCCACATGAGTGAGGCAGGGTGCATGGAAAGCTAAGTCAGGAACCATCCATACTGGCTATGTGGGCGCATAATAAGGGATATATGCCCACTGCAAAGGAACACCATGATTTAACACATATCTGAAGTTATGTGCATAAGCAAGTAAAAGCTATGGGCGCATTTAAAGCCATGCGCCCATACTGAAGAAGGTAGGGAGCTTGGGGGCATATAAAGGGCTATGCGCCCAAGGCAGAAGCTACTGTGGGCACATAAAATGCCATGCGCCCACACACTGTTCTTCTTCTCCATCCCGAGAAGAAGAACCATGGAACCCATGAACTTTCCAAGTCCATAAATCACTCAAAATAACTCGAAATCCGGGTTTTCAAAGGTCCATTTTGTGTAAAATCAAATTCTCTACAACATAGAACAATCAAATCATGAAAATAATGAAGTTTAGTAGATCAAAACCCAAAAAAATTGAGAAAGCTACAAACTTAAATCTACAAGAATCCCTTCATCTAAACCAAGAACTCCAAGTTCTAAAGATGCTTAAAATCAAGAGGAAAAGACAATGGAACAATAAAATCTAAGATCCATCATGAAGCAAGATTACACTTGCCTTTGGTGGGTGGAGAGGATTAATGGAGGAAGAAGAAGAAGTTAATGAAGAGAGTAATGAAGAGAGAGAGAGAGAGAGAGAGAAAGGAGTTGACTTATATAACAACCCCTCTCATTTCAACCCAAAATAAACCAAGCTAAGCCAAGCAAGGCCAAGATGAACCAAAATAAACCAAGATAATCCATGATAAACCAAGACCAAGTCAAGTCATGTTGAACCAAATTGAACCAAATCAAGTCAAGATTAAACCAAGGCTAAGCTAAGCAAGATAAGTCAAAACACGGTCCACCTGACAATTGTCAGAAATTCGTATACGTATCCTAAAAAATACGTATAATGGGAATGAGAGTGACATAAGACGAGCGCGAAGGCGAGGTTTGAAAGGTTTAAAGAAGCACAGCTTCGGCTAGCGACAGTGGTCTGGCACGTCTGGAAAGAACGTAACAACAGGATATTTGAGGGGTTGGAGACTACAATAGTGGGCGTTATCCATAATGTTGAGTTTGATGTAAAAGTCATGCTAGATAAAGCTATGCTTGTCTAAAGTAGGCATGATGTAAGTGGCACATTGACTCCTTTTCTCATTGGAAATACAAGTACCTTTTCATATATATATATATATATATATATATATATATATATATATATATATATATATATATTTGTGTCCGGTCATACGCTCAAAGCCCGTGGCCACTGCCACCCAGCCGACTTTGAGCGGAGAGGGGGAGGCTTGATCCCGGGTCTCCCCTCCAAGAGCACCCCCTCGTGCCACTTGCGCCACTTGCGCTACGAGCGCCGTATATATATATATATATATATATATATATATATATATATATATATATATATATATTATTACCTATTCGTAAATAAATTTGAACTTGTCCCTACTGGGGCTCGATCCCTCGACCTATAGGGTCGCATACCTCCGGTCTACCATCAGGATATCTATAGGTCGAGGGATCGAGCCCCAGTGGGGACAAGTTCAAATTTATTTACGAATAGGTAATAATAATAATAATTATATATATATATATATATATATATATATATATATATATATATATATATATATATATATATATATATATATACACACACACACGGTTATGATGTTAGTCTTTTTATATTGATAATGGGAAACACTAGCAACGTGCTCCATGTGGGTGATCTTGATTTCTCGGGAGCTTGGGATCCAAAAAAGTCGGATGGAGGCGGTGGGTTATTGCCAGGGGTTGGTGGGAGGGCGGAGGAATTCTTGGATAGAGGAGGGTGGACCATAATCGTAAGGAAGCGGCGTAGCAAAAGCTCTAGGGAGCCTGGCGGCAGCGGGATCCAGGGAGGGAAGAAAGGGAAGGATGGTGCTAGTAGGCAAGGTGTCGAAGTCGGGGGGAACTTCTGTACTGTCACATCCTGAACTGAAAAATCGTTCGTCCTTACATCTATTTCATCAGAATCGATCATCCTCGCGGGGGCATAATGACGCACAATTCATGAGTTACACTCGTGTAAGGCGAGATGATAGATTCTCAAAATGGTTGTCTCAATCAATTCAATATATAAGTAACAAAAAAAGTTTGAGACACATCCGAGTATACAAAAGAATCACTTTTATCAATTAAGCAGTAGATTACAAAGCCTCTGAATAGCTGAAGTGAACATGCCAATTTGGCTTACAACACTCATAATCTCTCTTTCTCACAAATATTTTTTTTGTTTCATACGTCATGCCTCTTTTATAGCACATCCAATGACCCTCGACATGACATCCAATAACCATCGGCCGAAACGTCTTCATGTTGTATGTCAAGCTCCAGTACGGTCGTACACCTAGAAACGCAAAGGAACTCTATGCCTCAGCACATCCAAGCGAAGCTTTGCCACGAGTAAACTATTCCCTGAACCTGCAAGCAATCTAGTGGAGGATCAGTACTAATCCTCTCGCGTACTAATGAGACCTACTCGCCTAAACCAACAATAAGTAATTTAGTAAAACATGTGTTTTATTCTATGGGTAATTCTACTATTGTCTTAGGATCAGTTTCATGACAAGACTCAAAGCTTTAAAGCATGTTATATATAACAACTGAATCATAAATGTGTCCAATATCGTGTCCCTGTAACAGATACTATTAGCCATATAGTATACATAAATATGGTGATATTGCATATCTCTGTCTCCAATCGCCAAGCCTGCAAACTAATAACAATTTACATAACCAACCAACTACTTCAACATAATCATAAGGGTGGTAGGATCTGCGTCTATATCTAATTCTAATCTCAGTCCATCGGTCCTATCTATATGAAAGATCATGGCATATCGAGCCATAATTAACTATATCACAATGTAAGTCAACGGTCACTTCCCGTACGGGTTGCTAGCTCTATATTCGAAGGATCCCAAATTTACTAGTATTATGGCTTATCATATTAGTGGTTGGTCGCAATCCGTCCTAATGAAGTGTATCATAAATACCAATCATAATTCCCTCCTAGACCGAATGGTCCCGGTGCCCCGACACAAACTCGTTCGAGGGAAGCCAAAATCCATGCACAGGTTATCCAAGTCTATTGACCATGCAACACGTGTAAAAGGATTTGAACCATATCAATCACAAGTAAAATTTCAAGTTCGAACTCATCATTCAGCTCGACTTGCGTCAACATCATTCTATCTCAAGTTCCATAGGCACTATTCTCCAACCCATCCATATTGATGCACAATGCCCCGAATGGTGACTTACAGGTGCCAAATACATCCGTAGCAATAAGCAAAATTTACTAAATCAATCTATTCTAAAGTTATTCACATAATGGTATTTTTGTAACAATTGTGCCATGACTGCATGCTTCATGGGCAAAGCATACCCTTCAGTGTTTCGACAGTTCCATGGCGTGCCATAATTGTCCACTTTGTTTATGAAATACATACACAGTCTCCGTGCACAGATGCATACTCGACGTAGTCATTCAATGTTCTAGGCCTAGTGTTTAATATTTTTGAGTCACACACTTGATGCACGACTCGATATTGCCTTTCAATGTTCTATCATCAATGTCTTATCACGACCCGTGCACTTGGTGTACGTCACCTCAATTGTTCAATATTCAATATTCCATCTTAGTGTTCAAAGCACACTATGACTTTATACTTATTTGAGCCACGTCCATGGACTCCTCAAGGATATTACGCTTAAAAGATACATTTTATTAGGCATGAAGGAGTAGGAGAGAAGGGTCTGAACCCGCCCACCTTAAATCAATATACCTATCGCTTTGTCAAGCCGATACGGTACGATACATTAACTTTGTTGCACGATCATCTCGTCCGAGCTATCTATGCGAGAACTTCGTGCTCCTTCATAATCATTCACTGATTCGGTCTATCATCTACTCCTAGGCTCATTGCAAGGAACTCTGTACAATATCAGCTCATAAAACCAACTCAATCAATACTTTCTCAAATTGTAATCATACCTGCTCGAATCAAACTCATACCTATCGCATCATTCGACTCAGCATAATACACAGTATGGTGTGGGGCATTACATGCTCGCCCCCAAATGCGGTCGACAATGTTGCTATTCCGGTCATTGGATGGGAGTTCACATTAGGGTGTCTATAATGGGAACATCAATATGCCTACCTCATTATCACGTTCAAAGGCAGTGGGTCTCGACAAAGGAACGGGGTTGTTTAGCCTTACGGAATCAGGCATTGGAGATGAGACAACATGCACGATGAGATGAACGGTGACGGGAAAATTAGGACATATGCATCTTCGACTCATGTCATATTTCGATCATGGGAAGATGTCTTTCATCTAGGAGTGGCTACACCAAATACGAGAAGGAACTTCGTGGCGCTAAAGTGGGTGGGTAATAGTTTTTGAGCTTCTTTTCCAACTACAACGATTGAGGAGGTAACGACCTACTAGACTAACACCCTCATCTTTTATATACTTTTTCATGTAGATACGAGCATTTGTACATAGGGTATGGCAACCTAAAGCTACTATGGAATTCTTCACAAGAGAAAATAGTTTTTATTTTGTTAAGTCCGGCTTGCAGAAAGATATGATGTGCATGTTGCAAGAGAGGCCCTGGACATTTGATGTGCGCTTAATTATTCTGAAGGAGTGGACACCGGATTCAAACTATGAAAGTGATGTTCTAAATGCGATACCAGTATGGAAACAATTTCCTGGGTTCCCTATCAAGTATTGAAGTCTTTCGTTATTGATGAGACTTGCTAGCCTTTTCGGTAATCTTATTAATGTAGAAGAAGCCACTCTATATCGCACCAGACTTATGTACGCCAGATTCTTCATAGAAATTTGAGTAGGTAGAGATCTTCCCAGGATGCTGGAATATGAGATACCATCTGGTGAGTTTCTTATGCAGGATGTAGATTATGAATGGGTTTGCCCGGGGTGCAGTAGGTGTGCTTGTTCCGGGCATGACTCTAAGTCTTATAAAGCTAGAAGTGCTAACAGAAATGATGATGTATAGGCGGTCCTATGGCGTCTAGCTCCCCAGGATATGGGTTAGGTCAGTCAACGATGGAGACGGTTATTGGACATTTGCTTGCTACTGTGGGAGGGGGTGCAGACTCAGATGCTATGATTGGAGTGGGTGAGGAGTTAACATTTGGTAGTAGTATGGAGGAGAAGGCTGGTTAGATGATAGTATTCCAAGCATAAATGGGAGTTTTTATGAGGGGTATGGTTGTTGCGACCAGAAGTGATATTGTTGGGGGGATTGACCAAAGGAGGGCTCATTTATAAGCAGAAAGTGACATACATGGCCAATACAAGAAGACACATCTCGTATGGGCGATGCAGCAGTAGGTAAAGGCATAGAGACATACCACGACAATCCAGCATGGGAAAAACTACTGCGCTAGTAGTCAACTCACAGAGGAGATGAGGTGGATATGAGGCCGTTGGAACCAGCACCACCCCCGGATGCTGGAACTGAAGTTCCCCAGGGGGTCATAACTGATACTTAAATGTCTATCATAATGTGGAATGTTCGGGGGGCTTGTTTGTTGGGCAGTTTGAAGGATATTTGCAAGCTTCTTCGTAAGGAACAATGTACTATTCATGCACTACTGGAGACTAAAGTTAAATCCAGTAGGATCCTAGAGAAGAGAATGCCAAATCATTGGTGTCAGGTATATAATCTCCACTTATGTTACATGGCCAAAATTTGGGTTCAGTGGGATACACATAGGTCAACAGGGAGGATTATTCGTCTATCTGAGCAATTGATTATAATTGAACTCTCAAATAAGTATGGCTTTCAATTTATATTTGGTGCTGTTTATGGTCACAATGACAGAATGGCATGAAATTATTCACATAAGCGTACTGGCAAACGGTGGCACGTTGCCTATGCTTGTAACTTCTCTTCCCAAAATTTTCAAAACTCTTATTTATTTAAATTTAAAGGTAATTTTTGTCGATACTTGGTGGATGATATTTTAAGATTATTTCGTTTACCAAAAACTAGTAAAAAAGGAATATATAAAATGGTTTGAAAGTATTAATTGCTTGTAATAAAAACATTTTTGTCCTTTATTTTATTATTGGCATCATAAAGATGTTGTTACTATATTTTGGACACACAAAACTATTGGCTCGATAGTGATTTGAAAGGCATAATTGTTTTGATCGATAAAAAGAATTTTGTCAAATTATTTTAAGTGAAATCTTGATATATTTCGAATGATTTTACTAGTATCAAGTACTACTAAATTTACTTTGATAATATTAGTTATATTTTAAATTACTAGTATAAGCTATTATTGGACTAAAATTTCCATATATATTATTTAAATTAATAGATATTATCGAATATATATTTTAGATTTATTCATATGATTTCAAGGAGATTTATTTTGTTTTAAAATAAGTCGTTCGATGGCAACGGATATTATTATATGGAAATCGATTATTTGATTTATTTAAATTATATGGTTTAATTTATGGGATACCATTGAATATTATTTTAAAGATATTATAGTAATCATTTAATTTATTTAGATTTTAAATTAATTACTTGGTGATAACAATTATGCAATTTAAACTATCTTGATAGATAGTAAATATTATTCAGATTAATTTGGTAATAACAAATACTAATTTGAAATCATCATGATGACTCATTGGTTGCTTAAATTTGGTTTGTTTTGTTTTAAAAATAATTATCATTACCCATGACTAATGGATGATTGGAAAATTCATTTACAACTAAATTTCTTTTATTTATTCTTATTTATGGTGATGATCATGATAGGATAAACCAAATCAAGATTTGTTTCTCTTTTTTACATATATATTTGAAGTCTAAATCAATATACCATTTAGTAAACTAATTAGATTAGCTAAGTATCTAATCTTATCTTTTCTAGTTTCTTCATCCCAACTAACCGATTCTACCTCTCTAAATAAATATATGGCATTCCCTGTATAATTATAGAAGAAATACCTCGACCCTCCTTAGCCACAGACCTTCCACTTCCTGCCTATTCTCGGCCCCCATCTCGCCGTCGTTCCTGCACACACATATCGCACGTGCGCCCTGTGACTTCTTTGCTGGCGAGCCACCTCCGCTTAAGCTATCGCTACATCACACACACACCACCAATTTCCCCAAGCACCACCGCCTCTAGCTGTCGGCCTTGTCACAGACCGATCTGGCGCTCACCACCAAGATCGTACCTTCCCAACTAATACCGACCTCCTCCAGGCCCCGCCTGTACCGGCTGTTCCCATACCAACACCACAAATCCACCACTCCGGACTGGGTCGCATCTCCCAGACCGGTCGCCAGCGCCAAGTAGGAGGAGGCGAGCTCTCTCTCTCTCTCTCGGCCACGTGGAAGCCCCAGCGTTCGTACCGGAGCAGAGCTGACGACGCCGCACGACCCTGCGCCGGAGTAGCCGCCCGCCTCTATGTAGTGTCCCGCTCCTAGCGGTTCACTATGTAAGGCTTGTGGCTTGGCTAACTCGGTCGGAACCGAGTATTGGGGAAACTTACCGTCGGCATCGAATCGATCACGGACAAGTGCATAAGAACCTTTCCAATTAATGGATCGGTTTCTCTTGAAATGCGTCCAAGAGTTTTCTCTGGATGTTTTGCTGCTGGTTTTGCTGCTTGGTTTTGATGGATGCTTTTCTGAATGATTTTTGATGATTTGATTCTTGCCCGTTTTCATCGATTTGCATAGCATTCATTCTTGAGAATTCTGAGAGAAGAGAACACAACAAGACAGATTATTAACCAAACTTTTGGTGCCAATGCAGACCGACGCGTGACTGAAGGCTAAGCGTGCAAGTGTTCCTCTCTCTCGACGATTCTCTAACTTGGTGAGTGTGGATCTCTGTGGTGGTATTGTCCCTCTCGCTATTCCTTCATGCCAACTAAATAATTGTCTTGCAACATCCGTTGATCGATATCAAGATGCTAATGCCACAAGTCAATACCACTAAGATGCTAGAGATAGAACATTAAAATGAATTGATTACACTGCAATGAACAGAACATGGAAATGATTGAATTGATGCCTAGAATGATGGTTATGAAATGCTAAGAATGATCATGTTGCCTATTACTTCAAATATTCTATGCACACTGTGTATATCGAGTCGGACACACATTCGCCTGACCATGGACAACTTGTATACAAGGATTGAGCAATAATTTCCTCGAACGGTACAGGGGCGCCTGTACCGATTCGGCCTAGGAGGAAATAATGAAGTGCTTTGGGGAACATGAGTAATGCGAGGCATCATAGAGGCTAGCTCCCTACTGTGCTGTCATCTCATTATCTTGAAGTCCCAAATGCAAATGAATGAATGAAAAGAGTCCATATGGTTTAACAACACCAGTGGTCACATAGTGGGAATGTATGCTAATCAATGTCTTATGCAGGGGCGGTAAGTATATTATTATTATCCTGTATCTTATGCAGGAAAGCTGGATTCGGCTAATGGTAAACTAAACATGGTTTATTGAACTACCATGTCACTTGAATTGTGATTTACTCTAAATGTCGCCTGTCCCTTATAAGTTCATATCTTTAAAATGCTTGTCATTAATAAAATGTTGGTTTAGCTGAGTGGGCCAACGGGGCTCACCAGCGCATTGTTATAATGTGCTGACCCCTCCTCCACAGGTACTGGAGAAGGCTCGGGCGCACATCGCAATTAAAGCTTTCTGAACTGCTGTTTCCTTTCAAGTTGTTTTTCCTAAAGACGCACAAAGTATTGCGGAGATTTCAAAGATAGCTGCTTATATTTCAAAGTACTAAAGGGGCGTGATGTATGGAACGGGAAATTATTTCATGGCAGCCTATCAGTTGTACTTCTTTTCATGAATCAATGTAGCCGAAAAGGCATTTCAAATATTATCGAGAAAAGTTGTATTCTGACTACAATCATCAATAAAATGAATATTTTCTTCCTATTCCGCTTGCTTAATGTTTCCGCAACTGTGGCTTATTTTTTCAAATGTGATGAATTGATATAAATGTGCATGTTCTAGCCTTGTACAAGTGCAACTCCAGACTTGTACAGCATCACGCCTTAGCGAGGACGATCGATTCGGCGTGAATCGAAGCAAAGCGAGCGATTCCCCGAATCGGGGCGTGACAAGTTGGTATCAGAGCACGGCTTCACTTCCTCGGATTTCAAAAATAAATGTTTCAAAAAGGAAGTCTTGATGCAAATTTTCTCGATTGATGGTGTCGATGGCGCTGGCATGAAATAATATTCCATACAATAAGCCCATAAATATTTTATGAGTGCTAATAGAATTATTTCTTTGTTGTAGAATGACCAAGGGTGATAGCTCAAAGACGAATTCATCGTCTGACCCGATTGAGAAACTGATTAAGCAAATGGAGGCTCAGAGGAAGCAAAGCGAAGCTCAACATCGCGCGCTTCAGGAGCAGCTTCAGTATCAGTTTCAGGAGCAGCTGGATGCTCAACAAAAGCAAGTTGATAGTCTAACTCAGATTGTCATCAAGCTGTCGGCCGATTCTAATGTTTCTGCAAAGGCCGCAGCAACCGAGACCGTGGAGGTGCCGGCAGAGAAACCTGAGACGCCGACACAGAAGAGGACGAGCTTCAAGTTCTCTGAATTTAAAAGTTGCGACCCGCCTGAATTTGATGGGAAAGAGGAGCCAGATGAGGTGATGGGCTTCTTGAACACACTAGAGGGCTATTTTCGAATGTTAGAGATTCAGGGCAGTAAGAGAGTAGAGTGTACTACTGTACAACTTCGCCTCAAGGCCCAGGAATGGTGGATTTCGCAGAGACAGACACTTTGCGGAAATAGTCAGGATATAAAGATGTCTTGGGAGGCCTTTAAGCAGGCTTTCATTACTCACTTCATTCCATCCGTTGTCCGACAACAAAAAGAGAATGAGTTCATTGCACTTCGACAAGGCAGTATGTCAGTGCATGACTATGAGACAGAGTTTTTGAAGAGAGTCGCATTCGCTGGGTACATGGTACCGAATGACGATGCCAAGCGAGGAAGATTTGTGCAAGGGTTGAATGAGGGCCTAGAGAAGGATGTGCTAAATCGGAAATGTACGTCTTACCGGGAGGCGTACGAGACAGCTCTCGAGATGGAGAGATTTCATAAACCGGCTAGTCGTGAGACAATGAAGAGCAACCAAGGACTCAATAATCAGAAACGACCTTGGTCTGCTAGCAGGAATGACGCACCTAAGCGTCACAATACTGGAGACAATCGAGGGCCTCAACATACAGAACGTTGTAAATTTTACAACCGTTGGGGACATCGATCCGAAGATTGTCGGGTGAAGTGTTTCAAATGCGGCGAGCAGGGCCACAAGGAAGCTGACTGCAGAAATAGAGGAGGGAATCAGTATCCTCCTCGTGGGCATAACAATAATCAGTATCGTGGGCATAACAACAACCACAACTGGGGACAATATAACAACCAGCATCGTGGCGGAGCGCCACCAGCCTTACCGGCTCCAGCTGGGAATGCACCGAATCAACAAGGTGGGCAAGCAAGGGTTTATGCCTTGACTCAGGCAGAGGCCCAGACAGCGGAGAATGTTATAATAGGTACGTTGCTATATAAAGGCACACCTGCAAGAGTACTTTTTGATTCTGGCGCTACTCATTGCTTTATCTCTTCTGATTTTGCAACGGAAAATAAATTTTGTATGACTCAACTAAAGACAGCTTTGTGTGTTAGCACTCCTTCGGGAGTAGATATGCCTGCAACTTTGATTTGCAGGGACGGCTACATTAAAATTGGAGGCAAGACTTTATCTCTGGATGCAATTGTGCTCGACATCAAAGAGTACGATATCATCTTGGGAATGGACTGGCTCAGCGCCTGTCATGCAACGATTGACTGTGCGGATAAGAGAGTTGTGTTTCGCCTAACCGGAGAAACAGAGTTCTCTTACTCGTGCGGCTCGGCGTTCCAAGGACCTATGGTAATATCGGCAGTTACAGCAAGGCACATGTTGTACTCAGGATGTGAAGGGTTCCTTGCTTCTGTTTTTGACACTCAAATGAAGGGTGTAGATTCGAATCAGACCGAGATTGTGGCAGAGTTCCCCGATGTGTTTCCGGACGAGATACCTGGGATGCCGCCGGATAGAGAAATTGAATTCACAATTGATACATTTTCGGATACTCGTCCGATATCTAAGGCGCCGTACAGGATGGCTCCGGCAGAATTGAAGGAACTAAAGGTACAGCTACAAGAATTATTAGACCGGGGATACATTCATCCAAGTGTATCTCCATGGGGAGCTCCAGTACTGTTTGTAAAGAAGAAGGATGGAACGATGCGGCTATGCATCGATTACAGAGAACTGAATAAGGCAACCATCCGTAACAAGTATCCTTTGCCAAGGATAGATGATCTATTCGATCAGCTACAAGGGGCGACCGTGTTTTCAAAAATCGATCTTCGTTCAGGATACCATCAGTTGAAGATCAGACCCGAAGATGTTCCTAAGTCAGCATTCCGTACGAGATACGGACACTATGAGTTTTTGGTCATGCCATTCGGCTTGACTAATGCTCCAGCAGCCTTCATGGATTTAATGAATAGAGTGTTTCGACCGTTCTTAGACAAGTTTGTTGTTGTGTTCATCGATGACATCTTGATCTACTCAAAGGATAGAGAGACTCATGTCGAGCACTTGAGAGAAGTACTTCAGACGCTGCGGGACAACCAGCTCTATGCAAAACTAAGCAAGTACGAATTTTGGATGAAAAGCGTGTCGTTCCTAGGACATGTTGTTTCGGCGGAAGGTGTTGCCGTCGACCCAAAGAAGATTGAGGCAGTCGTGGACTGGAAACAGCCTGCATCAGCTAGTGAAATACGGAGTTTCCTTGGTTTAGCCGGGTACTACCGTAGATTTGTGAAGGACTTCTCGAGAATCGCCTCGCCTTTGACTCGCCTGACTCAGAAGGGAGTCGTATTTAAGTGGACGAACGACTGTGAGAGTAGCTTCCAAGAACTCAAGCAGCGGCTCGTCACGGCCCCAATTTTAGCACTTCCGGAAGGCTCTGAGGGATTTCAGATCTACAGTGACGCGTCGGGACTTGGTTTGGGATGTGTTCTTATGCAACATGGGAAGACCATATCTTATGCTTCGAGACAACTCAAACAGCATGAGAAGAATTACCCAACACATGATTTGGAACTGGCGGCGATTGTGTTCGCGTTGAAATTGTGGCGACACTATCTCTATGGTGTGTCCTGCGAGATCTTCACGGATCACAAAAGCCTGAAATATATATTCACACAAAAGGAATTGAATTTGAGGCAGCGGCGCTGGTTAGAATTGATCAAGGACTATGACTTGACAATCTCTTACACGTCGGGTAAAGGGAACGTGGTAGCTGATGCCTTGAGTCGGAAATTTGTGGGATCACTAGCAATAGCAAAAGAGGTACTACGGGATCTTGAAGAGATGGACATCGAGATCAGGATCCGTCCACAGAATGTGCAGTTGGCTCAGTTACAACTTGAGCCGAGTCTCCAGGAAAAGATTAAGTTTGCTCAGAAGGATGACCCGTTTCTGCAGAAGATACGCGAGTTGATTCTAGCAGGAAAGGCGTCGGACTTTACCGTTGAAGATGACACTATTCGTGTCAGGGGAAGATTGTGCGTCCCTAAGGACGAGAATATCAGGAAGGAAATACTGACCGAGGCTCATTTTGCGAAGTATTCCTTGCATCCGGGAGGCACGAAAATGTATAAGGATCTACGCTCAACCTTTTGGTGGCATGGTATGAAGAAGGATGTGGCGCTATTCGTGTCGCAGTGCATGGATTGTCAGCGTGTAAAGGCCGAACATCAACGGCCAGGCGGAGAACTACAAAATTTGGCTATTCCACTGTGGAAGTGGGATAATATCTGTATGGATTTTATAGTTGGCTTGCCAAGAACTCAGAAGGGAAATGATGCGATTTGGGTTATCGTGGATAGATTAACCAAGTCGGCACATTTCATTCCAATAAAAGTTACATGGGGAGTAGAACGGTTGGCTCAGATCTACATAAATGAAATTGTCAGATTGCATGGGGTGCCAGCTTCTATAGTGTCGGATAGAGATGGAAGATTCTTGTCGCGATTTTGGATAAGTCTACACTCGGCAATGGGCACAAAGTTGAACTTCGGTACGGCTTACCATCCGCAGACTGATGGTCAGACAGAGAGAGTAAATCAGATCCTTGAGGATATGTTGAGATTGTGCGTGCTCGACTCGAAGACAAGTTGGGACGCGCATCTCGCACTAGCAGAATTTGCCTATAACAACAGTTATCAGGCAAGTATCCAAATGGCCCCGTACGAAGCCTTATATGGACGGAAATGTCGATCACCGATATGCTGGGATGAGGTAGGTGAACGACAAGTGCTCGGACCAGAACTTGTGGAACAGGCCGTCGAGAGGATTCGCTTAATTCGAGAAAGACTTAGAGTTGCTCAAAGTCGACAAAAGAGTTATGCGGATGTTCATCGACGACCTTTGGAATTCACAGCAGGCGATCATGTCTTCTTGAAGGTCACACCCATGCGAGGTGTGATACGGTTTGGGATGAAAGGAAAGTTAAGCCCGAGATTCGTCGGACCATTCGAGATTTTGGAGAAGGTAGCCTCAGTGGCTTATCGACTTGCACTACCTCCGGCTCTGGCTGATGTGCACGATATCTTCCATGTATCTCAACTTCGGAAGTACGTGCATGATCCAAGTCACGTAGTAAATTTCGACCAGCTGCAGCTGAGCGCTGACCTATCCTACACTGAAGAGCCTGTCCAGATTTTGGACAGGAAAGAGAAAGTTTTGCGGAATCGGGCAGTGTCTCTAGTCAACGTGCTGTGGCGGAACCATGCTGTCGAGGAGTCGACATGGGAATTAGAGGAAGAGATGCGAGTGAAGTACCCCTCGCTGTTTGATAATTTTGAGGTAGGACCTTTGCTTTAAGTTTCGAGGACGAAACTTTTTCTTAGTGGTATATTATGTAGTGTCCCGCTCCTAGCGGTTCACTATGTAAGGCTTGTGGCTTGGCTAACTCGGTCGGAACCGAGTATTGGGGAAACTTACCGTCGGCATCGAATCGATCGCGGACAAGTGCATAAGAACCTTTCCAATTAATGGATCGGTTTCTCTTGAAATGCGTCCAAGAGTTTTTTCTGGATGTTTTGCTGCTGGTTTTGCTGCTTGGTTTTGATGGATGCTTTTCTGAATGATTTTCGATGATTTGATTCTTGCCCGTTTTCATCGATTTGTATAGCATTCATTCTTGAGAATTCTGAGAGAAGAGAACACAACAAGACAGATTATTAACCAAACTTTTGGTGCCAATGCAGACCGACGCATGACTGAAGGCTAAGCGTGCAAGTGTTCCTCTCTCTCGACGATTCTCTAACTTGGTGAGTGTGGATCTCTGTGGTGGTATTGTCCCTCTCGCTATTCCTTCATGCCAACTAAATAATTATCTTGCAACATCCGTTGATCGATATCAAGATGCTAATGCCACAAGTCAATACCACTAAGATGCTAGAGATAGAACATTGAAATGAATTGATTACACTGCAATGAACAGAACATGGAAATGATTGAATTGATGCCTAGAATGATGGTTATGAAATGCTAAGAATGATCATGTTGCCTATTACTTCAAATATTCTATGCACACTGTGTATATCGAGTCGGACACACATTCGCCTGACCATGGACAACTTGTATACAAGGATTGAGCAATAATTTCCTCGAACGGTACAGGGGCGCCTGTACCGATTCGGCCTAGGAGGAAATAATGAAGTGCTTTGGGGAACATGAGTAATGCGAGGCATCATAGAGGCTAGCTCCCTACTGTGCTGTCATCTCATTATCTTGAAGTCCCAAATGCAAATGAATGAATGAAAAGAGTCCATATGGTTTAACAACACCAGTGGTCACATCGTGGAAATGTATGCTAATCAATGTCTTATGCAGGGGCGGTAAGTATATTATTATTATCCTGTATCTTATGCAGGAAAGCTGGATTCGGCTAATGGTAAACTAAACATGGTTTATTGAACTACCATGTCACTTGAATTGTGATTTACTCTAAATGTCGCCTGTCCCTTATAAGTTCATATCTTTAAAATGCTTGTCATTAATAAAATATTGGTTTAGCTGAGTGGGCCAACGGGGCTCACCAGCGCATTGTTATAATGTGCTGACCCCTCCTCCACAGGTACTGGAGAAGGCTCGGGCGCACATCGCAATTAAAGCTTTCTGAACTGCTGTTTCCTTTCAAGTTGTTTTTCCTAAAGATGCACAAAGTATTGCGGAGATTTCAAAGATAGCTACTTATATTTCAAAGTACTAAAGGGGCGTGATGTATGGAACGGGAAATTATTTCATGGCAGCCTATCAGTTGTACTTCTTTTCATGAATCAATGTAGCCGAAAAGGCATTTCAAATATTATCGAGAAAAGTTGTATTCTGACTACAATCATCAATAAAATGAATATTTTCTTCCTATTCCGCTTGCTTAATGTTTCCGCAACTGTGGCTTATTTTTTCAAATGTGATGAATTGATATAAATGTGCATGTTCTAGCCTTGTACAAGTGCAACTCCAGACTTGTACGGCATCACGCCTTAGCGAGGACGATCGATTCGGCGTGAATCGAAGCAAAGCGAGCGATTCCCCGAATCGGGGCGTGACACTCTAGTCATCTTCTTCGGCCGACGAATGCTCCTGACCGCCGACACCTCCTCTACCAGTGCCGCTTGAATGGAAACACCACCACAACCTTCGTGCCATCGCCGTCGCCTCGCAAAATTGCGCCCCATGAGAACTCTGTAAGAAATCCCTCCCTCTCTATTTCCTAATCTGGCATTTCCACTTTTATAATGGAAAATAACAGTGGTATAAATTGGGCTCTTGGAGTGATTTGAGCCCTAAGCCCATGGATATAGAATTTTACTTATACAGTTGAGTTTTAAGAAGTTTGGTAATATAAATAAATTAAATTGGACCTTAAGTCCACTATAGTAAATTTTTGGAATAAATTTGAGCTTTTAGTATATTTTGGGATTTTGGGAATATATAGATTTTAATCTATTGTTATACATATTTGGGTTGATTAGGGTGTATATATATGTGTGTGTATTCTACTTTCTTTCTATTTTTTTCTTTATATATTTTGGAATAAATTTGGGCTTATTTATATATATTGAATATAATGGTATATTTTATTAAATCTTTATGGAAGGATTTTTAAATAAATTATTTAACCATTTGGGCTATCATATATGTATAAGTAAGTATTTGGGCTTTATAAGGCCGTTTAACAGTAATTTATATGTTCACCTTGGGCCTTAGTCAATGTATATTAATGGGCATTATATTATATTTGGCGTTTATATATATCAAAGTTTTGGTTAACTATTTATTTTTGGCCCACAAATATTTTGGTTAAATATTTATAAGTATGTATGACTATCATTTTGATAATTTGGGACTCAAATGTTCAGTTATTTTTATTTATATTATTTTGGGGCTGTTAGTTTGGATTTAACCTGTACATGTACTCTGAGCTTTGAGATTACATAAGCTTATTTGACTTTCACATTGAATATGTCATCTAAAAACTATATAAATATTATTTTTAATCCTATTTCTAAAAGATAGACATACCTTAAATAGGTTGTAACGTTTACGCCATTTCTAAGTAGCTAAGAATATTTTCCTAATAAGATTTCATAAATGAGTTTACAAACACCTTCGAAAAATTGAATATTATTTTTACTAGTAATTTGTGTTTCTAAATATGTTTTATAAGGCTTCCTAAAATAATTATATATTTTTTTCCTAAAATAATTATATTATTCTAATAAAAACTTCTAAAAGTATATGAATATATTTAAATATATATGGGTTAATTTTGGGTTATCCTTCTCTAAAAAAAAACTCTTTCTTAAACTAGAATGTTTTGACCATGAATAAACTAATTGTATTCTTATTCTCTTGCCAAAACGGACCACTTCATATTGTTAGTAGCTAATTGGACTCAACGGGATTGTCGGTTTCACCAGCTAAGGACTTCAGGCCAGTGCACTTTCTGATTTCTTTTGATTCTTAGTAGTCTTTCCATTTTATGTTTATGCATATGCTCTCTTTTTTGTTGACATATTGTTACACGGATTATTGTCATGGATCTCTACATACTTTATTTTGTGATTGTCGTGTTTTCGTGTTTCGTGACTTGTTCGAGTCCATGAGTACTAGTTGGGAGGAAAAACATCTTAGTAGACATGTGGACTACCCAGAACTATCCCCCGTGTCTTTCGTGGAGAATAGCAGCTGTACACGGTACGTACAGGGTGCCTGATTTACCTCCTATCTGTTCATAAGTGGAAACTGGTATTTCAAAATACATAGATAGTTGTCTTTACTTGTTTTCCTCGTTTTCTTCACCACTTGCCATGTCATCCTAGTTACATGTTCCTTTTTCTAGCTGATATATCATGTTGTAGAGTTATCTACTTTCTTTCGTGATTTATCATGATATCGGTCTTATTTTCTAGATCATCTCACATATGTTATTTTCATGTATTGTGAATTCTATTATATTTTCGATTTGTCATCGTTTTGTGTTCTTGTACCATTCCTGACTGAAAACTAACATTTTTCAGGTTTAGCTGTGGCTTCACTTAGCATGGGAAGATACGGGTGTACTTGCAGGCAGAAACCTAGAAATTAGATAGAAGTGGTATCATTTTTATTAATTGTAAGAACCTTGTATTTACTTTAAATATAAATGTTGTAATCGATTTAGAAATATGAATGAGCAATAAAGTTTATTTTGAGCATTTATTTATTACGGGCATGATAGCGTTCTACCGCCGACTCTGCGACGTAGGCTGGCTTGGACACACTCGTATCCCGAAAAGCGGGTACGGGTCGTGATAAGTTTTTGTGGTGGCCCATGCAGGTCCATTTTTGCAAAAGATTGCGAACTCGTGATAGTACTTAAGTTAGTCGTACTATTGCGAGCCTGCGACTAGAAAAATGTTTATTCACAATTAGGACTAATTTAATTTCAGGAGAAGGACTAGGAATAGGAAACCCTTATTCAACTGACTATTTGGGTAGTTAAGGTTGCTATATTTGCCACGTAATTTACGTAGAAATTTATTGAATTCTAAACCCTATTATATAACTTAGGGATCCTCCTAGAAGGATATTGGTTTTATTTAATACGAGGGTATGACCCAAGGTGGGTAGACTCTTCGTTTGGTAATCTAGGCCTCCCTCATTCCTAATCACTGTTCAATTTTCTTTTCTCCCCTCTAACCACCATCGTCATATCATAAAAGTTGTATTGCCCATTTATTTCCTATTAGCCATAGTAATCTATCTTTCTAAGAAACATTGTTTTAACTCCATCCATTGTGTTTGAGCCTAACATGATCGTAACATATCCATATGTTTATTCCATGCTAGATTTGTTGAAATTTAAGATATGCATGTGTTCCCTTCGATTCTTGAATACTAGAGAAATAAAAATTGGAAAACTTTTGTTCTTATTTGGTTAACCACCTTTATAATCGATCGTTTGGTCTTTAACATTGATATCTAAGTGATCATTTTATTTAAAATTGATATTTTTTTAAGGACAGATACTTACACCTTTCTATCATGATCAATTTGTTGGAATTCTAGAAGCTTCTTTGAAAAATTATGAATATAGTTGGAATAATTTTCTATGACTCATAATAGCAAGACAACAGCACCCTGTCGCCATTTATTTGAATTATGGAGACTACGGGTTCACTGCAGGCAGCAGCGCACTGGCGAGACATGACTCCTAAGTTAAAGTAATTCCAAGTAAGCGTGGGTGATCGAGTATTATTAAAACTATGTCCTTGTTGTCATATTTTAACCTTTGAATTGTTATGTCAATATTGGATAGAGTCGATAGAGTATTCGATACCATATCATTATTAAGTCATGATAACAAGGGTTTACTGCAGCCAGATGTACACTAGAGGGGCATAAATTCTCGGCAAAATGACTTCACGTATACATATGGTTTTCGAAATATTATAGAAGACTAAATCCTTTTTGGCATGTGAGTATTGATTTTCATGGTTCACAACTCCATGAACCCTCAATTAAAATTTGATTAGTTCTTATCTTTTCATTTCTTAAACCCTTCCTTTTTGGTACTTTGTCATATCGTTATTAATTTTCCTAGAAATCAACTAAACCTATTTAAATTACTTTTACTAGATTCATAATCATACCTAGATTATGATTCGATCGTGCTAAAACCAATTTCGACTTGGATCATCCTTAACAACTTTTGATCGCAACTAGATTATGTGATTATATTTTGTTCATATCAATTTGCATATTTTTCTAGATTTAGAGTATGTAATCGTGCCTAAATAATTTTTGTTAGTCATGCCTAATAATTTTTTCTTGTTTAGCTAATCCTATTTCAGTTATATCCTTGACCATTGTGACTAGACCCTTTGACTACACATTAATCATGCCATGTGGCATCTTTTCGTTAGGTTCAATCAATTCGTGATCTTAACTCATTTTGATCATTAATCATATCATTTTGTTATACTCTTAGTCATACCTAATTGTGCCCTTCGAAACTTTGAAGAAAGTTTCTAAGGTGGGTAGAGTCTTCGATTGGTGAATTGTCCTTAAGGTTATTGTTAGCTTTGGTGTCGAACTCTTTTGAGAACATTTTAGAGCTTTTCAGTTCAAGACCATAGCCTAAGGTTCCAACATCAAACCATGCCTTTTTACTCTTCCATTTCTACCATAGTTGATCGATGCTCGTATCAAATAATCCTTCTTTTTTTTCATCTAATTTATTCTCTTGTTCAATTTACTTACCATACCACTAATCAGCCAGGTTCATCCTAGCAGTCCTTAAATTCGAGGACAAATTTATTCTAAGGTGGGTAGATTTGTAACTCATCTTCCCAAAATTTTCAAAATTCTTATTTATTTATTTATTTATATTTAAAGGTAATTTTTGTCGATACGTGGTGGATGATATTTTAAGATTATGTCGTTTACCATAAACTAGTAAAAAATATATAAAACGGTTTGAAAGAATTAATTGCTCGTTATAAAAATATTTTTGTCCTTAATTTTATTATTGGCATCATAAAGATGTTGTTACTATTTTTTGGACACACAAAACTATTGGCTCGATATTGATTTGAAAGGCATTATTGTTTTGATCGATAAAAAGAATTTTCATCAAATTATTTTAAGTGAAATCTTGATATATTTTGAATGATTTTGCTATTATCAAGTACTACTAAATTTACTTTGATAATATTAGTTATATTTTAAATTACTAGTATAACCCATTATTGGACTAAAATTTCCATGTATATGATTTAAATTAATAGATATTATCAGATATATATTTTAGATATTATTCATATGATTTCAAGGAGATTTATTTTGTTTTAAAATAAGTCGTTCGATGGCAACTGATATTATTTTATGGAAATTGATTATTTGATTTATTTAAATTATATGGTTTAATTTATGGGATACCATTGAATTTTATTTTAAAGATATTGTAGTAATCATTTAATTTATTTAGATTTTAAATTAATTACTTGGTGATAAGAATTATGCAATTTAAACTATCTTGATAGATAGTAAATATTATTCAGATTAATTTGGTAATAACAAATACTAATTTGAAATCATCATGATGACTCATTGGTTGCTTAAATTTGGTTTGTTTTGTTTTAAAAATAATTATTATTATCCTTGACTAATAGATGATTGGAAAATTCATTTATAACTAAATTTCTTTTATTTATTCTTATTTATGGTGATGATCATGATAGGATAAACCAAATCAGGATTTGTTTCTCTTTTTTACTTATATATTTGAAGTCTAAATCAATATACCATTTAGTAAACTAATTAGATTAGCTAAGTATCTAATCTTATCTTTTCTAGTTTCTTCATCCCAACTAACTGATTCTACCTCTCTAAATAAATATATGGCATTCCCTGTATAATTGTAGAAGAAATCTCTCGACCCTCCTTAGCCGCAGACCTTCCACTTCCTGCCTATTCTCGGCCCCCGTCTCGCCGTCGTTCCTGCACACACATACTGCACGTGTGCCCTGCGACTTCTTCTCCGACGAGCCACCTCCGCTTAAGACATCGCTACATCACACACACCACTACCAATTTCCCCAAGCACCACCGCCTCCAGCTGTCGGCCTTGTCACATACCGATTTGGCGCTCACCACCAAGATCGCGCCTCCCCAACTCATCCCGACCTCCTCCAGGCCCCGCCTGTACCGGCTGTTCCCACACCAAAACCACAAATCCACCGCTCCGGACTGGGTCGCCTCTCCCAGACCGGTCGCCAGCGTCGAGTCGGAGGAGGCGAGCTCTCTCTCGGCCACGTGGAAGCCCAGCGTCCGCACCGAAGCAGAGCTGACGAAGCCGCACGACCCCGCGCCGGAGTAGCCGCCCGCCTCCGATCATCTTCTCCGGCCGGCGAACGCTCCTGACCGCCTGCACCTCCTCTTCCAGTACCGCTTGAATGAAAACACCACCACCACCTTCGTGCCATCGCCGCCGCCTCGCGAAATTGCACCCCATGAGAACTCTGTAAGAAATTCCTCCCTCTCTCTTTTCTAATCTGGCATTTCCACTTTTATAATGGAAAATAGCAGTGGTATAAATTGGGCTCTTGGAGTGATTTGAGCCCTAAGCCCATGGATATAGAATTTTACTTATATAGTTGAGTTTTAAGAAGTTTGGTAATTTAAATAAATTAAATTGGACCTTAAGCCCACTATAGTAAATTTTTGGAATAAATTTGAGCTTTTAGTATATTTTGGGCTTTTGGGAATATATAGATTTTAATATATTGTTATACATATTTTGGTTGATTAGGGTGTATATATATGTGTGTGTATTATACTTTCTTTCTATTTTTTTCTTTATATATTTTGGAATAAATTTGGGCTTGTTTATATATATTGAATATAATGGTATATTTTATTAAATCTTTATGGAAGGATTTATAGATAAATAATTTAACCATTTGGGCTATCATATATGTATAAGTAAGTATTTGGGCATTATAAGACCTTTTAACAGTAATGTATAAGTTCACCTTGGGCCTTAGTCAATGTAAATTAATGGGTTTTATATTACATTTGGCCTTTATATATATCAAAGTTTTGGTTAACTATTTATTTTTGGGCCCGCAAATATTTCGGTTAAATATTTATAAGTATGTATGACTATCATTTTGATAATTTGGGACTCAAATGTTCAGTTATATTTTATTTATATTATTTTGGGGCTGTTAGTTTGGATTTAACCTATACATGTACTCGGAGCTTTGAGATTACATAAGCTTATTTGACTTTCACATTGAATATGTAATCTAAAAACTATATAAATATTATTTAAATCCTATTTCTAAGAGATAGACATACCTTAAATAGGTTGTAACATTTATGCCATTTCTAATTAGCTAAGAATATTTTCCCAATAAGATTTCATAAATGAGTTTACAAACACCTTCGAAAAATTGAATATTATTTTGACTAGTAATTTGTGTTTCTAAATATGTTTTATAAGGCTTCCTAAAATAATTATATTGTTCTAATAAAAACTTCTAAAAGTATATGAATATATTTAAATATATATGGGTTAATTTTGGGTTATCCTTCTCTAAAAAAAACTCTTTCTTAAACTAGAATGTTTTGACCATGAATAAACTAATTGTATTCGTATTCTCTTGCCAAAACGGACCACTTCATATCGTTAGTAGCTAATTGGACTCAACGGGATTGTCGGTTTCACCAGCTATGGATCTCAGGCAAGTGCACTTTCTGATTGCTTTCGATTCTTAGTAGTCTTTCCATTTCATGTTTATGCATATTCTCTCTTGCTTGTTGACACATTGTTACACGGATTAGTGTCATGGATCTCTACATACTTTATTTTGTGATTGTCGTATTTTCGTGTTTCATGACTTGTTTGAGTCCATGAGTACTAGTCGGAAGAAAAAATATCTTAGTAGACATGTGGACTACCCAGAACTATCCTTCATGTCTTTCATGGAGAATAGCAGTTGCATACGACACGTGCAGGGTGCATGATTTACCCCTAGCCGTTTACATGTCGAAACCGGTATTTCAAAACACATAGATAGTTGTCTTTACTTATTTTTCTCGTTTTATTCACCACTTGCCATGTCATCCTAGTTACATGTTCCTTTTCCAGCTGATATATCATGTTGTAGAGTTATCTACTTTCTTTCGTGATTTATCATGATATCGGTCTTATTTTCTAGATCATCTCACATATGTTATTTTCATGTCTCGTGAATTTTATTACGTTTTCGATTTGTCATCGGTTTGTGTGCTTGTTCCATTCCTGACTGGAAACCAACAATTTTCAGGTTTAGCTGTGGCTTCACTTAGCATGGGAAGATACAGGTGTACTTGCAGGCAGAAACCTAGAAATTAGATAGAAGTGGTATCATTTTTATTAATTGTAAGAACCTTGTATTTACTTTAAATATAAATATTGTAATCGATTTAGAAATGTGAATGAGCAATAAAGTTTATTTTAAGCATTTATTTATTGTGGGCTTGACAGCGTTCTACCGTCGACTCTGCGGCGTAGGCTAGCTTGGACACGCACTCGTATCCCGAAAAGTGGGTGCGGGTCGTGACAATGCTATTAATGGGGAATTTTAACGCACTTATGTATGGGTGAAAAAAACTTGGAGGGAGGCCTATACCTGATCATATTGTATAAGACTTCCAATATTGTATGGTTCAATCTGGTTTATGAGCCCCAGATAGAAGCGAGCATATATGAACTTGGAACAATAAAGCTTCTGGAGAAGAGTGGCTTGCCAACTGGATCGAGCTCTGGTAACAATGTCTGGATTAATAAGTTTCCACACTCGGTAGTGGAGGATCTAGCGGCTGGGATGAGCGACCACTCACCTATTCGGGTTACTCTCTCGGACAAGATCTCTTGGAAAGGTAGACCATTTTGTTACAATAATAGTTGGTATCTATCAATTGGATATCATGAGGCGGTGTGACATGGTCTACAACAGGCAGTTAGTTACATCACAATATTGTATGACGAAAGCTCTAAAACATGTCATGGTGGAATTCAAACACTAGTGTAGGAGACAGCCTAGGTCAGCTCTTGCTGACATGGAGCGTGACCTCCGAACGGTCTAAGACAAGTTGCAGACCGATATGCTCAATGAGGAGCTGGATCTTCGGAAGAAAACTTTGATACATGAGATAAGCATTCTTCAGAAGCAAGAAGAGGTCCAGATCGATGGCTCAACGTCCAAATGTTCATGGCTCAAGGAGGGAGACAGTTGTACCAAATTTTTTTTGATGTGGGATGTGCTCGTCAATATTGTAATAGTATCATCAATTTATTGTCTGCAGATGGAAAGTAGGTTGATTCACAAAGTGGCATTCAAGATGAGGGGGTCAAGTATTATTTTGATCTGTATAATCGGTCTGATTATATTACTAATTTTTCTGAACTAGTGTGCAAGTGGGTAATAACTGGTTATGGTAATGCTGAGTTGCTGGATCCCGTGAAACTGGAGGTGGAGGCGATTGTTTTGGGGGCTGACCCAAACAAAGCCCCTGGTTTGGATATCTTTAACAATAAATTCTTCAAAATTCATTGGGAGACTCTTAAGGCTCTGGTTCTTGCTACAGTCCAGGAGTTTTTCACCAGCGACATATATATATATATATATATATATATATATATATATATATATAATATATATATATATTTTATATATATATATAATATATATATATTTTATATATATATATATATATATATATATATATATATATATATATATATATATAATATATATATATATATATATATATATATATACATATATATATATATATATATATATATATATATATATATATATATATATGTATGTCTATGTGTGTGTGTGTGTGTATTTTATTTTATATATATTTTACACATACACACACACACACACACACACACACGCAGATATTGTAATGCCTGTGGTTCGTATTACGTATTTTGGAAATACGTGTACGTGTCTTTTTCTTGTATTATTCCTTGTTTAGCTCTCGGCTTGGTTTAACTCTCGGTTTGGGTTGGCTTGGTTCGGCCGGCCCAATGCTTGGTTCATCATGGGCCAAGGGTGGAACACCTTAGCCTATGCTTCTCCTTCATTTCCACCACAACCCCCCCTCTTTATTATCCCCACCAACCTTCTCTCTCCTCCATAATTCTCATTTACTTCTCCTTCCCCCACCATTACTCTTCTCCACCAACCAAGAACACCATAGGCAAGTGCAACTTGCTTCCACAAGAGAACTCCTTTTGATGGTTTTATTAGCTTCTCCTCATGATTCTAAACCACATTAGAACTTGCCATTTTCCATTTTGAGGCTTTAATTGTTGTAGATCTAGAGTTTTGCTATTTTTGGATTTTGATGGTTTTGATCTATTAAACTTCCTTGTTTTCAAGTTTTGATGGTTCCATGTTTTAGAGCATCTCCTTCTACCCAATTTTGACCTTTGGAAAGTTGGATTCAGACTTATTTTGACCAAGATATGGACAATTGAAGCTTAGATTCAACTTTAGAGTTCTTGCTGTTCTTGCCATTTGGAGAAGACAGTGAACAGTGAGCTAGCTTTTTAGCTTATGCCGCTGAGCTGTACTCTGCTCTTTAGCGAGCGTACGCTAACTTGTGTACGCTGCTCTTTAGTGAGCGTACGCTAACTTGTGTACGCTGCTCTTTAGCGAGCGTACGCTGACTTGTGTACGCTGCTCTTTAGCGAGCGTACGCTAGCCTTGATACGCTGCCTGTTGGCAGCGTGTCTTGAGCGTACGCTAGCTTGAGCGTACGCGTGCCTTGGTACGCTAGCTTAAGCGCGGAAGGCGTACGCTGGCCCCTTTCGTACGCTAGCTTGAGCGTACGCTGACCTGTAGCTTGAGCGTGCCCTTGTGTACGCTGACCCTTGCGTACGCTTCCCATTGGAAGTGTATGGATCCTTTGGTACGCAGACCTGAGCGTACGCTAGCCTGAGCGTAGCCTGGCTTGAGCGTAGCCTGATTACCCTTGATCTTCTATAGCCCTGTATATTGATATTTTATTAGATATTTAACGTCCATTTTATATCCTTACGCCTTTTGTCCTGAACTTGATAATTGCGAATTTACTTGATATGTTTGGAATTGATAATTGAGCATGACCTGATAGTGACCCGTAGTGGTGCACTCCTGACATGAGTAACCTGACATGACCTGATAGTGGCCCATCGTGGCGCACTCCTGACTAGTACACTTGACCTGATAACCTGACATGTTATACCTTGATAAGCTGTTGCGACGGCTACCTGATATGACATGACTTGACAAGAATGAACATCCTGGACACCGTGGATGATTGTGCTTGTACAAATAAACCAGTCCTGTCTTGCATCATGTCTAGGACGGGGACTCCTGAGTACCACGGTCAGGAGTACCTAATAAAATGGACTAAGGCTAATAACTATAGTAATACATTAGTCATGAAGAGATTTCCCAGCTACAGGCAATCCCGTTACCTGGGCACGCTTGGGATCTGTAGCCTGCCGTCGAGTAGGGTACATTTCCAGCACACTGTCATGTGTTGCACCCTTCAAGCTACTTAAGGGTACATGCGTTTCCTGGACGATGTACCCACCTGAATTCAACCCTAATCTTTCGACCTGGGTAGCCTGGATGGTCTGCAGGACTTGTGGCTGTGGAATAATCTCACTGCATCTTGTTAGTAATTAGGCTTGTGACAACCCTAGTTAGTTAAAGTATCAAGCCGTAATTCTTGCTTGGCCGTGAAATGATTGGATGGAGTCTAACCTGTCTAGCCTTGCCCTGATCCTGTTCCAGATTGCTGCACGACCAGAATGCTTGTATTTATTTTACCGATAAATGGTAGGAATTCCAAGCTCTGTTCAGACGAAGGGTTACAACCCCGGTCCTTATTTGGTTTACGAGTAGTAACCTGGCTATCTGAATAGTTCCATGGTTATCTCGTCGTATATCATCCTGGTATATTTTTCTTTATTTCCAGTTCTTACTTTTATTCATATCTTGTGCTGATTGCTGATTTTAGTTCTTAAGTGAAGCCTCATTTGTGGCACTTGCTCTTTCTGGGGTCTGACCCAGCTGGTTTTGTGTGGCCAGATTTTGGAGCAGCTACCGAGGATCTACCGGTTTTCCAGCCCGATGGTGAACACCAGGCGTAACCAGGGCAACGAGTGGGTTTATTTTTGGCTCTCCCACTCTATTGTAAAAATATTCTTTTGAGGCGTTTAGCCGACGAGCACTTGTTTAACTCGATTACATTTACTTACTGTCTGCCTACGGGCTGTAACATGATTAACAGATCCTAGGGTTGATCATGTATGACTAAACTCTTGCTAGTCCTGACGCTTTGTAACGACTAGCTTCATGATCAACTGAATATGTAATATTTGGGACGCCTTATTATTATATATTTAATGGTCATACATCTTGTAACATCTATTTACTTGCTTGTGATTGAGATAATAGGCATGTTCTTGACCTTAAGAGACTGCTGGCTTGTAGATAAACCCTCATGTATCCTAGACAGCCGTGACCGTATAGCGAGATGTAATCCATTTCAATATACGTAGCTGGCTATGTCTGCCCCCGCTCTCCAGTATTCTGGTTCTGGGGCATGACATGGTTTAAGTGGTGGCCCATGCAGGTCTTGTAAATCAAGATATATGAGGGTTTACCGAATAGATGTCTCAATCAGTATTCGTCCTTGATCTCTGCTCGTATCTTCTGAATCCCTGGATTCTTGTCCTGATCATATACTTGTATCGTTGATCTGTCCTGGTCCTTCCTTATTGTTCTATATGTCGTCTTCTTCAGCGGCATTATTCGTGGTCCTACCGACCAGCAAGGTGGAGCACCTCCCGCGGACCAGCAGCAACCTGGAGATCAAGTCCAGCATTCCGGAGTAGCCTCCAGAGTCGATCCTATTGGAGGAGAGCCCCCAGTTCAGCCGGTTCAGCCTGCCGAACCTGATGATGGCACATTAGTAGGACTCGTCAGGACCTTGATAGCTTCTCAAGATCGTCGTGGAGATGCATTGCAACAGGCAGTGACGGATGCTTTGACCAGAGGCAGTCATCCAGGGAACAGCGCGGCCAACAGCTTCAAGCGCTTGAACCCTCCATTCTTTGACGGTAGTGAAGATGCTATCGCAGCAGATGCATGGCTTCAGGACACAGAGGTGGTTCTAGAAGCAGCCAAGACTCCAGAGAATGAGAAGGTGGCCGTTATGCGCCTGCAGTTGTTAGATCTTGCCCGCAGCTGGTGGGCAGCGCAGGCCGTTGGATTAGCAGCACCTATTGCTTGGGCAGTATTCAGGGAGAGATTCCAGACCAAGTATTTCGATGCCGTGGCTCGGTATGATCTGCAGACGAGGTTTACCAATCTGAAGCAAGGAGGCAGGACGGTCGACGGATATGCGGCCGAGTTTTCTAGACTCAGTCGGTTTGCTCCCACCCTGGTGGCAACCGAGTATGATAGAGCCCAGCGGTTCCAGCAGGGACTTCACCTGGAGATCTTGTTGGCAGTTGAGCAGTTTGAGCATCAGACTTTTGATGCAGTCTTGAGAGCAGCCCGGAGGCATGAGTATACCTCCCAGAGGATTGTGGATAGGACCGGAGGTCGGAAGAGATCTCACGACCAGATGAATTAGTCTTCAGTACCGGCCTCGGCAGCCAGGGCCTTGACTATTGGAGCTCCGAGGCGAGCGGCCTCAGTGACGTCGGTTCAGCATTCAACTCCGACGTACCCTCAGCAGCAGCAGAAGCAGAAGCAGTCTTCTGCAGTGGGATGTTCTCATTGTGGGAAGCCAGGCCATGTGTGGCAGAATGTCGTAGGGCACAGGGATTGTGTCTGGCTTGTGGAGCACCAGACCATAGGGTTGGATCCTGTCCGAATAGGGGTGGTTCATCATCATCCAACCTTTCTAGCTCTTCGGTGAGAGGACCAGCACCAGTCCAGCAGCAGCAGCAGTATCCATTGATGAGGCCCTTGCCGCCTCAGTCCCAGGCGTTTCAGCAGCAGAGCCCTCAGCAGTATGCGTAAACCCAGGCCTTGAGTCAGAATAGGCAGCGAGGATATCAGCAGAGGGGACCAGCGCCCCGAGGGCATGGTCAGGCCATGATGATGACCGTGGAGGAAGGATTGGCACCAGGAGAGGTAGTGGCAGGTACTATTCGCGTCAACTCCTTTCCAGCTTCAGCTTTATTTGATTCTGGTGCATCGCATTCATTTATGTCTGCACGATTCGCGACACGGATAGGACTGGAGCCCGAGTCATTATCAGTAAGGCTTAATATACTTACTGGTAACGGACTTGTGGGAGTAGATAGAGTGTTTTCCTCGTGTCGGATCGTAGTTAGCGGTAGAGAATTCTCCGCTAGATTGATAGAGTTTCCGATGGCCGATTATGATGTGGTCCTAGGGATGGATTGGTTGAGGAACCAGTATGCTAGGATAGACTGCCACCTTGGCAGGGTTATTTTTAGCATTCCAGGTGAGCCGGAGTTTTCTTTCTCCCGAGGCGAAGTTGAGCCTTCTCCTCCGATATTGCGGATGGCAGTAGCAGCAGTTCAGTTGCCCAGGATAGTCGAAGAGTTTCCAGATATTTTCCCAGAAGAACTTCCAGGTATGCCTCCGGAGCGGGAGATCGAGTTCACTATAGACTTGATTCCCGGGACAGCCCCAGTGTCAGAGAGAGTCTACAGGATGGCGCCATCAGAATTGGAGATCTTGTACAAGATGATTGAAGAGCTTAGAACCAAGGGATTCATTCGTGCTAGTGGATCGCCTTGGGGAGCCCCGATGCTTCTTGTGAAAAAGAAGGATGGTACGTCCAGGTTATGTGTTGATTATCGTACCTTGAACTTAGTGACAATCAAGAACAGATACCCTCTTCCGAGGATAGATAACTTGTTTGATCAACTCAAAGGGGCATCAGTATTCTCGAAGATTGATTTGCGCTCAGGTTATCATCAGATCAGAGTCAGAGAGCAGGACATCCCGAAGACAGCTTTTAGATCGAGATATGGGCATTGGGAGTTCCTTGTTATGCCTTTTGGAGCAACCAATGCGCCGGCAGTATTCATGGACCTCATGAATCGCATCTTCATGCCTTACTTGGATCAGTTTGTGATTGTGTTCTTAGATGACATCCTGGTCTACAGCAAGAGTGAGGCGGAGCATGAGCAGCATCTCCGTATAGTTCTTCAGATCCTCAGAGAGCACCAGTTGTATGCCAAGTTCAGTAAATACGAGTTCTGGCTCGATCGCATTTCGTACTTGGGTCATATTATCACTCGAGGAAGAGTAGAAGTGGATCCCCAGAAGATTGTGGCTATTGAGTCATGGCCAGTGCCCAGAACAGTTGCAAAGGTTCGCAGTTTTCTTGGATTGGCCGGCTACTACCAGCGGTTTGTTTCAAATTTTGCTCGAATTTCAGCGCCATTGACCCAGTTGACCCGCAAGGATGCGTAGTTTGCTTGGACAGCAGAGTGTCAGAGTTCTTTTGAGCAATTGAAGCAAGGCCTGATAACGGCTCCTATTCTCACGCTTCCAGATGGGACCGGAGGATTCTCAGTATATTGTGATGCTTCAGGCAGAGGTTTAGGATGTGTTCTGATGCAGCATGGGAAGGTGATAGCTTATGCATCACGACAACTTCGTGATCATGAGAAGAATTACCCAACCCATGACTTGGAGGTGGCAGCAGTGGTGTTTGCACTTAAGTTGTGGAGGCATTACTTGTATGGAGACAGGGTAGAGATTTTTACCGACCACAAGAGTCTGAAGTATGTTTTCACTCAGAAGGATCTTAACATGCGCCAGAGGAGGTGGTTGGAGCTTCTTGTGGATTATGATGTTAACTTACAGTATCATCCCGGGAAGGCCAACGTCGTTGCAGATGCGTTGAGCAGGAGAGCCGGAGTTTATTTCCTAACAGCGCAACCAGAGCTGTTAGCAGATCTTCAGAAGATGGGTATTGAAGTTGTTCTCCCTTCCAGTGTGGCCTTAATGGCCAGTATGCAAGTTCAGTCCACTATAGTCGAGAGGATCCGGATGGCACAGTCAACAGATTCCAAGCTTCAGTGACTCAGAGCAGAGTGTGAGGCAGGACGAAGACCAGAGTTATGCATTCATGAGGATGGTACACTTCGACATGGTAAGCGTCTTTGTGTACCCAGTAGAGATATCCGGCAGGAGATCATGTCAGAAGCTCATAGTTCGCAGTATTCCATCCATCCCGGCAGTACGAAGATGTACCGTGATATCCGGCAGCATTTCTGGTGGAATGGCATGAAGCGAGAAATAGCTCGGTTTGTCTCTCGGCGTTTGGTTTGCCAACAAGTTAAAGCCGAACATCAGAGACCGGCTGGACTTCTTCAGCCCTTGTCGATTCCAGAATGGAAGTGGGAGCATGTGACCATGGATTTTGTGACTGGACTACCTAGGTCCCCAGCTGGTAGAGATGCTATCTGGATTATAGTTGATCGGCTCACGAAAGTGGCTCACTTTCTTCCATTCAGAGTTGGTCAGTCGACGGCTCAGTTAGCAGAGATGTACCTCAGGCAGATTGTCAGGTTGCACGGTGTGCCAGTCAGTATCACCTCGGACCGAGATTCAAGATTTACGTCGCACTTTTGGCATAGCTTGCAAGAGAGTTTGGGGACTCATCTCCAGTTCAGTTCAGCATATCACCCGCAGACAGATGCCCAGTCGGAGCGCACGATCCAGACTCTTGAAGACATGTTGCGGTCTTGCACACTTGACTTCGGTGGTTCATGGGAAGATCACTTGCACCTGGTAGAATTCTCATACAACAACAGTTTCCAGGCCAGTATCCAGATGGCACCGTTCGAGGCACTGTATGGTAGGAAGTGCAGATCCCCGCTAGCCTGGGATGATGTTGGAGAGAGACAGATGCTCGGTCCAGAAATGATTGCTCAGACCGTTGAAGTAGTCAGGCGAGTCAGAGATCACCTTCGAGTTGCCCAAGATCGCCAGCGTCATTGGGCAGATTCTCATCGGCGTCCTCTCGAGTTCTCTGTCGACGATCATATATTCCTGAGGATTTTGCCTAACCGTGGCGTCATTCATTTCGACGTACGGGGAAAGCTTAGTCCTAGGTATATAGGGCCGTTCGACATTCTGGAGCGAGTAGGAGATGTATCATATCGTCTCGCTCTTCCACCGTCGCTAAGCGAGGTGCATGACGTGTTCCATGTATCCCAATTACGACGGTATATCCCGGACCCGAGCCACATCCTGGATCATTCGGAATTGGTTGTTGGTACCAACCTTTCGTATGAGGAGAGGCCCGTGTCTATATTGGATCGAAGAGAGAAGATCCTCAAGAACAAGACTATCAAGTTAGTCCGAGTTGCTTGGGGTCATCACTCTTTGGGGGAGTCAACGTGGGAGCGTGAGGATGATATCCGATCACGATATCCCGACTTGTTTGACTCGTGAGGTATAATGTCTTTCTTATGCCTCATGCCATCAATTCCTTGCTTGCATGATTGATTGATTGCCTAGTATAATTGCCTGTGAATAGTGTAGCTTGTTCTTGTCCCTCTAGCCTCTTAATTAAATTCCGAGGACGGAATTCTTTTAAGGTGGGTAGAGTTGTAATGCCTGTGGTTCGTATTACGTATTTTAGAAATACGTGTACGTGTCTTTTTCTTGTATTATTCCTTGTTTAGCTCTCGGCTTGGTTTAACTCTCGGTTTGGGTTGGCTTGGTTCGGCCGGCCCAAAGCTTGGTTCATCATGGGCCAAGGGTGGAACACCTTAGCCTATGCTTCTCCTTCATTTCCACCACAACCCCCCTCTTTATTATCCCCACCAACCTTCTCTCTCCTCCATAATTCTCATTTACTTCTCCTTTCCCCACCATTACTCTTCTCCACCAACCAAGAACACCATAGGCAAGTGCAACTTGCTTCCACAAGAGAACTCCTTTTGATGGTTTCACTAGCTTCTCCTCATGATTCTAAACCACATTAGAACTTGCCATTTTTCATTTTGAGGCTTTAATTGTTGTAGATCTAGAGTTTTGCTATTTTCGGATTTTGATGGTTTTGATCTATTAAACTTCCTTGTTTTCAAGTTTTGATGGTTCCATGTTTTAGAGCATCTCCTTCTACCCAATTTTGACCTTTGGAAAGTTGGATTCGGACTTGTTTTGACCAAGATATGGACAATTGAAGCTTAGATTCAACTTTAGAGTTCTTGCTGTTCTTGCCATTTGGAGAAGACAGTGAACAGTGAGCTAGCTTTTTAGCTTATGCCACTGAGCTGTACGCTGCTCTTTAGCGAGCGTACGCTAACTTGTGTACGCTGCTCTTTAGTGAGCATACGCTAACTTGTGTACGCTGCTCTTTAGCGAGCGTACGCTGACTTGTGTACACTGCTCTTTAGCGAGCGTACGCTAGCCTTGATACGCTGCCTGTTGGCAACGTGTCTTGAGCGTACGCTAGCTTGAGCGTACGCGTGCCTTGGTACGCTAGCTTAAGCGAGCAAGGCGTACGCTGGCCCCTTTCGTACGCTAGCTTGAGCGTACGCTGACCTGTAGCTTGAGCGTGCCCTTGTGTACGCTGACCCTTGCGTACGCTTCCCATTGGAAGTGTATGGATCCTTTGGTACGCAGACCTGAGCGTACGCTAGCCTGAGCGTAGCCTGGCTTGAGCGTAGCCTGATTACCCTTGATCTTCTATAGCCCTGTATATTGATATTTTATTAGATATTTAACGTCCATTTTATATCCTTACGCCTTTTGTCCTGAACTTGATAATTGCGAATTCACTTGATATGTTTGGAATTGATAATTGAGCATGACCTGATAGTGACCCATAGTGGTGCACTCCTGACATGAGTAACCTGACATGACCTGATAGTGGTCCGTCGTGGCGCACTCCTGACTAGTACACTTGACCTGATAACCTAACATGTTATACCTTGATAAGCTGTTGCGACGGCTACCTGACATGACATGACTTGACAAGAATGAACATCCTGGACACCGTGGGTGATTGTGCTTGTACAAATAAACTAGTCCTGTCTTGCATCATGTCTAGGACGGGGACTCCTGAGTACCACGGTCAGGAGTACCTACTAAAATGGACTAAGGCTAATAACTAGAGTAATACATTAGTCATGAAGAGATTTCCCAGCTACAGGCAATACCGTTACCTGGGCGCGCTTGGGATCTGTAGCCTGCCGTCGAGTAGGGCACATTTCCAGCACACTGTCATGTGTTGCACCCTTCAAGCTACTTAAGGGTACATGCGTTTCCTGGACGATGTACCCACCTGAATTCAACCCTAATCTTTCGACCTGGGTAGCCTGGATGGTCTGTAGGGCTTGTGACTGTGGAATAATCTCACTGTATCTTGTTAGTAATTAGGCTTGTGACAACCCTAGTTAGTTAAAGTATCAAGCCGTAATTCTTGCTTGGCCGTGAAATGATTGGATGGAGTCTAACTTGTCTAGCCTTGTCCTGATCCTGTTCCAGATTGCTGCACGACCAGAATGCTTGTATTTATTTTACCGATAAATGGTGGGAATTCCAAGCTCTGTTCAGACGAAGGGTTACAACCCCGGTCCTTGTTTGGTTTACGGGTAGTAACCTGGCTATCTGAATAGTTCCATGGTTATCTCGTCGTATATCATCCTGGTATATTTTTCTTTATTTACAGTTCTTACTTTTATTCATATCTTGTGCTGATTGCTGATTTTAGTTCTTAAGTGAAGCCTCCTTTGTGGCACTTGCTCTTTCTGGGGTCTGACCCAGCTGGTTTTGTGTGGCCAGATTTCGGAGCAGCTACCGAGGATCTACCGGTTTTCCAGCCCGATGGTGAACACCGGGCGTAACCAGGGCAACGAGTGGGTTTATTTTTGGCTCTTCCACTCTATTGTAAAAATATTCTTTTGAGGCGTTTAGCCGACGAGCACTTGTTTAGCTCGATTGCATTTACTTACTGTCTGCCTACGAGCTGTAACATGATTAACAGATCCTAGGGTTGATCATGTATGACTAAACTCTTGCTAGTCCTGACGTTTTGTAACGACTAGCTTCATGATCAACTGTATATGTAATATTTGGGACGCCTTATTATTGTATATTTAATGGTCATACATCTTGTAACATCTATTTACTTGCTTGTGATTGAGACAATAGGCTTGTTCTTGACCTTAAGAGACTGCTGGCTTGTAGATAAACCCTCATGTATCCTAGACAGCCGTGACCGTATAGCGAGATGGAATCCATTTCAATATACGTAGCTGGCTATGTCTGCCCCCGCTCTCCAGTATTCTGGTTCTGGGGCGTGACAGATATATATATATATATATATATATATATATATATATATATATATATATATATATATATATATATATATAAAGAGGGTGCATCATCTCTAACAGATTTAAGACCAATTGTGTGTTGTAATTACTTGTATAAAATAATTACTCATCTTATATGTTGGAGAATGGAGTAGGTTATGCAGGGGTTGGTGTCCAGAATGTGGCCTTCATTAAAGGAAGACCGATATCAGAACATAGTTTGCTAGCGCATGAGATGGTTCGGGGGTTCAACAAAGCTGGAGGTTTGAAGGCTTGTGTAAAGCTTGACCTGAGAAAGGCGAATGATATGGTGAATTGGGACTTTGTCTGTCAGTTGATGCTTTCCATGGGGTTTGCTTCTATTTGGGTTGACATGGTGCGAGAATGCATATCATCTACATTCTTGGTGCTCATAAAGGGCTAGCCTCATGGGTTTATACGAAGTAATCGTGGTCTACGGAAGAGGGATGGCCTCTCCCCTTACCTCTTCACATTGGTCATGGAGTATTTCATAGTATGATGGATATTAATGAACATAGGAAGCAGATACTGCTATACAGGAGGACCCCCCCAATATTTCTTATCGTCTATATGTGGATGACCTTCTGGTCTTTATGCTTCCTACAATGGGAGGGTCTGTCACGCCCCAGAACGAGAATACTGGCAAGTAGGGACGGACAAGGCTAGCTACGTAATACCAAAGTACGCTAGCACTCTGAAATCACGTATAAGCTGTCAAGACATGGGGGTTACTTCTACAAGCCAACAGTCGATCCTAGGTCAAGCAATCCTAGGTATCTCAATCACAGGCAAATATACAAAGTACAAGAAGTATGATCATCAAACATACAGTAGTAAAGCGTCCCAAACCATATATAAATGGATGATCATGAAGCTAGTAATACAAAATAGAGAACTAGTAAGAGTAGTAGTCATACACGATAAGCTCTAGCTATAGTCTAGAATATGCACATCAAGTTTTAGCCCGTAGGCTAAATGTCAAGATCCAAAAGCACGAGCTGAACACTTGCTCGGAGGCTAAATGCCACAAAAGAATAATATACATAGCTAGTGGGAGATTGATAAGAAACCCACTCAGGTACTCTGGTGCTCCTGGTAGTCACCATCGAGTAGATGGTACGAAAGATCCTTCGGACTCCTTTATCAGATCTGGCCAAACAAAACCAGTGGGGTCAGAACCCCAATAGCAAGTACCACAAAGGAAGCCAAACTTATGAACTAAAACTTGCAATAACTAACATAGCAACAGATAGAGACAGAAATTAGTGAATGCGGCTCAAGACTCGTATACTACCAGTGCACTTATCTCGATAATAGAAAAGGCAATAAGCAAGGCAACTTGGAGCATAAAGTAAATCATGTGTGACATAATATAAACTGTGGACTTTTGAATTAACAGAGAACTTGTGACATAACTAAACCATGTAAGAGAAATGGTACATATGAACATGTACGATAACTGGAACCTGTGAGCATGTTATATAACTGGGACATGTGAGTATGTAAGAACTATAAAGAACGACAAATGATAAGATGACTTAGGAATTATTCCGAAACCCAAGTTACAACCTGTAAACCAAACAAGGACCGGGGTTGTAACCCTTCTCCTGAACAGAACTTAGTCTCTAATCATTATATCTCATAAGATCATGTATAACGTGTGCGTACTGAATAGGATGACAAATGATAAGATGACTAAGAAACCATTCCGGAACCCAAGTTATAACCCGTTAACCAAACAAGGACCAGGGTTATAACCCTCCTCCTGAACAGAACGTAGTCTTCTAATCAGTTATCGACAAAAGTAAAGTATAAACAATAATGTACTGAAATAAACATACGGACACTGCCTAGACAAAACTAGACTAGACTGGACTCCATCCATCAATCACGGCCAAGCAATGAGTACGACTTTATATATTAGCTAACTAGGGTTATCACAAGCCTAGTTAATAACAAGATGCAATGAGATGTTCCAGCAGTCACAAGCCCTGCAGACTATCCGAGTTATCGTTCCGCAAGTTGAGAGAGTTGTATTAGGTGACTTGGGGGTGCAACACATGACAGCATGCTAGAAATACGTCCTACACGTCGGCAGGCTACAAGTCTAATTAAAGCGCCCAGATAACGGGGTTACATGTGACTGGAAAAATATCTTTATGAGCTACTTGATCAATCTAGTCATTACCCTAGTCAGATTCAGTATGAATCCCTGACCATGTTAATCAGAAATTCATGTCCTAGACATGATGCAAGACGAGACATGTATCTTGTTCACACATACACAAAGAATTCAACCACGGTGTCCAAAAGAGTTATATTAGAAAGGGAAAATAGCCGTCACAACAACATCTTGATTAAGCATGTCATGTTAGGTTTACTTGTCATGTAAAAAGTACTTGCCAAGAGTGTGCCCCGACGGGCCACTATCATGTAAGCATGGAAAGGCATGCTCAAGAGTGCACCACGACGGATCACTATCTAGTAAACAAAGGAGGCATGTAACAAGAGTGCACCACAATGGACCACTATCTAGATAAGCAAGGAAGGGACGTGTAGCATGAGTGCACCACAACGGGCCACTATCCAGATAAGCAAGAAAGGTATGTGCAGCATGAGTGCACCATAATGGACCACTATCTAGATAAGCAAATCATAGACTTAAGGATACTATGTAAGAAAGATCTTAATAAAAGGCGCATCATAACATGTGAGAATGAATAGATAAAAGCAACTACTTGGCATAAAACAATAATTGAATCTATGCTAGTGTTAGGTATAAAGAGTGTCCAATCATTCTCTAACTGTACAAGATCATCAAATCATGTTAAGAAATTTATTACAGTCGAAGAAAATCTCAAAAACGTCAAGTACAGAAAATATGCCAAAAAGATCAAAACTATGATTGAAATTATCAATCACATATGAACTCTAATTAAAGTGAAACAAGAAGATTCTTGAAGCCAAGACAAAGATCTACAACTTTCATGTTTTGAGTTTTTCAAGATATTAGCTACAAAACAGCTCAAATGGGCAAAAATATCATTTGGAGTTACGTTACACGCAAGCACGGCGCGAGGCGCACAAGTTGCATTGCGCACGCGAGCAAAACTACCCATGACGCACGTTGTGCGCAAGTACGGCGCACTTTGTGCAGCAAAAAATTGGGCGTGGCGTACGACACGCAAGTTTTACTGCGTGCGAGGGCAAAAGTGCCCACGGCGCACATTGCGCGCAAGCACGACGCACGTTGGGCGGCTGAAAATCATGCATGGCGCGCGGCGCACAATTTGTGCTACGCACGAGGGCAAAAGTGCCCACGGCACACATTGCACACAAGCTCAGCGCACGTTGTACGGCAGAAAATTGCGTGCGGCACGCAAGTTGTGCTGCGCGCGAGGATAAAAGTGCCCACGGCGCACGTTGCACACAAGCACAACGCACGGCAGAAAAACTCGCGGGCGCTGTAATGCCCCATTCCACACGGCATATTACGCTGAGACGTTGAGTCAACGAGTCGCATTGATCGAATGAAACATATCGATACGAATCGATACAAGAGTTACGTTGTCCCGAGCAATGTATCGAACTAAGTCGATACGAAGAGTTGTATTGTCCCAAAAGAAATGCATCGAGTTGAATCGATGCGAAGCGCCGTATTACCCCGAAGGACAAGTGCGTTAAGTCGGTTCGAAGATTCTAAGAAATCGAATCGACCAAGGCGCAAGTCCGAATCGATACAAGTATTGATTTTAGTTGGTTTTATGTGCAGGCTATACGTTTGTGCTGAAATATTAGAGGTTAACATTTTGCCTTATTCAGAAAGGGGTCCGTGAAACCAATAGTCGCCTTGCGATGGACTGAGGCGTTAGCACGGTAAGCCAAATCGGACGTATAATTCAACGAAGCACGAAGTGCTCGAATGGCTAAGTCAGAAGAGTTGGCCGTACAACAAAGTTATGAAATCGAGCCGTATCGGCTCAGCGAAACGACAAGGCATATCGACTCAAGGTGGAAGGATTGACTCTTCTTTTTACTCCATGCCTAAGTAAGAATGTATTACTGTATGCTAAGTTAACCTATCGACGCCACGTGCGTGGTCCGATCGGAAGATAAATCATAGTGTGTGTCGAACACTGGTTAGAACAATTGAAATAAAACGTGCATCAAATGCACGAGTCGCTATGGGATATTGGATATTGCAAAGGCGAGCGCCTTAGTGCGCAAGTCGTAAGAACATAGGATAACTGTATTCGGTGAGTGCCTTCGTGCACAAGCCATTCCGTGCCTTCACGCACGGGTTAGAAAAGCTAGCACATTGAAAGACAATAGGCGAGCGCCCTAGCGTACAAGCCACGGATATTGAACACTAAGTCATAGAATATAGAAATACGGCTTCGATGCGTGCAGCACGTGCACGATGCAAAAAAAAGATGATAAATGTGTCAAAACGTGCCTACGTGCACAAGATCATGAAAGATGGCTTCGTTGGGAAAGAATACAGTTGTGGCATGAATGTGGCGGAAGTGTCGGATATGACATGATACCTCGAAAGGTGTTCGGGACCTTCAGGTCGTTTGGTTGACGAACATTGAGTTGAGACATGATGCCATTGAACAATGAAACGAAGTATGAAATGTAAGAATATAGAAAGTTAATTAAAGAAATACGAGATGATAAAGTCTGAGTCTCGGACTCAAGACTATGTTTGGTTGTTTGTGTCACGACCCGCACCTGCTTTTCGGATGCGAGCTCGTGAGCAAGCCAGCTACGTTTCGAGCGGACTCTAGCCCATCTCGAATACGTAAACGCTGTCTGGACTATGGAATTACGTGCCTAATCATGGCAAGGTAAATCTATATCTCAATCCACACTAAGAATATGAAACATGAATGAACAATTATGGGTCATGGTCTGCAGCCCATTAGCATATTATCCGATTAGACTCCAAGAATAATATGAGTCTATAAAAGAAGCTTATAAGCAGAATATATTATGGTATGGAATATAAAGCACGAGAGAATAATAAAGAAATATCACAAGAAAATACCTGTATCCCAGCAGGTATAATCACTACCATCATGATCCGCTAACTAACTCCATGCAATCAGCTACCTGAAGAGATCATCGGGTCCTTAGGGGACATAGCAAGATACATAAAACATGTCTATCTAACAGTTTATCATGCATAAAGAAATAACCAGGAAAGATAGAACACGACAGGTGACTATGAGCACTGATACAAGAAACACTACTCATAAATGAACTACTTGAAGGAACAAGTAAACACATGTCAGGAGATCAACGAATACCAAACTCTCGCCCCTATTGTGGACTCGCAGGTTTGAACAACTACTAACCCTCACCCCTAGTATGGACTCGCAAGTTAGCTTCAAGAATCACCCTCGCCCCTAGTGCGGACTCGCAGGGTACGGGCAAATGACTACTAACCCTCGTCCCTAGTGTGGACTCGCAGGTTAGCTTCAAGAAATCACCCTCTCCCCTAGTGTGGACTCGCAGGTAGGAATTCCAAAACAAGGTACAGCAGTTCAGTCATGACTTACACATCCTACGACACGATATGACTCAGTCATGATACATGTGACGACACGAATCCAGTATAACTACAATATTAAGTCATGAACGATGATGATATACGAACAAGGCAAATAAACTAATATACATGGTATAAAGTAAAGCATATAAACCAAAATCAACCAGAGAAGCCCGATGATAACATATAAAAAGAAGGGCTATAAGCATGTAAACAAACTGTAGAGGGAGGCAAGATATACTTGCATGGTGGTAGCACAAAGAACCAACAATATACCGTCAACTGGTAAGATATAAAGTCCAAATCTCACAACTGTTTCTGAAAGCTGAAACAGACATTATCAACGTTTTTAGAATAGTCAAATTAGCTAGAATTGCCTGTCCTTAAGTCCAATTTTGGACACAGGAGCAAAACGGTAATTTTGGGTCAAAATGATGTCCGTCGTTGGACTCGCTTTGCACCGAAAAGCATGTCAGAGTCAATGGTCCCTAAAGTCGTCAAACTACATGTCTACGAATTTGTTTTGATGATACAAATCCAACGGTATGTCCAATTTTGGATTCCGGTAGGTAGTGCACGAAATCGCCCGTTGAGTCGGATCGGGGGACCCGTAAAACGGTAATTGGATCAACTGTCTCAGAATCGGACCAAACTTGGCATACAGTACCAGAAAAATGATACGGTCCTGTTGGCACAAGTTCCGTCTCGATCTGACGAATGTGCACAAAGTAATTGAGAAATTTACAAAGGGCCGATACGGTAAATTTCGACGGATACGTATCAAATTCGTCGCGCACACGCGACCAATTTGAATTCCGTTAAAGCCCACACATCCTCGAAGCCATTACGCACCTTTTGATGCTTTCATTTCGCGACCACATTGCCCAGTTTGGCGGGACGCACGTCGTATCGGAGGATTTCTCAAAAATCTTATGGTTTTAAAACTATTTTTCTTTAACTTTTAGAACTATTTTAATATAAATATAATACAGGATAAAATAATCTATTTAATGGGTTTTGATCCTGATTAGGTTGTCTAAAAGGCTGTTCAGATGGTTTTCGTGAATATTCAATATCCTGACGGTAAAAAAGCTTCCAAGTTGGGTGCTACGCCAGTTATATACTTTGTTTACCAACAAAATTTATGTCGACTTCGAGTCAATTTGTCGAGCAATCCACGACGGTTAACTAAAAACTAATTGAATGCATTTGAAGGGGGTTGGGTTAGGTGGATACCAGAGTTTACGGGACGTAAAACGATCGAACGATCGTTGAGATATCACATAGCGAAGTCAGCCCCCTCGTCCTATTACTGCTGATGTTGCTGTCGTTCTCGCGCGTGCGTGGCCGGCCTCCGGCCAGCGGCGGCTGCCCCCCGACGACGCGCAGGGCCAGGGTGGCCGCCCAAGGAGTGGTGGCGGCGGCTATGGGGGTTGGAGTCGGGTTAGGGTTTTCGAGAGATTCCTCTCTCTGTGTTTATATATATATATAAATATATATATATATATATATATATAGGTTGGTTCTAACTTCTGGGTTATGCCGAGCGGGGGGAGGGGTGTTTTGTTTGGCTTTTGTTTTCTTTTTCTTTGTCTTTCTTTTTCTTTTATTCATATATATATATATATATATATATATATATATATATATATATATATATATATATATATATATATATATATATATATATATATATATATTTTTCATATATATATATATATATATATATATATGAAAAATATATATATATATATATATATATATATGAGTATATGTAAATATATATATCTATCCTTCTAACTAAATCTACTTATATATTTATATATATACTAAATCTCCATAAAATTGAAATAAATATTTTAATAGAATAGAAACTCAATATATATGTACTTGTTTAACAAGGTATTGCACATATATATATATATATATATATATATATATATATATATATATATATATATATATATATATATATATATATATATATATATAGAGAGAGAGAGAGAGAGAGGAGGATCCACATCCCCTCAATTTTGTATCTCCCATGCATCTCCATGGTAACACCTGTTGGATCTTTGTTTAAGTCATCTAATCTTAACCGTTGATTTTTCAATGGTTAAGATTAGATAACTTAAACAAGATCCAACGGGTGTTATCATGGGGATGTATGGGGATGCAAAAGTGAGGGGATGTGGATCCTTCCTCATATATATATATATATATATATATATATATATATATATATATATATATATATATATATATATATATTTATCCTTCCTCATATATATATATATATATATATATATATATATATATATATATATATATATATATATATATATATATATATATTAATGTATATCTTCGCATAGCACGTGTCACGACCCGCTCCCGAATAATCGGACACGAGTCGGACACGCCCAGCCTTCGTCGTTAGACACGACGAAGTAAGCTGTATCAAGCTAGGGAAAACTAACCAGATAAACATGAAATGTATATAATCACAGCATCTAAAAACGTAATCCCAGAATGATCACCATAATCCACAATTCTATGTATATAAATGTACGAATCATCGAGAATGAAATGTACATGAATTCTAAAGACAATATCTAAAAGTAAAGCTAACAGTCTAAACCTGAAACCTCAAGCTAAGTCATGACCATCCTGCTCAGCTAAGATCCCGGGCTCTGGCCCATAAGGTAGAATAATAATCCTGCAAGTATACCTGTAACTTATCCAGTCAGGAGCGGAGCAAAGTACAGTTCCAGGTAATGAACAAGAACATGATATAAAAATGAGTACAGGGGAACATGAACTATAAAGTACAGGAAAAGAACATGAAAGTACCTGAATATAAAGTACATGAATGTAAGTACAGGAAGGTAAAGTACATGAATGTAAAGTACATGAATGTAACCATGAACCTGAAGTACAAGACACGACCAAGTGCACTATGTTTGAAATACAACTAGCTCATGTGACCGGCTGGGGGTAAGCACATGAAAGCACATGAAAGTACATGAATGGTACGACTTAGGACCCGCGTGCACGATGCGAGGCCTAAGCTAGGCACATGAATATAGTAACCGGGATTGGTCACATGGCTAGTGTATTTTCCCACCCGACACATGAAAGTACAAGAACAGGAGTACAGGAGTACAGGGTACATGATATCGTGTCATGACGTGTCACAAGCATGAGTACAAGAATGTAAATGCACAAAACCATAGAAAAGTACTTGCCTTTGCTCGGGGAAGATCGATAACAAAGAAGTAGAAATCTCTGGGTCCACCTAGAATAAGTACAAGTTGGGTAAGCTCTAAACAGTGGCAACTAATTAATATGCTTCTTGCTAACTAATCTTTAGTATATTATTTATTTCTATCTTATAAACTTACTAATAACACCAAATTATATATGGCCAAAATATTCCATTTACTAAATAGCAAGAATTGATTTTTCCTTCTTTTATAAAGTAATAATAGTTAGAAAGTGACTGCTAGTAATTCAAAATTGTTGCTAACAAAACTATTATTTAACCCTGAAAATAGTACACTATATTTACCAAGAAATATTTAACAAAATTTAGGATAACACTATGCCAATAATCCACCCCACATCCTACTATCATACTCAAACTCTCCTGGATTGGTTCTCCACAAGCTGGCCCAACTCAAAACATAACAAAATACTCAATATTCTTCCAGGCTGCAGAAGAAAAAGCATGGCCCAACAATTGGCCCAACTAACTACACTCTGCTACTAAATACTAATTCGAACACATCATCTACTGTAGCTGACTCAAGAGCATATAAACTCAAAATAGTTGACTAGCCCAGTCCATAAAAATGCTGCTGAGCCCTCCATCAGCAATCTCAACAAGCACCCAAGCACATCTCATAATCTAATAAACTTCATATCAACAAAATCCTATTAAAGTAGTGACACACCTGCACTTAACCAAAGTACCAATCGAGGCCCACCAACTGCTCAGAAAAATTCAAACTAAGAATCAACAGATCATTCAAGGAAAACCAATTTCAAGAGACAATCGAAACCAACAGCCCTGTAAAGCCCATACAGTCCTCACCCATATACATATATATACAAAGTTACAAAAATTCAAGGTCCTAATTGCACCACTGCCACACAAATCTCAGATCCAACTCAAACTACTACATTCCGCCACCGCTACTCCGTCATCCCCGGACACGCACACGGCTAGACACAAACAAAACTCTGGACACGATTGAGCTTTGGACACACAATTTTAGAGAACCCAATACCAGACATTCGTTTGAATTCCTCAGTTCAACTATGACCCATGCCAGTACTCCAAACAGAAACAGGACAGTTAAAATCCCACAAAAATCCATAAGAAAGAATATACAGGAATTTACATATAAAAATGTGAAACCAAAATTAATAATTCCTGCAACAATTTAAAATCCTCGAGGCTTGTCAACTGCTACTCTGGCCTCGTCGATCCCCTGCACTCGACGATCCCCGAATGGACATGAATCTGCGGACACAACTCTGGACATGAGCAATACTGGCACACGAACACAACGGTACCTGGACATGCAACACTGAACACACTAGTCGCAGACACAAGCAATTATGCTGGACACGGACAACCCTGAGACACACACACAACACGAACAGAAATGCATCCCCTGCCTCGACTCAAATCTGACAATCAAAGCAACACAAAATAAAGTGTCTCCAACACAAGAGTAGATCATTTACCTGAACCGAAGTATCGGATCTTGGATGAAGATCCAAATGAGGAGTCGGCACGTCCCTTATGTCCTATCAGGAGTTGGAGCTTCTCGATGATTTGGTGTCAACCGATCACAAAACCCGATCCAACACAGCAATCCAATCCGACTCTGGAACAGAACTCAATCTCCAGTTCAAACCACGATCGACAATGTCGGCCTTGGACATCTCATCCGGCGTTGTGTCCCGATCTCGAGCGTGTTCCTGCTCATGGAGTGGAATTCCCACCAACCCGTAAGAACACAGATTCTGAAAGGACCGATCGACTCATGATTTGAAACAATAAGAGGAGATGATCAAAAGGACTCACCAATTCGTTTGCGACCGAAGCTCTGTGGTCCAACAATGTCGGGACGGAAGATCGCCGATGAACGCCGTCACTGGGTTGCTTGCGCCGCCGAAGAGGAAGCGTTGATCAAAGGAGGACATCGATCCTTGCTGCTGTGATGCTGGGAAAGACTAGTCGTTGGTGGATGTGCTGATCGCCACGGTGCCATCGCCATCGTCTAGCCACCGTGAGGAGGTGGAGCCACCGTCGGTTGTCGGGAGTGGCGTGGTCGCCTGGAACGAAGGAGAAGGAGCGTGCGCCGTCGCTCGAGAGGAACGGAGCACCGCCGCTCGCCTCGGCCGGAGATCGATTCCGCCGCCGCTGATTTAGGGTTAGGGTTGCTCGAAGGAAAAATTAGGGAAAATAAGAGCTAAAAAGAGAATGAGAAGAGAAAAAAATTATAACTGTGTTTCTCTCTCTCCCCAGATTCGATTTCTTTTAAAGAAGTAAAATGTGTACATTTGCAAAAGAACCCTCCGACCAAAACAATTCCCCATATAGTCCCTCCGCCCAGTAAATTTTTCAATAAGCCCCTCTTCTTTTTCATAATTTACAGAAGCACCCCTTCCACTATATTATTTACAAAACATATAAAATCTGTTTAGAAAATTTGTAAAAACAAAAAAATTGGGGACCACTCTAACTAAATCGAAAATTAGTTACTTTGCCAAAAATTCAATTCTCCCTCCAAAAACAATCATGAAATTTATTCAAAATAGGTAACAACAATTGTTCAAAGAAAATTGTTTAAAATAAGTTATTATATTATTATCAAAAAATTTTAAAAATTCACGAAAAACGGAAAAGTGGAGTTACAAATCTCTCCCCCTTAAAAAATTTCGTCCTCGAAATTCGAAGACCCACAAAGTAAATCTCAGAATCACAAAAGATTTAAGCACGAGTCATTTATTGAAAATAGAATTTTTTTTAACACAAAATACAATCAAGCAAACAACTAGGATAGCGCTCGCGCATCTCGTCCTCGCGCTCCCATGTGGACTCTTCCGGAGAGTGATGTCTCCACATGATGCGGACAAGGAAAAATTGTCTGGTTCCGCAAGCGCTTCTCCCTTCGATCAAGGATCTCCACTGGCTGCTCCTCGTAGGTCAATCTCGGACCCATCTCTAGCTCGAAATAGTCCACCACATGGCTCGGGTCTGGAATGTATCGTCGAAGCTGAGATACGTGGAAGACATCGTGCACTCCCTCCAATCTAGCTGGAAGCGCTAGCCAATATGCCACATCGCCAATCCGCACCGTCACGTCGAAAGGCCCGCTGAACCTCGGACTGAACTTTCCGCCTCTGCCAAAACGAATGGTGCCTCTGGTCGGCAAGATTCTTCAGGAACACTCTGCTTCCAACTGCGAACTCCGGTGACCATCTGCTGTTGTCCGCCTAGTGCTTTTGTCGATCCACGATGCTCTGAGCCTTGAGTCCAAGTATACACAAGAAGTTTAGGATATCACATTTTGATAAAGATCGAGGATCAAACAGTCACGAAGTGGATGGAATTTCAATTATAACTCAGAGGAGCAAAATCATGAAGACACAACTATTAAGTACGATAAAAAATCGATAGTTTAACACAGGTAGACTAGAACAAGATAGAAAATCATGGTCAGATAGACATGACTTTAGATCGGAGTTTAGACAAGTCACAAACGAAGTATGGAATCAAAATCTGGTAATGTGTAATTTTGAGGAATTCAATGATCTAATGATAAAATGCTAGAACGAAAATTTAGCAAGGGTTGATTGAGGAGACGTACGCAATACTCAGGAGATACAATATCAAATCAGGATGAACGTACAAGGATCTGTGACTCTCGAAAACCAATAATCATATAGAAAGGAAATAGTCTCCAGAATATCCAAGAACATGTTGGTATCTGAAATCACTTTGCTTAGAATCCCTACCCCGCTAGTATGTATCTGACTGTAGTGGACTTTCGGCTCCGTGACTCAAATAACAATATGTCTCCAAATACTCTATCAACCTTATCCATTTTTCAACAATCATTGACGAAACAACCCAAGAGATCAAGATATAAAGAATGTGACAAGTCTCGACAATACTCGAAAACCTATGGGTGTCTGAAATCACTTCAACTTAGAGTTCCTGCCTCGCCAGTGCGCTACTGGCTGCAGTGAACCCTCAGTCTCCATAATCCAGCTAATGGCTGCAGCGCGCAACTGTCATGCCATAGTAGGTCATCGAATAGCCTCTCGACTTTATCCCTAGAAATTTCAAAAGAGTTTCAAGGAGTTCAAAATGAGTTTCAATAGTCCAAGTCACGGAATGGTGAAGTTACCTGACTGTTAGAATACATGAGTTTATTAGGTACTAAAAAATGATAAGGGATCCAATCAGTGAGTACAAAAGGCAGCCAGGAAGATTTAAAATTTCAGACAGGACGAAGTTTCAATTTATGACGGAATATCAACTGGTATCTGGAATGGTAACAAGATTCCATATATGGGACATTATCCCGAGGGGATAACAGAGTCTCGAAGGATGAACTGAAACAAGGCATCAGATAGGAGACAAGTTTCAAAATAAGAAATAAAATCCTGTACTGGAAACAAGTTTCAATAAAATCTCGAATAACAATAAAATCTCGAGCAAAAACTTGAATAGAAAACGAAATCTCCAATAAGGTACACAGTAGAAAATAGAAAATAAAGTATCAACAAAGTCGTGAATAAGGAACAAATTCTCGAATAGAAAATCTCAATGAGGAGACAAGATTTGGAATAGGGAACACGGTCTCAACGAGTCGCGAGTAGGAACTAAAATTCAAAGTCCGATAAATCTTGGATGGGAGACAAAATCACGAACAAAACAAAGTCTCGAAATAGGAAACATGATCTTAAAATCTCGAATGGAATCAAGTTACGAGTAGGAAAAAGAATCAATGGGTGAGTAAAACAATATCCATGAAACAAGCGATACCTCAAATAGGGAACAAGATCGAAGCAAAGTTGTGAACGGAACAATTTCTAAGTAGAAAACAAACCACGTAGGAAACGAATTCTCACATAGGGAACAGGTCGAAACCGAAGTTTTCAAACGATGTCATGAATGGTGAATAGAAACAAGTATTGAATAAAAATCAAATTCCAACAATCCCCAAATAGAAAACTGAACTTCGGAAAGAAAACAAAATTTACAAATTGTAACTAGTCCTGAATAGGAAACAAAATTCCTGAGTAGAATCTCGAAAAGAGCAAGGTTACGAAGAATGGATTGAAGGAGTTCTAATCAACGAATAGGAAACAATATCTCGAGTTAAGTTTCGAATACCAACCAAGATTCCAAAATAGAAAACAAGAAGTTCCCAGAAATGGTCTAGATGCTAAAAGAAATTTAAGAAAAACTGGATTGCTAATCAAGATACATGGTTCTCCCAACCATGCAAAAGAAATCTTCTGTCTTCAGTCTATCTTCAGTATTCCTTCGGAACGGAAATCTTTCTAACCTCCTTCAATTGTCCTGGCGTAGGCTGATCCTTGCGGTAGTGCTACATGTGGTTGCTGAATCTAGAGAGGCTGGTCCCTTTGTTGTAGTCCTGGTGCTCTTCGTGTTCGTTCTTGGGTAGTGTAATCAATGGTCTCTGGCAATCCTTGACTTGATGGGCAGGCGATCCGTATTGCAGGCATAGCCTCCGTCTCTTATGACACTCTCTGTGGTGATGTCCTGGGCGACGGCAGAAATTGCAAGTGGTCGTCGTCTCTCCTGCTGGGCTGAAATGTAGGGCTCTGACAGGAATATATGACTGCTGGTGTGCTGGCTGCTGAGATCTGCTCCCGATGATGCGACTGGTGGTATGACCGAGAAAATGCCGACTGAGTGTTGCGACGCTTTGCGGTTCCAGGCTAGTTATTGTTTTCGTCATAAGTCTTCATGTCTTTCATAAGCTTCAGCTTCCGGTCTCATTCTATTGTTGGTGCTATATTCTGGATCTTCTGGCTAGTGGCCTCAATCTTCAGAGGGGTCGGGTCTTCGGAGACTTGTATGATCTTCAGTGGCGGCTTCAGGTTCTCGATCTGCTCCTCGGTGCAAGATATGCGCTCGGTGTCGGAAAAGTCCAAGGTCTGAGAGTCTGGAAGCCAGAAGTACTTTCTGTCTCGGAGAGTGTATCCACCTGTCTGGCTTGGAAAAGGATGGCATGCTCTCTCTGGTGTCAAAGGGCTCTTCAACATCTCCGTCAACAACGTACTACCCATGGGGATAGTAGGGCGATAGAAGGTAGTGGAGGCTGGAAATCTTCAAGTGTAGGTGGATCAATAGTTCTGGTGTCGCGTGCTTTTGAACTATCTGTAAAATAGAAAACTGTTAAAATAACCTAGACCTAAATACAACAAGTGTTTATAGAATATCAAAATACCTGATATACCTGATATACCCTTATTTTTTGATTTCCTATGCTGTGATCAAGTTTCCCTAGTATAATCAAGTCCTCCAATAGTACGCTAAGTCCTAGGTACCATTAGGATGGACCTGCATGGGCCACCACTAAAAACATGTCACGACACGCTCCCGAATAATCGGACACGAGTCGGACACGCCCAGCCTTCGTCGTTAGACACGACGAAGTAAGCTGTATCAAGCTAGGGAAAACTAACCAGATAAACATGAAATGTATATAATCACAGCATCTAAAAACGTAATCCCAGAATGATCACCATAATCCACAATTCTATGTATATAAATGTACGAATCATCGAGAATGAAATGTACATGAATTCTAAAGACAATATCTAAAAGTAAAGCTAACAGTCTAAACCTGAAACCTCAAGCTAAGTCATGACCATCCTGCTCAGCTAAGATCCCGGGCTCTGGCCCATAAGGTAGAATAATAATCCTGCAAGTATACCTGCAACTTATCCAGTCAGGAGCGGAGCAAAGTACAGTTCTAGGTAATGAACAAGAACATGATATAAAAATGAGTACAGGGGAACATGAACTATAAAGCACAAGAAAAGAACATGAAAGTACCTGAATATAAAGTTCATAAATGTAAGTACAGGAAGGTAAAGTACATGAATGTAAAGTACATGAATGTAACCATGAACCTGAAGTACAAGACACGACCAAGTGCACTATGTTTGAAATACAACTAGCTCATGTGACCGACTGGAGGTAAGCACATGAAAGTACATGAATGGTAAGACTTAGGACCCACGTGCACGATGCGAGGCCTAAGCTAGGCACATGAATATAGTAACCGGGATTGGTCACATGGCTAGTGTATTTCCCCACCCGATACAAAAAAGTACAAGAACAGGAGTACAGGAGTACAGGGTACATGATATCGTGTCATGACGTGTCACAAGCATGAGTACAAGAATGTAAATGCACAAAACCATAGAAAAGTACTTGCCTTTGCTCTGGGAAGATCGATAACAAAGAAGTAGAAATCTCTGGGTCCACCTAGAATAAGTACAAGTTGGGTAAGCTCTAAACAGTGGCAACTAATTAATATGCTTCTTGCTAACTAATCTTTAGTATATTATTTATTTCTATATTATAAACTTACTAATAACACCAAATTATATATGGCCAAAATATTCCATTTACTAAATAGCAAGAATTGATTTTTCCTTCTTTTATAAAGTAATAATAGTTAGAAAGTGACTGCTAGTAATTCAAAATTGTTGCTAACAAAACTATTATTTAACCCTAAAAATAGTACACTATATTTACCAAGAAATATTTAACAAAATTTAGGATAACTACTATGCCAATAATCCACCCCACATCCTACTATCATACTCAAACTCTCCTGGATTGGTTCTCCACAAGCTGGCCCAACTCAAAACATAACAAAATACTCAATATTCTTCCAGGCTGCAGAAGAAAAAGCATGGCCCAACAATTGGCCCAACTAACTACACTCTGCTACTAAATACTAATTCGAACACATCATCTACTGTAGCTGACTCAAGAGCATATAAACTCAAAATAGTTGACTAGCCCAGTCCATAAAAATGCTGCTGAGCCCTCCATCAGCAATGTCAACAAGCACCCAAGCACATCTCATAATCTAATAAACTTCATATCAACAAAATCCTATTAAAGCAGTGACACACCTGCACTTAACCAAAGTACCAATCGAGGCCCACCAACTGCTTAGAAAAATTCAAACTAAGAATCAACAGATCATTCAAGGAAAACCAATTTCAAGAGACAATCAAAACCAACAGCCCTGTAAAGCCCATACAGTCCTCACCCATATACATATATATACAAAGTTACAAAAATTCAAGGTCCTAATTGCACCGCTACCACACAAATCTCAGATCCAACTCAAACTACTACATTCCGCCACCGCTACTCCGTCATCCCCGGACACGAACACGGCTAGACACAAACAAAACTCTAGACACGATTGAGCTTTGGACACACAATTTTAGAGAACCCAATACCATACATTCATTTGAATTCCTCAGTTCAACTAAGACACATGCCAGTACTCCAAACAGAAATAGGACAGTTAAAATCCCACAAAAATCCATAAGAAAGAATATACATGAATTTACATATAAAAATGTGAAACCAAAATTAATAATTCCTACAACAATTTAAAATCCTCGAGGCTTGTCAACTGCTACTTGGCCTCGTCGATCCCATGCACTCGACGATCCCCGAAAGGACATGAATCCGCGGACGCAACTCTGGACATGAGCAATACTGGCACATGAACACAACGGTACCTGGACACGCAACACTGAACACACTAGTCGCAGACACAAGCAATTATGCGGGACACGGACAACCCTGAGACACACACACAACACAAACAGAAATGCATCCCCTGCCCAGACTCAAATCTGACAATCAAAGCAACACAAAATAAAGTGTCTCCAATACAAGAGTAGATCATTTACCTGAACCGAAGTATCGGATCTTGGATGAAGATCCAAATGAGGAGTCGGCACGTCCCTTATGTCCGATCACGAGTTGGAGCTTCTCGATGATTTGGTGTCAACCGATCACAAAACCCGATCCAACACAGCAATCCAATCCGACTCTGGAACAGAACTCAATCTCCAGTTCAAACCATGATCGACAACGTCGGCCTTGGACATCTCATCCGGCGTTGTGTCCCGATCTCGAGCGTGTTCCTGCTCATGGAGAGGAATTCCCACCAACCCGTAAGAACACAGATTCTGAAAGGACCGATCGACTCATGATTTGAAACAATAAGAGGAGATGATCAAAAGGACTCACCAATTCGTTTGCGACCGAAGCTCTGTGGTCCAACAACGTCGGGACGGGAGATCGCCGATGAACGCCGTCACTGGGTTGCTTGCGCCGTCGAAGAAGAAGCGTTGATCGAAGGAGGACATCGATCCTTGCTGCTGTGATGCTGGGAAAGACTAGTCGTTGGTGGATGTGCTGATCGCCACCGGTGCCATCGCCATCGTCTAGCCACCGTGAGGAGGTGGAGCCACCATCGGTTGTCGGGAGTGGCGTGGTCGCCTGGAACGAAGGAGAAGGAGCGTGCACCGTCGCTCGAGAGGAAAGGAGAGCCGCCGCTCGCCTCGGCCGGAGATCGATCCCGCCGCCGCTGATTTAGGGTTAGTGTTGCTCGAAGGAAAAATTAGGGAAAATGAGAGCTAAAAAGAGAATGAGAAAAGAAAAAAATTATAACTGCGTTTCTCTCTCCCCAGATTTGATTTCTTTTAAAGAAGTCAAATGTGTACATTTGCAAAAGAACCCTCCGACCAAAACAATTCCCCATATAGTCCCTCCGTCCAGTAAATTTTTCAATAAGCCCCTCTTCCTTTTAATAATTTACAGAAGCACCCCTTCCACTATATTATTTACAAAACATATAAAATCTGTTTAAAAAATTTGTAAAAACAAAAAAATTGGGGACCACTCTAACTAAATCGAAAATTAGTTACTTTGCCAAAAATTTAATTCTCCCTCCAAAAACAATCATGAAATTTATTCAAAATACGTAACAACAATTGTTCAAAGAAAATTGTTTAAAATAAGTTATTATATTATTATCAGAAAATTTTAAAAATTCACGAAAAAACGGAAAAGTGGAGTTACAGCACGTATATATATAGTAAATTTATATTAATTTCAAAATTATAAAATCTATTAAACACACAATATACATATACACATATTGTCCTAGTTAAAAAATATATATTAATGTATATCTTCACATAGCACGTATATATAGTAAATTTATATTCATTTCAAAATTATAAAATCTATTAAACACACAATATACATATACACATATTGTCCTATTTAAAGGTCCCAATTCCAAAAATAGTATTTCAAGCAATATTATCACATTTCAAAAACTAATAAAAATATATAAAAAATAATAATAAATAGCCAATAATACATTAAATGTCCCTTCTAGAAGTTACTCACTAGATTATAAAATGAGCTATGGTTATATGCACATCTATATATCCATATGGACACCGTTGGTCGTACTGAACGACCACATGGGCTGGGGCTTGGTTTGGTCAAGTCCGACTAGCTGGGTACAACCGGGTATCCTAGAAGTCAAATAATATTAATAATAAATAATTAACTTGTTTATGGAGGTCATATCACAACTTGACCTGGTTTTACTAGTTAGCACATACTTATGGTTAGGCATTCCTCTACCATGGCTAAATACTAGTCCAAGTACGCGACTGCACTATTCGTGCCATGATTCTTGGCAATCTTGTACTCAAATTCCTAACCATGACTAAAGTTATCTACCATAATAATTAACTAATTAATTATTTATAAAAATCTAGAAATTACCATTTAAATCAAATAAATAAAAAATATATTTCAAAATTTCAGGGAAGAGGAGTTATAAATCTACCCCCCTTGAAAAATTTTGTCTTCGAAATTCTAATTTATAACTATTCCTTAAAATTCAAAAAGAAACTTTTTCTTTTACCTTAATCTCCTTAAATTTTAATTCCTCAAGAATAGTTTATATCCTTCTCCTATCCATTTTGTAACTACGAAACCTCGAGGACTTCTACCCACCTTTGGTCACACTACTCCCTCAAAACACAGGTCACTAAAACTTTATAACCTTCTAACTAGTTGCTAACAATTATACCAACAAATATCTAGGGCATATGTCATCTCTAATCCCTCATATCTATAAACAACCAAAACTCAATAATCAGGCAATATTATACTATAATATAAGAATTTCTGATGAATTCTAGACAGCACGATCGTTCGTCACCCCGGAATAGGAAGAGGCAAAAATCAATGGTTCGGAAGGCAAGGAAGAATAATCGAGAACAAATATAAAATTTCAAGGACGTAGAGAAATTTCTAGTAGAATTTTCAAGGCAGTGTGGATTGAGATTTCTAAGGTTTGGTCATAGTCGTAGGCTCGTATCAGTACAGTTACGTAACCGATACGATATGCTCTGACCTGCATGGGCCACCAAAATAACTTGTCATGACCTACATCCGCTTTTCGGACGCAAGCTCGTAAGCAAGCCAGCTACGTATCGAGCTGACTCCAACCCATCTCGAATACGTAAACGCTGTCTGGACTATGGTATCATGTTCCTAATCATGGCAAGGTAAATCTATATCTCAATCCACAATAAGAATATAAAACATGAATGAACAATTATGGGTCATGGTTTGCAGCCCATTAGCATATTGTCCAATTAGACTCCAAGAATAATATGAGTCTATAAAAGAAGCTAACAAGCAGAATATATCATGGTATGTAATATAAAGCACGAGGGGATAATAAAGAAATATCACAAGCAAATACTTGTATTCCAGCAGGTATAATCACAACCATCATGATCCGCTAACTAACTCCATACAATCAGCTACCTGAAGAGATCATCAGGTCCTCAGGGGACATAGCAAGATATATAAAACATGCCTACCTAACAGTTTATCATGCATAAAAAAATAACCAGGAAAGATAGAACATGACAGGTGACTATGAGCACGGATACAAGAAATACTACGCATAAATGAAATGCTGGAAGGAACAAGTAAACACATGTCAGGAGATCAACGAATACCAAACCCTCGCCCCTATTGTGGACTTGCAGGTTTGAACAACTACTAACCCTCGCCCCTAGTGTGGACTCACATGTTATCTTTAAGAATCACCCTCGCCCCTAGTGTGGACTCGCAGGTACGGACAAATGACTACTAACCCTCGCCCCTAGTGTGGACTCGCAGGTTAGCTTCAAGAAATCACCCTCGCCCCTAGTGTGGACTCGCATGTGGGAATTCCAAAACAAGGTATAGCAGTTCAGTCATGACTTACACATCCTACGACATGATATGACTCAGTCATGATACATGTGACGACACAAATCTAGTATAACTACAATATCAAGTCATGAACGATGATGATATACGAACAAGAAAAATAAACTAATATACATGGTATAAAGTAAAGCATATAAACCAAAATCAACCAGAGAAGCCCGCTGATAACGTATAAAGAGAAGGGCTATAAGCATGTAAATAAACTAGAGGGAGGCAAGGTATACTTGCCAGATGGTAGCACGAAGAACCAACAATATACCGTCAACTGGTAAGCTATAAATCCAAATCTCACAACTGTCTTTGAAAGTTGAAACAGAAATTACCATCATTTTTAGAATAGTCAAATTAGCTAGAATTGTCTGTCCTTAAGTCCAATTCTGGACACAGGGACAAAACGGTAATTTGGGTCAAAATGGTGTCCGTCGTTGGACCCGCTTTGCACCGAAAAGCGTGCCAGAGTCAATGGTCTCTAAATTTGTTAAACTATATGTCTACGGATTCGTTTCGATGATACAAACCCAACGGTATGTCCAATTTTGGATTCCGGTGGACCGTACACGAAATTGTCCGTTGAATCGGATCGTGGGGCCTGCAAAACGATGATCCGATCAACTGTCTCAGAATCGGACCAAACTTGGTATACAGGACCAGAAAAATAATATGGTCCTGTTGGCACAAGTTTTGTCTCGATCTGAGGAATCTGCACAAACTAATTGGGAAATTTGCAAAGGACCGATACGATAAATTTTGACGAATACGCATCAAATTTCTCGCGCACACGTGACCAATTTGAATTCTGTTAAAGTCCACACGTCCGCGAAGCCATTACGCACCTTTCGATGCTTTCGGTTTGTGACCACGTCGTCCGGTTTGGCGGGACTCATGTCCTATCGGAGGATTTCTAAAAATCTTATGGTTTTAAAACTATTTTTCTTTTACTTTTGGAACAATTTTAATATAAATATAATACAGGATAAAATAATCTATTTAATGGGTTTTGATCCTGATTAGGTTGTCTAAAATGCTGTTCAGTTGGTTTTCGTGAATACTCAATATCCTGACAGAAAAATAGCTTCCAAGTTGGGTGCTACGCCAGTTATATACTCTGATTACCAACAGAATTTTTGTCGACTTCGAGTCAATTTGCCGAGCAATCCACGAAGGTTAACTACAAACTAATTGAATGCATTTGAAGGGGGTTGGCTTAGGTGCATACCAGAGTTTACGGGACGTAAAATGATCGGACGATCGTTGAGATATCGCATACCGAAGTCAGCCCCCTCGCCCTACTACTGCTGTTGTTGTTGTCATTCTCGCGTGCGCGTGGCCGGCCTCCGGCCAGCGGCGGCTGCCCCCAGACGACATGCAGGGCCAGGGTGGCCGCCCAAGGAGTGGTGGTGGCGGCTGTGGAGGTTGGAGTCGGTTTAAGGTTTTCGAGAGATTGCTCTCTCTCTCTCACTGTTTATATATATATATATATATATATATATATATATATATATGCTATAGGTCGGTTCTGACTTCTGGGTTAGGCCGAGCGGGGGGAGGGGTGTTCTGTTTGGCTTTTGTTTTTTTTCTTTTTCTTTTCTTTCTTTTTCTTTTATTCATGTGTATATGAGTATATGTAAATATCTATATATCTATCCTTCTAACTAAACCTACTCATATATATATATATATATATATATATATATATATATATATATATATATATATATATATATATATATATATATATATATATATATTAAATCTCCATAAGATCGAAATCAATATTTAATAGAATACAAACTCAATATATATGTACTTGTTTAACAAGGTATTACATTGTATATATATATATATATATATATATATATATATATATATAAATCAATATTTTAATAGAATACAAACTCAATATATATGTACTTGTTTAACAAGGTATTACATTGTATATATATATATATATATATATATATATATATATATATATATATATATATATATATATATATATATATATATATATATATATAAGAAGAAAAAAAAAATATATATATATATATGTGTGTATGTATATGTATATATATATATATATATATATATATATATATATATATATATATATATATATATATATATATATATATATATATATATATATATATATATATATATATATATATACATATACATACACACATATATATATATATATATTTTTTTTTCTTCTTATATATATATATATATATATATATATATATATAATATATATATATATATATATATATATATATATATATTATATAAAAAAAAAAAAAAAAAAAAAAAAAAAAAAATATATATATATATATCTTCACATAGCACGTATATATATATAGTAAATTTATATTCATTTCAAAATTGTAAAATCTATTAAACACACACAATATACATATACACATATTGTCCTAGTTAAAGGTCCCAATTCCAAAAATAGTACTTCAAGCAATATTATCACATTTTGAAAACTAATAAAAATATTAAAAAATAATAATAAATAGCCAATAATACATTAAATGTTCCTTCTAGAAGTTACTCACTAGATTATAAAATGAGTTATGGTTATATACACATCTATATATCCATATGGACACCGTTGGTCGTACTGCACGACCACATGGGCTGGAGCTTGGTTTGGTCAAGTCTGGACTAGCTGGGTACAACCGGGTGTCCTAGAAGTAAAATAATATTAATAATAAATAATTAACTTGTTTATGGAGGTCATATCACAACTTAGCCTAGTTTTCCTAGTTAGAACATACTTATGGCTTGGCATTCCCCTACTATGGCTAAACACGAGTCAAAGCACGCTACTGCACTATCCGTGTCATGATTCTTGGCCATCTTGTACTCAAATTCCTAACCATGACTAAAGTCATCTACCATAATAATTAACTAATTAATTATTTATAAAAATCTATAAATCACCATTTAAATCAAAAAAATAAAAAAAAATATTTCAAAATTTCCGGGAAGAGGAGTTACAGTGATAAAGTCTGAGCCTCGGGCTGAAGACTATGTTTGGTTGTTTGAATAATAGGGCATTGCATGGTCGAATGGACTTGAGATAATTGTGATAATCTTCCGTGCACGGAACGTTCCCTCCGAATGGGTGCGTCGGGATACCGGGACCGTTCGGCCTAGGAGGGATATAATCTTTGATGGACGCTCATCTGTAAAGACGATTAGCACCCGGTTATAGATGTAAAAAGCCACAAATGATGGTAGGCACGCGGTATGTTTTATTTGTTTGGGATAGCCACCCAACCCGTGAAACGCCGGGTACCCAAATTCGAAAAAGAAAAGAAAGAGAGAAAAGAAAGAAAGAAAGATAGAAAAGAAAGAGAGAAAAAGAAAGAAAGAAAAAATGCCTTTAGTCCATTTGGGCGCGAATACGCCAACAACCATCATATAGTTAAGGAACAATGGGTTGAAAGTGTAGGCACGTATGTGTCCTGCACGCATATATCCTGCTTAGAGAGCACTCATATTATGACAGGGAAGGAATAGGGCGTATTCACCTTGCGTCAGTGCAAGGGCGAGTGCGTCGACTTGGTAAGAAGTCTCGCCATGAAACAAATACGAGTTGCTTACCTGCTTGCCTATTCAATTCGAGTAACATGCTTTCCATGATAACGTGTTTTACGCTTTCGAATATGCCAAATCGACCCTAAGGAGAATATAGCACGATCATAAGATAATTTGCATGATTGAACATAAATACTAAAATGTTGGTATAGAAAGTTGGTCTTTTCGTCAGTACATGCAAGGACGAACGTACTGATCCCCCACCAGCCTTCATGCAGGGTGCAGGGAATGGATTACTCGCGGCGAAGCTTCGCTTGATCACGCAGAGGCATGGAATGCCGTAGCGTTTGAAGCGTGCGATCGCATTGACGCTCGAACTTGCAACAGGATTAATGCGGCCGAGATATAGAAGGCATGATGTATGGAACGATGAAATCCTTTGTGGGCAAGAGAGAACTTGAGTGTTGTAGCCAATCTAGCAAATTCAGTTGGGCTATTGAAAGCCCTTTATAATCTTTGTTCGAATATCAATAAAGAGAATTATTTCATATAATCTGTTTTCCTTTTGTTGTTAATATCAAATCAAAGATAACCATTTGAGAACTTGTCATCTTCCTTTGCACGAGCACGACTCCAGGCTCGTGCGACATCACGTCCCCTGCGAGGACGATGATTCGGGTGATTCCGAGTCCAGGCGTGATAGGCGCGCGGCGCGCAAGTTGCGCTGCACGTGAGGGCAAAAGTACCCATGGCGCATGTTGCGCGCAAGTATGGAGCACGACAGCGAAAACGCTGCACGCGACACTGTTCATCGTCCCGACAACACCAAAAGGTGTGGGGAACCCATGAACACGAAAATGGCATAACTTCCTCATATGAAGTCAAAATCTAGCGGTTCAAAAGCCAAAATTGGATAGAATAAAATTTCCCACAACATGGAACTATTATATTTTGAAAATATCAAACTTTAAGAGATCAAAACCAAGAAATAAGTAAATTTTAAAACTTAGATCTACAAAAATGTAACCATCAAAACCAAAAACTCCAAGTTCTAAAGAGGCTTAGAATCATGAAAGGAAGAGAATAAAACAAACAAAAATAACATTGTTTAAAATTTGGCAAGATGTACTTGCCTAGCTTTTGGAGGAGGAGCAAATGGAGAAGAAGGAGTAAATAAAATGAATGGAGGAGAGAGAGAGAGAGAAGTTGGTTTTTATACAAAACCCTTCTCATCTCAACCCAACCTAAACTAACTCTTGCTAAGTTGAATCAAACTAAAATAAACCAAGTACAAGATTAAACCAAGGCAAGGCTAAGAAAGATAAGTCAAAACACGGGTCACCTGACAAATGTCTGAAATTCGTATACGTACACCGAAAATACATATAATGGAAAACGAAAGTGATAGGTATGCCGTCGGTATACACTGGTATACTGGTGGTATGCCGGTCAAGGATAAAATCTATTAGTTGGAAAAAAATTTAAAGCGCTCCAAAAATCAAGAAAATACAAAACATAGTACAAAAATACGTATCCGTATATAAATACCGATACAGTAAGACGAGTCTCACAGGGTCTCACAATTGTCTTGGATATTATGGTAGAGTTTGAAACATTATTAGGGCTGCATCTCAACAGGGACAAGAGCAAAGTGTACTTCAGTACATTTTTGCACCCAAAAGGAAGAGCGGGCCGTGGCGTTGGGGATTGAGAAGGGTGAACTTCCAGTCAAATATTTGGGTATACCACTCTCGATCAACTATGCACGACATTTGGAGTGTACAAGCCTAGTAGAGTATGCGCAACATCCGGTGGAGGGTTGGCAGGACCAGTGACTATCCTTCAATGGTCGCATTGGGCTTGTTAGATTAGTTATTTCAACCTTAGTGGTATTTTACTTGCAACTATTATATTGACGACGAGTACCATCCGTAAAATTGGCCGTATGTGTGTCAACTTTATTTGGCAGAAAATTCTATAGGCTATTTTGTAGGATTAGCTTTATCGTCCACGGGAGGAAGGTGATGTTGGTCTAAGTTATTGTTGACTGTACGAGAGGTAGCCGGGATGAAACTTATATGAAAGTCCTTGCAGGGGCTTCATTATGGGCTGAGTGGTTAAAGAACAAACATCTGAAGGGGGAAATCAATGGACCTGCAGCTTTAATAACAATGACTATGTTATACTCAAATGCATATTCCAATACAGGGTGGCTATAAAATAGGGTATTTATCGTATGGTTTATAATGAAGGAAGGAATACTGGCTTGTGGCTTGATCCATGGTTCGGTTGTGCCATAGCTTATTTAAGCGGGTGTAAGACTAGATGTACTTGGAGATGGGTAAAGGGTTGTTAGTGAATAGCATTATGCGGTAAAGGGAGTGGCGGCCTGAACTATACCAGTTCATGTCCAGGTTTGCGATGGACATCTGTGTTGTCCCTAGCAGACGCTTTTAAAAATCGATGGAGATGGGAGCGATCGTTGACTGGTATGGGGAGTTCGACTTCAAATCCTACTATGACATAATGAGAATGACGCACCCTAAGCTGAATAATATCGAGTTTGTTTGGCATAAAGATCTGGCATGGAAAATGCATTTTTGCATGTATCGACTATTTTTGTGTTGGTTACTAAGAGCATCCACAGTACGGAGACACTCCAAACACATACTCCAAAATATTAAAAATTATGTAAATTATTACTTTGGAGTATCTCTTTGATATTGGCACACAATGATACACTCCAAACAAATACTCTAGATTAACCTCATTTGGCAGAAAATTCTATAGGCTATTTCGTAGGATTAGCTTTATCGTCCATGGGAGGAAGGTGATGTTGGTCTGAGTTATTGTTGACTGTACGAGAGGTAGCCGGGATGAAACTTATATGAAAGTTCTTGCGGGGGGTTCATTATGGGCTGAGTGGTTGAAGAACAAATATCTGAAGGAGGAAATCAATGGACCTGCAGCTTTAATAACAATGACTATGTTATACTCAAATGCATATTCCAATACAGGGTGGCTACAAAATAGGGTATTTGTCATATGGTTTATAATGAAGGGAGGAATACTGGCTTATGGCTTGATCCATGGTTCGGCTGGTGCCATAGCTTATTTGAGCTGGTGGAAGACTAGATGTACTTGGAGATGGGTAGAGGGTTGTTAGTGAATAGCATTATGCGGTAAAGGGAGTGGCGGCCTGAACTATACCAGTTCATGTCCAGGTTTGCGGCGGGCATCTATGTTGTCCCTAGCAGACGCTTGTGAGAATCGGTGGATATGGGAGCGATCGTTGACTGGTATGGGGAGTTCGACTTCAAATCCTACTATGACATAATGAGAACAACGCACCCTAAGCTGAATAATATCGAGTTTGTTTGGCATAAAGATCTGGCATGGAAAATGCATTTTTGCATGTATCGACTATTGTTGTGTTGGTTACTAAGAGCATCCACAGTGGAGACACTCCAAACACATACTCCAAAATATTAGAAATTATGTAAATTATTACTTTGGAGTATCTCTTTGATATTGGCACATAATGATACACTCCAAACAAATACTCTAAATTATCCTCCTCCCTCTTTTTTCTTTTTATTTTTCTTCCATGTTTGGTAAGATTTTTCTTCCACTTTTTTCTCTTTATTTTTCTCCCTTGTTTTCTAAAAATAGTTAATATTTGTGGGCCCAAGATTTAATGTAGAGGAGCTACTACATTCTCTATATCATGAGTATTTTTTAACTTTCTAACAATTTTCAAGTATGAACAAGTACCCATTGCTGCCTTAATGTGCTACAAAATTAGACTAAATTTAAAATGTAGCACTTGAAATCTCTCCTACTGTGGATGCTCTACCCAAGTTTAGATTGACCAAATTTGGAGTACAGGTTGGTAACCAACTATGTTTTATATGTTATCAATACTTTGAGTCGATACGACATGTGTTCTTCGAAAGTTTGGTTACCTGGTGTATATGGGAGAAATATAGTAGCAGACACTTGGGGGGATGTGGAGATGTGAGGGAAGTTGGGGGGATTATTGGGGTGATCAGATGCAGAAGGAACAGAGGAGTGCTACAGTTTAGGGAGGCTCGTCTTCGGTTTGTAGCCACGGTGTGGCATGTTTAGAGGGAGAGGAACAAGTTGATATTTAATGGAATCAATACATCTCATATTGAGATTCTGCACAATATTTAGTTTGATGTATTAGAAATATGACACCCTCATAGGCTCGATAGAATGTTCAAGTTATAATCGATTTTTGTTTAAATATTTACCCTTTTTTTAAAAAAATATAAACATGCACACACACAATTTTGCACAACATTGTTGTGCATTTTAATGTAGCTCGAATACTAGTACGATTTATGACATTAGGTATCATATTAATACAATCTTGTAAAAGGAAATAGTTTATTGATATTGCAAAATTCTATTGGATCTAAGTTTTAGGTAGAGATTAGGTTGGGTACAAGCTAAAGGTCCTTCTATCAAAAGGGTATAAATAGCCCTAAGTGATACTAAGTGTCTTTAGACTTCCGCTAGCTGGATTTCAGCCCCTACAACTAATCCAAGTTGATCAACACTTTTAAACTAAAGATTTATGAAATTTTATTAGAAAAACATATAAATTATTAATCTAACCTATCATATTGAATCAATACAGTATTATTATAGAATATTAGATTGCACATAATTTGTTTCAGTGACTAGTAAGATAATTTTTCTAAATCAAAGCCCGAAAAATTCAACGGATGTTAACTTAAGAAGTGGAAAAGCAATGAATTTTGGCTTACTATCCTAGGGCTTACATCAGCAATTGATAGAACGTACCACAAGTTTAGTAAATGATTCTGATGATACTGAGTATATGATTTAGGAGTTACCAAATCATATAACTCCTAAAGTAATAGACTACCATTGGTTATACAGAATTTTAAGTGTCTTATCTGAGTCACTATATGGCATATTATTAAGATACAAAAAGCACTAATAATACTGAAAAACAGTGGAAGGAGGATGAATGTTCACTTATGGAACAATATAGATACTAAAAATGAGATTTTTTTTAACGAATACAAGCAGACATTATATTGCTTTTGTTGTACAAATCTATAAAAATTCCAGAAATTATGTTAGGCTATTAGAAAGGTTTGTCAGGTTTCAGCTAAATCTATTGTCTAGGTTAGCTACAGTAAGTCCTAGAGGTTGTTGAAAATTCATTTTATAAAGAAAATTAATTCCTAAAAGTTCAGCTAGAAAAATATAATAAAATTTAGTATGTCTTAAACTTATTCCTTAAGACAATGTAGGGTCTTAGACTATAGTTCTGGACTAACCTAAGGATTACTAGGCTATGTTATCAACTTTTAAATCTACCAAAACTTCGTCTAATAGATCAAAATTGTTAGAAATATTGCTTATCTCTATTAGAAAATCTGTAAACAAAATAAACCAAATTAAAGTTACCGGCCTCCGGGGAAGTCGCGCACGAAGCACTGCCCTATTCAGATCTACCGGTATTCCGTCGTCGCACACAACTCAAGGAGATTGATCCTGATTTAGCTCTTGCCCAGAACATGAGAGATTGGAATGGAAAGGAAAAAAGGAATACATGTTTGTGAAGGAGGAGAAGGAGGAATCACGTGGTTACCTTTTTCTTCTCATGTATATTCTCAATACTAATAATATGGATACATATATAGGCAACCCCTCTTCCTACAAATTCAATAGGATTTTACTAGTTATGTAGTCATTTAATCATTAAGCCCATATAAAATACCAATGAATATAAAATAAATATTAAAACGGTCAAAATTTAAACAACAAAAAAATGGTTGAAAGTATTGAATAGAAAATTGAATGATATTGAAGTGAGGAGTTGGTTTTTTTCCTCAAATTATACAACAATCTCCTTCAAAACCAAGTTATGAATAGCAAAAAGAAGGAGGAGAAAAAAGTTGAGAAATTTGGATAATTATATACTATGCATAGATGAGATGGACTGCAGCCTTGAATCTTACTTAGTGAGTATTGTCTTTACCTGAAGAAGTGCTTGATGGACTACACCTTGAATCAGACTTCTTGAACCAGATTCAGAAAATAGCACACATAGTACGCTAGAGGTACTTGGGTCTATCGGGTGGCGAGTTAGATTTGCCATGTGCACTTTTTCTATATTCATGAGGGTTGTCTGGGATCGTCCTGTCCCATAGTCGCGGCCTTCACGACTTCTCACATAGGTAAGTCCTCAAAGGGTTGGTGATTAGATTCAACCCTGCATAATCATGCTTGGGCCTATTAAGAGTTTAAAACTCATCCTAAACAAATAATACCGGAAAACTGTCACCATAGGGATGTAGAATTATTGTACACATGTACAACCACTTGGGCATTATTTTAATAAGATTTTAATCTCGGGTCAGTGTTCCATAAAGTCACCTAAGTCCAGCTTGTTTCTACCCATTGAACCGGCTTCTTGGGGTCTCCAGTCAGACTCGGTTGGGTTACCACTGCTGGTGACTTACTTATGGGCTTAACTCCATCCCTCTCAATGATTCTAGGATTAATTTCTAGACAAACTCTTTGTCAAGAGTAAATAGACTCTTCGTCAAGAGATCTGTAAAGTTCTTTATGACTTTATAGTCAAGAACTATATTTTTGTTTTTTAATCTCTTTTAATGTCTTGAAACGCAGCTGCAGGTACCTGTCCATCTTAGAATTCACATAATCATGCTTTTAGCATAATTTTAAAATAAATGACAGGTAAGAAATATGTTGATCATGTAAAGTATAAAATGTCTAAGCCATACATCTTCAGTACAAGACGTAACTGAAGATAATGTCATGACCCGATTCCCAAATTGTTGGGCCGGGCCGAGCCATGTCCAGCCTACGCTTGATTAGAGCGTAGTGTTCTAGACAGTTAGGTAATAATGATAAATGTGCTAATAATTAAGATAGTTTAAGAATGATCACAACACAGCTTCTATATAGATAGATGAAAAACCACTAAGTTTGTTATAAATAGTACACAACCAAAAGTAGTACTGGAGACAAGGTCCAGTTTAAAGGTACAAAACAGCGTCTGTGATAATAACCCAACACTAAGTCAAACTAAGCAGCTAAGCAGGATTCCCTGCAGGAATATCCTCAACTGGAGCTCCATAGTACGGGTCACAAAGCATTTCTTCCTCGGTCAAAATACCTACAACGTTATCCTGTCAGGACGGGAGCAAGTACAACCTCTACTACTAAAGTACTGAATGTATAATGCAAGAGATGTACAACAGGAACATGGTATGATAAGACTGAAAAAAATAGACATACTGGAATCATGGTAAATCATATAAAGCAGAAAATCATGGTATATCTTGATTATCATTTTAAGACACTCTTGTCAATTGTGGCATATTGTACATTATGTATTAAAACTGGAGCAGGTATGAGATCGGTCAATAGGTGCTATGCTAGTTTACTGCAATGTACGTATGTACATTCCATAAGTCCAGAAACTACATTCTTAGTTTACTGCAATGTACGTAAGCACATTTCACAAGTCCAGAAACCGTACTGCTAGTTTACTGCAATGTACGGGAGTACATTCCATAAGTCCAGAAACTACACAATTAGCATACTGTAATGTAAGTGAGTACATTCCACGAGTCCAGTAACTATACTATCAACTCTCTCATAACCCAGTAATTATCATGTAAAAGATACGGGAAATAGTGTAAAGCATGGTGGGAACTGGCAATAGTATGAAACGTGTTATGATTTGACTTGCTACTCCAAGGATCAGCATTCACATGGGTTGATTAACATTCTTTTATCAAATAACAGTGTTTTAACATGTACAATTAACAAAAGACTTGCAACTGGATTAATGGTAATTCACAAGGTTGTCACATGTACTTAACATTAAAAGATAGTAAATGAGTTTGTAGATGTACTTGCCTGGAGCAAAGCAATGCAATGACAATAAAGCTAAGATGTAGAGTGTCCTGACACTGAAAACATATATATACTCAGACTCTAAGTTACAAGACAATATAAATACACTAGTAATGTGAGAAGGCCAAATTGGACATTGGCTAGGTGAACTTAGTCTAGGGGTTCAAAGTGAAGTGATTTGGCATCTAAACTAACACATGGGTCTCCCATATTAAGGCTGGTTAGCAATCCAAATACTAGAAATACACAAAAATCACAAGTCATGACTTAGTCATAATTATTGGTAAATAAACATTCTGTGCACTGTGTTCTAACAATTTTAGAAAATACTAGAAATTTCCAATAAATGCAAAATAATATACTGACAGAAACCTTGTTAATTATAGAAATTTATTATAATTTTTCTGGGATTTATTACCCAACAGAAGTATTTTATAAAAATCAGTTTTCATAAATATATAGAAAATGAGTTCTGGTTTGATATGGCTAAACTGGGGCAAAACTGTCAACAAAATGCTATAAAAATTATATTAAATTGTCTAAATTAACAGAGAATCTAAATACTATTTTTCCAAAATTTTTACAGCAAGCTAAATATTTATAAAAATCCAAAAACTGCAAGTTACATAATTCTGAAATTAAATAATTAATTATCTGTATATTTTGTCCATGTATATAAATGAACCAAGGTTCAAATACAGGACCCAAGACCATGATTCAAGTCCAATATGACTTATGCAGGCCTTGAATGTGTGAAAACACATTTGGTCCCAAAAACCCATGCTAGGCTTGGACACCAAAATGGTTGCAGTTAATTAAATGTACAAAAATACAATGTATAAAAGAGCAGAAAATATAATACTATTTTATTCAGGAAAAATACACATAGAAGATGCAAACATGAAAATATAGTAAGTAGGTAATTTTACATAATTTTAAGGAGGCTAGTTATGTACAATTATATGTACATATACAATATATATATATATATATATTCATAGGAAAATACATATATATAAAAGAATAATATATATATATACACAATTATATACAATATATATGAAAAGTATATATATAGGGATATACATACACTATAATATATATAATGCTAACTAGCAAAGATATATATATATATATATATATAGAAAAATATATATATACATTTATATAAAGAAAATAACGTATATATATACATAGATGTACCTAAGTATATTTATATATATATATTCATAAATAATTTGTATATATACAATATATATAACAGTAAATATATATATAATATATACAGTAATACATATATACATATATAAATACATATATACATATATATATATAAATATATATATATATATATATATATATATATATATATATATATATATATATATATATATATATATATATATATAAATAACAGAAACTAAAAAGAAAAGAAAAAGAAAAGAAACAGAAAACGAGCGCAAGGCTCGAACTCGGCCAGCCAGAGGGGGGGGATTTTAATTCGTTCGGGCTGGCCAGTGGGCCAGCTCGGTTCGGTTGTTAGAACGGGGGTTTAGAATATTTTAAACCTAAACAAAAATATCGGGTTGGGAAGAGCCCAGACCTGATAACTAAATGGTTTAATGGGTTTTTAAAACCCGATAACACGTTTTAAACCCGTTCTCTAAATAACAGTTCGCTCATGTCCATACTGTCCAGGACACGAGAAATGAGATCTGACACCGTGTCGACGTGTCCACGCACTGCACGACACGCACGACACGATCTACGCGTGTCCGAGTACGGGGCTGGGGTCGTCGTGTCCAGGCGAACAACATACGTAAGTATTGGATACGCACGACACGAAACAGTCACTGTTACCTTCGTGTCCGGCGTCGAAGTTGGTTTCGAGAGGGCGAACGGCGGCTGGGGGCGTCGTGGTCGTGGCGGAGCGGTGGCGATCGACTCGCCGTGCTGTGGCAAAGCTGGAGATGGTGGTGGTTGTCGACGAGAGGCTGTGTAGAGGTGGGTTTGAAGGCTGCCGGAGTCAGGGTTCCGGCGACTGGAAATGGGGAAGATGGTGGTCGTAGCGGTGTAGGGAGTGGTCGAGGCGGTTGTGGGGAGTTCAAGGTCGACGAGGGGGTCTTTTTATAGGTGTCGAAGGCGGTGGAATTAGGACTGGATTAGGGTTAGGATTTCGGTGATCGCCGGAAAATTAGGGAAGGTCGGTTGGAGGGGGTGATCGTTTTAGGGTTAGGTCCTCCTTAGTTTAGAAATTACAAACAAGTCCCTGTCCTAATGTTTGTGCAATATCAATATTGCAAAACGAGGCCCGCAGTTTAAGTTTGCAAATAAAATTTGCAAACAGATTTTGGGAAATTACAGAAAGGGTTTAAACAATTACAAAACATATTTAAAACAATTTTTTTAATTGCAAAGAGGCATTTTAGGTATTTAAAACCATTTTAAAATCATTTAAAATTATTTAAAATTATTTAAAAATTCTAGAAAATTCCTAATAATTATAATAAAACATTTTAAAGCTAATTTAATCACTAATGACCAATTATTACTAATAAATAAAAAATTTGAAAAACTGGGGTTGACAAGTCTTCCCTCCTTGAAAAATTTCGTCCTCGAAATTTACAAGAACTGAAGACACGCGAGGCAACTAACATTTTTAAAAATAATTACAGCGATGACTAAGGCTATCTCCTAATGATGGAACATCTATGAAACAGGTCTACTGGTCAATGGCTTGGTCTCATGGGTGCAGTTACTAAATGATGGTTTGGCATGAGTCTAGTGATAGGTAACTTAATGAGGCACTAGAATCAAACAGTCATATGCAAATAAATCCAACCTGTGGCACCGTCTGTCAAGTATTCTGGCTCTGGCTCTGGGCCCTGCACTGGTACTGCTGCCTGGATGGCTAAAGGGTATGCTCTCCCTGAAGGTCCTCTGGTAAATGGCTTCGCCTTCGGGCACTCCCGAATCATATGGGTGGAAGACCCGCAAGCAAGACACTGGCTCAATTTCTTCCTACAGATGGAGACATCGTGCCCTGGCTTTTTGCAGAAGGCACAAGAGACCCACTTCTGCTGCTGTTGCCCCGGATCTCGGGCAAATGATAACTGATGCTAAGGATGAGCTGGTGGAGAATAGGCCTGCTGGTGCTGGGTAGTCGTCCTCTGCTAGAAAGTCTGGCGCTTGGACGGCCCGTTATGATGTGTGGTAGCTGGCCTCTTGCAAGACAAAAGACGCTCCTCGATACCTCGGGCTCTCTCCAGTAGCTGGTAGTAGTCTGTGATCCCGTTGGCCACTAGTAAGATGCTAATGTTCGGGACAAGACCATGGCAGAATCTGCGAGCCATCTCCTCCGGGTCGGCTACTAAGCTCGGGGCAAAACGACTGAGTCTGCTAAACTCACCTGTGTACTCATCGACTGTACGGCTCCCCTGTTGCAGGTTCTGGAATTGCAATCCCATGGCAACTCTAGCGGTGGTGGAGAAGAACTTCCTCTTGAACTGGATCTTGAATTGCTCCCAGTTTCCTCTGCCGCCAATGAACATCGTCTCATTTCTGAACCAGACCCCTGCCAGGTTTGCTAACAAAAATCTTGCTGCCTCGACCCAAAGGTCGTCAGGTAATCTAGGCCCTATGAGCTTCCTCTCTACGGAATCTAACCAGTCATCAGCTACAACTATGCCTTCCGTCCCAAGAAACTCCTTCGGATTTAGGTTCATAAAACTCTTGATACTACCTAGCCTCAATTGATGTTCTATAGGTTGCGAGACGGGGGTATGCTGAGTATTCAGGAGCCCCTGGATCAAAGCCAGTAACTGGGTTCCGTCAAGGGAAACAATAGTCTGGAGAGGCATGATAGGAGGTGGGGGTGGAGGCATCTGGGTCTGCGGGGTAGGAGGTGGTGGAGGTGCAAAGTCTAATGGACCTATCCGGGTGGTAGGGGGAGGTGATGAAGGTGTACCGTCACCTGAGGTGGCGGAATCGGGAGAGTGTGTAGGGTCCATCTATTTATAAAAGACAAAGGAATTATAAGAATAAAGCAAGCAGTCATAAGCAAATAATTTAGTTACACTACCGGTCCTACGCTGTGATGAGTTTTCCTATGTTGCAATCCTAAAATTCCTCTAGGTGTTCTAGATGTTGTTCCTAGTGTTATCTAGTTATCCTTAATTTCTGCAGGCGTGTTTGGTACAGTAACGTAACCAAACAACTTTAGTCAGGACCTGCGTGGGCCACCACTAAAAATATGTCACGACCCAATTCCCAAATTGTTGGGCCGGGCCGAGCCATGTCCAGCCTACGCTTGATTAGAGCGTAGTAAGCTGTTCTAGACAGTCAGGTAATAATGATAAATGTGCTAATAATTAAGATAGTTTAAGAATGATCACAACACAGCTTCTATATAGATAGATGAAAAACCACTAAGTTTGTTATAAATAGTACACAACCAAAAGTAGTACTGGAGACAAGGTCCAGTTTAAAGGTACAAAACAGCGTCTGTGATAATAACCCAACACTAAGTCAAACTAAGCAGCTAAGCAGGATTCCCTGCAGGAATATCCTCAACTGGAGCTCCATAGTACGGGTCACAAAGCATTTCTTCCTCGGTCAAAATACCTACAACGTTATCCTGTCAGGACGGGAGCAAGTACAACCTCTACTACTAAAGTACTGAATGTATAATGCAAGAGATGTACAACAGGAACATGGTATGATAAGACTGAAAAAAATAGACATACTGGAATCATGGTAAATCATATAAAGCGGAAAATCATGGTATATCTTGATTATCATTTTAAGACACTCTTGTCAATTGTGGCATATTGTACATTATGTATTAAAACTGGAGCAGGTATGAGATCGGTCAATAGGTGCTATGCTAGTTTACTGTAATGTACGTATGTACATTCCACAAGTCCAGAAACTACATTCTTAGTTTACTGTAATGTACGTAAGTACATTCCACAAGTCCAGAAACCGCACTGCTAGTTTACTGTAATGTACGGGAGTACATTCCACAAGTCCAAAAACTACACAATTAGCATACTGCAATATAAGTGAGTACATTCTACGAGTCCAGTAACTATACTATCAACACTCTCATAACCCAGTAATCATCATGTAAAAGATACGGAAAATAGTGTAAAGCATGGTGGGAACTGGCAATAGTATGAAACGTGTTATGATTTGACTTGCTACTCCAAGGATCAGCATTCATATGGGTTGATTAACATTCTTTTATCAAATAACAGTGTTTTAACATGTACAATTAACAAAAGACTTGCAACTGGATTAATGGTAATTCACAAGGTTGTCACATGTACTTAACATTAAAAGATAGTAAATGAGTTTGTAGATGTACTTGCCTGGAGCAAAGCAATGCAATGACAATAAAGCTAAGATATAGAGTGTCCTGGCACTGAAAACATATATATACTCAGACTCTAAGTTACAAGACAATATAAATACACTAGTGATGTGAGAAGGCCAAATTGGACATTGGCTAGGTGAACTTAGCCTAGGGGTTCAAAGTGATATGATTTGGCATCTAAACTAACACATGGGTCTCCCATATTAAGGCTGATTAGCAATCCAAATACTAGAAATACACAAAAATCACAAGTCATGACTTAGTCATAATTATTGGTAAATAAACATTCTGTGCACTGTGTTCTAACAATTTTAGAAAATACTAAAAATTTCCAATAAATGCAAAATAATATACTGACAGAAAACTTGTTAATTATAGAAATTTATTATAATTTTTCTGGGATTTATTACCCAACAGAAGTATTTTATAAAAATTAGTTTTCATAAATATATAGAAAATGAGTTCTGGTTTGATATGGCTAAACTGGGGCAAAACTGTCAACAAAATGCTATAAAAATTATATTAAATTGTCTAAATTAACAGAGAATCTAAATACTATTTTTCCAGAATTTTTACAGCAAGCTAAATATTTATAAAAATCCAAAAACAGCAAGTTACATAATTCTGAAATTAAATAATTAATTATCTGTATATTTTGTCCATGTATATAAATGAACCAAGGTTCAAATACAGGACCCAAGACCATGATTCAAGTCCAATATGACTTGTGCAGGCCTTGAATGTGTGAAAACACATTTGGTCCCAAAAACCCATGCTAGGCTTGGACACCAAAATGGTTGCAGTTAATTAAATGTACAAAAATACAATGTATAAAAAGAGCAGGAAATATAATACTATTTTATTCAGGAAAAATACACATAGAAGATGCAAACATGAAAATATAGTAAGTAGGTAATTTTACATAATTTTATGGAGGCTAGTTATGTACAATTATATGTACATATACAATATATATATATATATATATATATATATATATATATATATATATATATATATATATATATATATATATATATATATATATATATATATATTCATAGGAAAATACATATATATAAAAGAATAATATATATATATATACACAATTATATACAATATATATGAAAAGTATATATATAGGGATATACATACACTATAATATATATAATGCTAACTAGCAAAGATATATATATATAGAAAAATATATATATACATTTATATAAAGAAAATAACGTATATATATACATAGATGTACCTAAGTATATTTATATATATATATATTCATAAATAATTTGTATATATACAATATATATAACAGTAAATATATATATAATATATACAGTAATACATATATACATATATAAATACATATATACATATATATATAAATATATATATATATAAATAAATAAATAACAGAAACTAAAAAGAAAAGAAAAAGAAAAGAAACAGAAAACGAGCGCAAGGCTCGAACTCGGCCAGCCAGAGGGGGGGGGATTTTAATTCGTTCGGGCTGGCCAGTGGGCCAGCTCGGTTCGGTTGTTAGAACGGGGGTTTAGAATATTTTAAACCTAAACAAAAATATCGGGTTGGGAAGAGCCCAGACCTGATAACTAAATGGTTTAATGGGTTTTTAAAACCCGATAACACGTTTTAAACCCGTTCTCTAAATAACAGTTCGCTCGTGTCCATACTGTCCAGGACACGAGAAATAAGATCTGACACCGTGTCGACGTGTCCATGCACTCCACGACATGCACGACACGATCTACGCGTGTCCGAGTACGGGGCTGGGGTCGTCGTGTCCAGGCGAACAACATACGTAAGTATTGGATACGCACGACACGAAACAGTCACTGTTACCTTCGTGTCCGGCGTCGAAGTTGGTTTCGAGAGGGCGAACGGCGGCTGGGGGCGTCGTGGTCGTGGCGGAGCGGTGGCGATCGACTCGCCGTGCTGTGGCGAAGCTGGGGGTGGTGGTGGTTGTCGACGAGAGGCTGTGTAGAGGTGGGTTTGAAGGCTGCCGGAGTCAGGGTTCCGGCGACTGGAAATGGGGAAGATGGTGGTCGTAGCGGTGTAGGGAGTGGTCGAGGCGGTTGTGGGGAGTTCAAGGTCGACGAGGGGGTCTTTTTATAGGTGTCGAAGGCGGTGGAATTAGGACTGGATTAGGGTTAGGATTTCGGTGATCGCCGGAAAATTAGGGAAGGTCGGTTGGAGGGGGTGGTCGTTTTAGGGTTAGGTCCTCCTTAGTTTAGAAATTACAAACAAGTCCCTGTCCTAATGTTTGTGCAATATCAATATTGCAAAACGAGGCCCGCAGTTTAAGTTTGCAAATAAAATTTGCAAACAGATTTTAGGAAATTACAGAAAGGGTTTAAACAATTACAAAACATATTTAAAACAATTCTTTTAATTGCAAAGAGGCATTTTAGGTATTTAAAACCATTTTAAAATCATTTAAAATTATTTAAAAATTCTAGAAAATTCCTAATAATTATAATAAAACATTTTAAAGCTAATTTAATCACTAATGACCAATTATTACTAATAAACAAAAATTTTGAAAAACTGGGGTTGACAGATAATATTTCTGAGTATATAGTACTCTTAGCTATGATTCTTACATAAACTCAAGAGATGACAACTGCTCATAGAGTTATATATATATATATATATATATATATATATATATATATATATATATATATATATATATATATATATATATATCCATAAATGGATTAGATGTCATATGTGTCAGTTACCAGTTTGTATTAAAATGACTTTCTATGACATAAGAGTATCTAATATGATACAATTTTATAGTCTAGAATATCCTTAAAATATATTCTGAAACTGGTTTGACTGATTTAGTTATTTTCTAAGTCAGATTTGGTGACATCACAATTATTTAACAAGTATGTGATTTCACTGATTATTGATATACACATTAGGACAGTGAGCACAAACTCATCTGACTCTATCATCCCTTAAAGTAAGATACAATAACTTTCATCCTTGGCTGCAAAGATTTATCTTTACAAGTCCTTTTGACAAAAAATGACTGTCTAAAGCATTAGAATAATAATTTAAGTGAATTTTGCTAATTAGCCTTATCAAATTTTAGTTTATCAAGTTTTAATCGACTTAGGTTAGCTGTAGGGGCTGGTTCCCAGCTAACGGATGTCCACATGGGGACGATTAAATATCGTGTCGCTTAGAGCTGTTGCGTCTGGTTGACAGAAGGACCCTTTCAGCTTGTACCAAACTGATCTTAACTTTTAAAACTTAGATTTAAAGAAAATTGCAATTTCACTAACTATTTTCTTATGACAAAATTGTTTGAATGAATCAAAGAATTATAGCGTCACGAAATATAAGCTGTAGAAGCATGAAAAATACAAAGACAAAAGAAGCTATGTGCCTACATGGTCGAAGAGGGTCTACGCGCCCACAGGATCAATGAGGAGCTATGCGCCCACATGATCAAAGAGGGTCTATGCGCCCACATTGTTTTTGTGTAGATCAAACATACACCCAAGTATGGGCGCATAAACTCACTCCCGCTCTATGCGCCCAAGACAGCAGATCCCTACGACTCAGTCAAACTCCATGATCAATCATGCACCAAAATATGCGGCCACGTCAGTCTCCACGAGCAATCGTGCACCGAAGCATGCGGTCACGTCAACTCCACGGCAACCCCACGATCATCCAGTATCCATACGCCTACACCCTATGCGCCCAAATGAGTGTTATGCGCCCATAGTAAAATCAGTGTATTTTCCACCTGTGGGCGGATAACAGTCATTTTTAGTGCCAAAACGAATATAAATAGAGGGCGTCCCCCTCTACAAAGATAGAAAGAACGGAGAGCATTTTGAAGAGCCAAATTGCTGCCCTTCTTGCCATTGAGCCGAGAGTTAGCAATTTTTTTAGATTTTCTCCCACTTTTGTAATCGGAGTGTCAACGAAGTAAACGAGCAACTGTCGCTCGATCTCCATCGTCCAATTTCCTAGAATTCTTTTTGTACTTGGGGATCCTCAGCACAGGATCTCTCAGACGTACTCGATTTGTGGTGTCTTGTGCCAATAAGAAAAGACAGCATTTCTTCTTCTTTTTTGTGTGTGTCCACAAAAATGGCGGCTCTGCTAGGGACTACCTTTTCCTCTGACAAGAAGGTGATGATGTAATCCGATACCGATAAAGTAGGAGAGCACTCAGAAGATGTTGATCGTGAAGTTCGATTAGCAGGCGTTCAAAGAGATGCTCTCGAGGGACGGATCTACTCCCTCAAAATCAGTGAAGCCAAACAAATCTCTTAAGACTTGGCTTCCGAAGGCTCGTGTTGCATATCCTGCCAGTGTCATAGAAGATATGCAACCGAAGAACTCTGTCACATGGGCGCATTGGCCTTCCACGTGGGCGGATGGAGCTCCTATTTGGGCGCATAGCTCTGCCACAGAGGCTCCTGACACGAAGAAGGCACGTACGCTCCGGGCTTTACTAGCCCAGTGACTTCCCTCTTGTGCAACCAACAACAGAGTGTTCAACACTCGAAACTTGGCAAAGGAAAATACTACGATGCCAAAAATCGAAGTGTTCGACGTTCTGGACAAACTCAGCGAGGCTCACAAACGAAGAAGGCAAAACTGGGAGAAAAAAGCACCACTTTCCGAAGCATACACCCAGAGTCATGCGCCTAAGGCAGTATGTGGGCGCATAACTCTAACTAGAGGACTTCTGTCTTCGATAGGCTAAGCGCCCAGGGCCATGCGCCCAACGCTATGCGTCCAGGCTCTGATGATCCATTCTATGCGCTCACATCCAGGAGGGCCAGGTATACTGCCAGGACTTCAGGGAAGCATGCGCCCAAGGGCATGCTCCAGGGTCTACGCGTCCACAGTAAAAAGATAGACCCCACCGCGTATAGCATGGGGCTGTCTTCAAGGTCATTACGAAACTTAGGTGTAGGGGTTGCCCTTGCATGTGAACTAAGTCCGGATGCGCCAACTACCCTTACAAACCTATATGCAAAGCTCGACGATGCATGTGACATGGGTTTTAAGGTAAAACTCCCTTCTGCTGATTTACGCGACATGATAAATCATAAGCATAAAGCAAAGGATGATACGGTAATTCATGGCATACATCTGTGCACCAGTATTGTCATCAACTGTTGCTGCTCCAAAGCAACGAGAGTGTCTCAGAGGCAGTCCATGTTTCGACGACTGCATCGCTCTGATGATAAAAAGTCGCTATGTGTTTCATCCAACATGGCTTCATGGTGTCCTCCTTAAAGGAGCCCCAATCAAAGAAGGTGGACCACGAACCCAACTTTTTCTCTCAGTTCTGCGAACAGAAGAAGAAGAAGTCTGCCAACAGATAGCCAGCAAGCTGTTACATCTAAAGGAGTCTATATGGGTACTCGGTCAAGAACGAGATTTCGTATAGATGACGAGGACTCCCAAGCTGGAGGTGATGATCCTTCAGCTGGGGGTAGTATTCCCTCAGAGTATGAAGCAGATGACCTTCACACCGGGGGTAGCTTTCCAGATGACGATGATCTCTCCGAGTTTGACGGTGACTATCTACCTCCCCTACCTGAAGACGAGGGACTTTTCAACTCAGAGACAGACAGTATCAGCACCAGGTGTACTGTCTCCTCTATTCATCTTCGTATGTTATCTACATACATGGCGGATGGAGAGAGACCTGAAGAAGCCAGTGATCAGCAAAACAAACGGCTAGAGAGTCTTGAAACAGCATTTGCCAAGATCACTGATATGCTTACCAGTATCGTGGTAGTCCAAACCACTGGACTGTTCCTCCACCTCAACCAAACATCTCAGCACACGTTAGTCCGACTCATTGCAACAACCATCCTTCACTACAAAAGGAGTATCATTCCGTTGTGCCTCCTCCAAATCTTGTAAATACTGGGGGTGGTCCTTCACCAACGACACCTGACAATCATACAACAGTCGTTTCTCAACATATGCTCAATCAACAGGATGTAATTGATTCTCTTATTGCCCATCTCGATACCATCTCACACAAAGATGAGCTTCAGAAGATGGGGATATCTCAACCTTATCCTCCTGAATGGAAGAATGCTACTTGCCTTCCTAACTACAAGCTACTGACGCTAAATTCATTTGACGGGATGACTTCTCCTCGCCAACACATGACATACTTCAACACGAAGACTCTACACTTACCCAGGGATAATCCGTTCTTGTCAAAGCTATTTATTAGCACCTTACAGGGGGTAGCTTTTGAATGGTTCTGCAGTCCGCCTGACGGTTGTATTGATTCCTTTAAAGATTTGGAGAGGTTATTCCTCAACAAGTTTTATGAGAGTGGTATACATGTTAGTATGTCCACCCTCATCGAGACCAAGCAAAGGAGGACTGAGTCTGTTATTGCTTTCATCGAACGCTTCAGGCGACTAGCATTGAAGATGCCCTTCGGTATACCAGACTCAGAACTTATGGATACTTGTCGACATAACTTCCTTCCTACAATGAAGTTCTGTCTGGGTATACATAAGTATGATACATGGCCTACTTTCATTAGGGCCGCTGATGCTGCTGAAAATGACGTCACTAATCTGGAATTAGTGGGTTGAAGACACCCAAATCTGAAGACAAAGGCAAGCACCCTCAAACTATCCCTGTCCGTGGGGGTAAAGGGAAAGAAGTCTTAAAGGTCGATACTTCCAAGGGAGCTTCTAAATCTCAGGGCACTCCTGACAAATCTAAGGAGACTTGTCATGACCCGCACCCTGATTAGGGGCACGAGTACGTGGTTACATCCAGCCTACGCCGCAAAATCAGCGGTAGAACGTTGTATAGGTCGTCTATAAATACTACAACTAGACAAAATATATGGGTACCTGTCATCTCCGTACGGAGGTATAATTTGGCATAACTCAATCACAAGGCAAACTAGGATAGATAGCACGAAATAGAAATATGATAGAAAGGAAAACTGGAAAGGAGTTCAAGATCCAATACAAGCTCAGAGATATAAACACATCACAGAAACTCAAAATATAATATAAAACTACAGTCTGAAAATACTAGCTGGATCGTAGTCCAGGCAAACATATCTAACAGTCTAAACAGGGACTATATCATCTATGGGCTCCAGGGATAATGTCTCATCAAACTCTATCCTGGCTATACCCGTAAAAGGTAGAGCAATCAGCTAACATGTACTCTGTAAACATCAACGGTTATCCTGTTAAGAAAATGAGCAAGTACAAACACTAACATCAGTTACATATGAATTGACAAATTCTATAAGAGACAATTATAATGAAATACAAGACAAAGATATAGGATGACTTGGGAGCTATTCGAAAGCCGAGTTACAACCCGTAAACCAAACAAGGACCGGAGTTGTAACCCTTCTCCCGAACAGAACTTAGCCTCCAATCAAGGTTTAGCATAAGATCATGTAGAACATGTGAGTAATGAATATCATAACATGGTGAGAAAAATACTGAATGTAGAACTGAACAGGATATATGATGTGATAAAATAAATATAAAATATGCCTTAAAGTAATAGAGCGTTATGTGATCGGCTTGGAAAAGTTACATGATAGGCTATCCACTTGGCCCGACAATCACAAAAAAAATCTTTAGAAAGGGTCATGTCGGCCAACCTGGATAACAAGCACAAGGAATAGGATCTCGCTACACCCTACGTGAGGTAAGAGTGGCACAAGTACAAGAATATAGTGACATGGTGGCTTTGATCACATAGCCCCTAAAAATTCTCCATCCCCGAATAGTATAATGGATCCGGACATGACACGTCATGACACGGGATTCCATAAGAGGGTAGCAAGTCCCCTTAGGAATCGGTGTCTATACAAGTATAGGAACAAGACAGAAAATATACCAATATACCAAGAAAATCTAGGAACAACATCTCATGTCATGATCCAACATATACTAGTCCATGAACCATCGTGTCGAGAAATCAAGTAAGACACTACAAGTGAATCGGATATAGCAGATATAAAGACAATAAAAACTATCAGTGAATGTACTCGGCTGCGGTCCTGAGCTGTCAAATGTGGTCGATGCTCAGAGTGATGCCACAAACCTAAAGATGAGATATATATATAAGCTAATTAGGGTTCAACAGTGTTAGGCAGGATTATATAGTATAAGCTATGTAATCTAGGTCAATCTCAGTCCAACTAAGTCAAACTAGGTCACCCTGAGTCAAAGGTTGACCTGCAGTTGACTTTTGATCAACTGGTCAACTCTAGGTCAAACTAGGCTAATGTTGACTAACAGTTGACTTTTGGTCAATTGGTCAACTCTGGTCAAGTTCTAAACATTTCTAGGCCAAGTGTTGACTGATAGTTGACTTTTGGTAAAAGCAGTCAAACTTGGTCAACCGAGGTCAAAACTAGCCTGAGCATACTATTCCTAATGTTTACCTACCAAGATATTGTCACGCCCCGATCCCGCAGAGTCCCTTTCGTCCTCGCTTCGGGCTCTTTGGGACCGTTCGTCCTCGCTAAGGCGTGATGCCGTGCAAGCCTAAGTTGTGCTTGCACAAGGCCAAGACCTGGAACAAGACAAGATAGACAAGGTTGACAATACGCAGCGGAACGTATCGCAGATAATTGAAGCAGCAGCGGACATATTTCAGAATACATGCATTGAACACAATGGTAACCAGAAACAATTCTCTTTATTGATTTCATTTGAACAGATTACAAGCTCTCAATTCTCTCTGATACAATGTTACATTCTCTCAGAAATAATACAGATTACAATGATCCCGTTCCCATACATTACATCCTTTTATATACAAAACCAAACTCTTGCACAGATGTCATCTCTTGGGCATCTTTTCTGATTTCTGGCTCCTGAGGATGAGGCTCGGGCTATCGCTTCGGGCTATCCTTTTCGATGCATGATGCACCTGCATGCAGACTGATGATGGGTCAGTATATCAGCATACTGGTGAATGTGTGAACAAAGAGCTACATTTGTCTGAAACGATCACTGTTCATTTAGTGAGAAAACGTTTCTTGTGATGTGATCTTGCTAGTTTTACCTAGATTCATTCCATGCATACAGAGTCAGTTTACATATCTTTTGAAAACACATCTTTGAAAAGCCAACATTTGTTTCACTTCATTTCATCTCAAGCATACAAGGGACTATTCAATTCTAGCACGATGACTATTCATTTGTGCAGTGCGCAGCGTGTTTCATGAGCATATCATTTCATTAGGGACAACATCTTTAGCATTCCCTTATCTTGTTCAAGACAAACTCAGGGTCAGATTACAAGCATGATATTACATCTTTCTTTTAGCGGAACATAGCATTTCTTGGTAACAGATTAATCTCTGCAATCATTTATATCAGAATTTAAGCAACACATGTATATCACTTTTCAGTGACTCTTACCATAGCCGACCGTCGATCCCTGCACAAGACAAGGATTAGCATAAACATGATAAAATTATCAATTTTCCATATGATCTAAACTCTTGAGGCACATTTGATCTATTGGCAATTATTCATTTCAGTCCATCAGATAACAGAGCCGGAGCCCCCAAGCAATAGAGCCGAAGCCCAGAGCCGAAGCCCCCACGTAGTGGAGCCGAAACCCCCAGATAGTAGAGCAGAAGCCCCCAGATAGTGGAGCAGAAGCCCCCATACAAAAGAGAAGCCGTCGCCCCCATACAATAGAGCCGAAGCCCAGAGCCGAAGCCCCCAGGTAGTGGAGCCGTCGCCCCCAGATAACAGATAACAGATAACATACCGGCACTCATTTTCACATGGATGCTCTCAGCGTTAGACATACATTCGCAAGCAAGCAGTTGAGCAGTCTACTTCTTATACATGCAGGTTATCTAGTTTCTTGTACTAGCCAGGCAACAAGTCTTCTTATTAGCATGTAGATTAATTCTTTCTTAGCATACAGGTTTCCTCTTTCCTTGTTCTTAGCATGGCATGGTTCTCTTTATCAAGGCAACTTTCAAATCTTAGCGAGGCAACATATGAATTCTCTTAAAGCATACTCAAGGATTTAACATCTTATTATTAACAAAAGCATTCAATCAAAAATTCAGATTCTTAAGGTGTAAGCGAATCAGCAAATGAGACTTCGTCCACTCACCCAGATTAATCGTATTCTGTTGCAGAGCCAGAAATCCGATCTTTCTGTCTATCTAGTGCCTTCGCGGAGCGGGGCACTACATAATTACCCACCGAAAAGAAGTTTCGTCCTCGAAACTTAAGGAGAAACTTACGATATCCTTAGCAGCGATAGTCCTCATCCTTCGCCATCATCAATCCATGAAATCACAATTCAGATCATATCAAAACTCTTGTTCAATCAAGCATTTCAATCTCAATCAATCAAATCGGTAAAACATTGCCGGCATCATAAAAACATTTACGGACTTATTGTATGGAACGTTCATCTCATTATTGATATCGAGTAGGCAACGGAATTTCGATCAGAAGACATGTACAAATTCAATTGAATCAAAATTGGCCAGAGGATCGTGTTGCTCTGATACCATTCTGTCACGCCCCGATCCCGCAGAGTCCCTTTCGTCCTCGCTTCGGGCTCTTTGGGACCGTTCGTCCTCGCTAAGGCGTGATGCCGTGCAAGCCTAAGTTGTGCTTGCACAAGGCCAAGACCTGGAACAAGACAAGATAGACAAGGTTGACAATACGCAGCGGAACGTATCGCAGATAATTGAAGCAGCAGCGGACATATTTCAGAATACATGCATTGAACACAATGGTAACCAGAAACAATTCTCTTTATTGATTTCATTTGAACAGATTACAAGCTCTCAATTCTCTCTGATACAATGTTACATTCTCTCAGAAATAATACAGATTACAATGATCCCGTTCCCATACATTACATCCTTTTATATACAAAACCAAACTCTTGCACAGATGTCATCTCTTGGGCATCTTTTCTGATTTCTGGCTCCTGAGGATGAGGCTCGGGCTATCGCTTCGGGCTATCCTTTTCGATGCATGATGCACCTGCATGCAGACTGATGATGGGTCAGTATATCAGCATACTGGTGAATGTGTGAACAAAGAGCTACATTTGTCTGAAACGATCACTGTTCATTTAGTGAGAAAACGTTTCTTGTGATGTGATCTTGCTAGTTTTACCTAGATTCATTCCATGCATACAGAGTCAGTTTACATATCTTTTGAAAACACATCTTTGAAAAGCCAACATTTGTTTCACTTCATTTCATCTCAAGCATACAAGGGACTATTCAATTCTAGCACGATGACTATTCATTTGTGCAGTGCGCAGCGTGTTTCATGAGCATATCATTTCATTAGGGACAACATCTTTAGCATTCTCTTATCTTGTTCAAGACAAACTCAGGGTCAGATTACAAGCATGATATTACATCTTTCTTTTAGCGGAACATAGCATTTCTTGGTAACAGATTAATCTCTGCAATCATTTATATCAGAATTTAAGCAACACATGTATATCACTTTTCAGTGACTCTTACCATAGCCGACCGTCGATCCCTGCACAAGACAAGGATTAGCATAAACATGATAAAATTATCAATTTTCCATATGATCTAAACTCTTGAGGCACATTTGATCTATTGGCAATTATTCATTTCAGTCCATCAGATAACAGAGCCGGAGCCCCCAAGCAATAGAGCCGAAGCCCAGAGCCGAAGCCCCCACGTAGTGGAGCCGAAACCCCCAGATAGTAGAGCAGAAGCCCCCAGATAGTGGAGCAGAAGCCCCCATACAAAAGAGAAGCCGTCGCCCCCATACAATAGAGCCGAAGCCCAGAGCCGAAGCCCCCAGGTAGTGGAGCCGTCGCCCCCAGATAACAGATAACAGATAACATACCGGCACTCATTTTCACATGGATGCTCTCAGCGTTAGACATACATTCGCAAGCAAGCAGTTGAGCAGTCTACTTCTTATACATGCAGGTTATCTAGTTTCTTGTACTAGCCAGGCAACAAGTCTTCTTATTAGCATGTAGATTAATTCTTTCTTAGCATACAGGTTTCCTCTTTCCTTGTTCTTAGCATGGCATGGTTCTCTTTATCAAGGCAACTTTCAAATCTTAGCGAGGCAACATATGAATTCTCTTAAAGCATACTCAAGGATTTAACATCTTATTATTAACAAAAGCATTCAATCAAAAATTCAGATTCTTAAGGTGTAAGCGAATCAGCAAATGAGACTTCGTCCACTCACCCAGATTAATCGTCTTCTATTGCAGAGCCAGAAATCCGATCTTTCTGTCTATCTAGTGCCTTCGCGGAGCGGGGCACTACAGATATCATATATTTTGGTCAAACAGGATCAACTCTAATCTAAGTTAAAATATCAAGTTGTACTTCGTTTTTCGTACATCGAAACCTACAACACGCAAATTGAGATAAGATAATCAACGGTAAGATTAATAATCTTATCACAGTGATCGACATGATCATCTTGCCAATTTCAGCGATGTGAGATCACTAGAATCGACTGATCTCAGTTTTTGTTGTACTAATTCCGAAATACAAACTTAATAAGAATTAATTATAATAAAAGGTAATACACAAAGAAAATATCTACAAACAATGTCGGATGATGAAACAAACATCACCAGCATGTCCAGAATGATCAAATTAGCTAGGATAGCCTATCCATAAGTCCAATTTGGATACAGGGGCAAAAAGGTAATTTTGGGTCAAAACAGTTTTCGTGTCGGACCCGCTTTGTACCGAAAAATGTACAAGAATACTAGTCCGCTAAACCTAACAAATTATATGTCTACGAATCTTGAATGACGATACGAACCCAATGGTATATCCAGAATTGGATTCCGTTGACCCGATCTCAAATTGGTCCGTTGACCAGGACATTGAAATTCCAATTTGTACGAAAAAGCGTGTCACAGCCAATGTCCCCAAAACTCAACAAATTATATGTCAATGCGTCCAGAATGACGATACGAACTCAACGGTTTATCCGGAATTGGATTCCGATGAGCCGATCTCAAAATGACCCGTTGACCCGGATATTGGTATCCGACTTGTACGGAAATACGTGCCAGAACCAATATCCTCTAAAACCAAAAAAAAATTATACGTCAACGAGTCCAAAATGACGATACGAACTCAACGGTATATCCAGAATTGGATTCCGATGAGCCGACGTCAAAAAGTTCTATTGACCCGGACTGTGGGGCCTGCTTTGCACCGAAATGTATGTCAGGGCCCACGTCCTCCAAATCTAACAAAATTTATATGAATACATGTCAGAACGACGCCACGAGTCTACTGGTGGTGTCAAAAATTGGATCCGCAGTCCCGGGTTCAAAAATAGAATTTAACAAGTTAGAAATTACGAATTCGGACGGCCAACTTTGGCGTCAAATTCAACCAATCAAACGTGCTCACATTGAAACAAAACTTAAGGGGTAGAAAGAGGGTTATACCAGCTACGCATAGGAACTAGTGGCACCCAGACGGAGCTACGATGGAGGAGATACGAACCGACGAAGTTGGCTCCACAAAACTGTCCAAAAATTACACAATTTAAAGCGTCAACTTTGTGGCCGGTTTTGATGTATCAAACGATAATATTAACGGACGAATTAAGGGGAGTGAAGAGCTATATACCGAGATTGAGATGGAGCAAAGAGTTCGCCGATCCAACGGTCGAATCTCTCAGAAAACGTGCATGAATTTGCTGCTTCGAAATGAACTTCTGACTTCGTTTTCGAGCACACGCCGACAGGATCCCGTACCAAACGCACGAATCGGGCGTTTCTCGCGCCGGGGACGCGGGGACTCACCACTGGGGCCTGTCCGGGGGTACGCCCAGCCGGGAGGGGGCTCTCCGGCGGCGGCGGCGGTCACGACGGTGCGCGGTTGGCCGGCAGCGGCTGGTACCGCGTGCGGTACTACTGCTGCGTGCTGTCGCAGCTGCTGCTGCATGCTGTCGCAGCTGCTGCTGCGTTGGCTGCTACTGCTGTGGTGTTGCGGCTGGGCCCGACCTGGCGGGGCACGACGGCAGAGGCGGAGCTCGGTAGTGGCCATGGCTGGTCTGGCATGGGTAGAGGAGATGGTGGTGAATTGTGATGGTGGTAGCGGTTGACGGTGGTGGTGTGGGTGATGGTGATGATGAATGAAGATGAAGAAGATGATGATGAAGAATGGATAAGAAGGAGAAGAAGTCCGGCTGTGACTTTGGAGAGGGATGTTGGAGGTCAACCGAGCATGGGGGGTTAGTTGTTGAGAAATGAGTGAGGGAGAGAGAATTAAAGTTAGAGAGAGAAAGTGAATTATGTGTATGTCTGTATTATTAAAGGGAGGAGAGAGAGAAATAGATTCTCTACCTAAAAATTAGGGCCGGCTAAGTGTTGGGGGATGAGTGTATGAGTTTGTGCAAGGGAAAATGGAGGGTTGGGATTGTTGGAGATAAGATCAAAGGCTAGGAGTAATGTAGGAAATATATTGTTCTTAGGGATTTAATTCAAGGGGGGTTATCCAAGAAATATTTGAATATGTAGTCTAGTATTTAATATTTTTCAAGGGCAAAGAGAGTGATGGTGTCATGAGGGAGGGAACATGAAGCTTGGACTGGGTTTGGTTGAGCCAGGTCGGGTCAAAATCGGACATGGTACAATAATTGAATTTAAATAGGTATTTATGATCATGGGTAAATAACTAACATGTGGGGACTCAAATAAATAGGAAACAAGTGTTATGTGGGTAGTAGGCTTCATGTGGGCCATGTCCATATTTTGGGTCGACTAGGTTGGGTCGATTTCGGGTTCCGAAATTAAATTGGAAGTCAGGTCAAATTCTACGGTGGATAATTAATTAGCCTAAATTAACCCAAAGGTTGTACGAAGCAAATGAAGAACAAGATGGTGTGTCTGAGTGGGATACGAAGGTCATGGGTGTAGGACGTCTCGAGTAGATCATGCATGAGGAGTTAGTTTCAAAAAAATGACTAGCCTTGTGCTCCTAAATTAAAATTTACGATAACGTGCATATGATGATCAAAGATAAAAGTAGGAAAATCAATTAATAATTATTTAATGATCAAATGGTCTAAATTGATCCGAAGTTGTGTGAAGCAAAAAGAGTACAAGGGAACAAGTTTGGGTGGGACATGATATATCAACATGAAGGTAATCTTGTCTACTACACACTGATGAAGACAGTTTTCAGAGATTGACATCTCTGACGCTCTAGAAGTCAAAGTCACGGAAAAGAACATTTAATCAAATAATAATCAAATAATAATATCTATTGCAAAATAATTGATTTATAAAATTGAAAAAATAAGCCCTAAATTCAGGGGACTTACATCCTACCCACCTTATAAAAATTTTGTCCTCGAAATTAAAAATCATCTAATAGGTCAAGCTAAACCATGCAACTGCTATGGCTACAGTACCCAATCTGCTACCCTTGTGATCATCTATGTTGTTTCTGTCTACAGGTATTTTGGTTCAGGTTCAACAAACTTATTTCATTTAAAACTATGTCATTTTGCCCCTTAGAATCTAAGCACAAGATTCTAGTCCTTAATCTGTAGTCATAAAATATAATATTTTGTTACTCCTTCTTAGATACCTTAAAACCAATCTATACTATCAAACTAATCATTCTTACTGGTTTCTAAGTCCACTATAGTCAGTCACTCATATCTGTCCTATAAGTTTAACCAAATAAATCCCCAGAAAAAATATACTCATCACAATCACAAATAATAACATATTATAGTTACATTACAGAATCTGTTAACAAGGTTTGGCTATCCAATCATCAAAAATAGAAGGTAACAAGGACCTAAAACTGGGTCTAACAATCCATATCAATATTCAGACAAGGTAAGGGTCTTGCAAGACAGAAAAGATTGTCGAAATATTTCCAAGAATAGTAAGAGGCCAAACGAGATGCATAGGACGTAGTCGAAGTAAAACTCAAGAACCATATATATAGCTCCGTAATTATGTCACATGAAGTTACTATCGCGCTAGTGTGCATCTGGCTGCGATTAACTTCCTTGTTCCATAATATGACGGATGGCTGCAGTGCACAGCTGCCACGCCAGATAATATAGGTTCCTGAACTTAACTTGGCTAAATCCGTGAAATATTTCCAAACAAATTTTTTGCAAAATAAAGGAGAAGGTGTTAGTCAAAAGGCTTAGGGAGTGGTCCAAGTAGAATTCGAGAAACATATTTTACCATGATGCCGCTATCTAAAGTCATACCTCGCCAGTATTTCTCTGGATGTAAACTCCCGATTTCGTAATACAAGGATAAATATACTTTTCGAACCTTTCCTAAATCAACCCAAGAGGCACTTTCAACAATTATCAGAAAGGACAAGAAGAATTACCCAAGAGGTTAACGAAGAAGAGTTTAGTCAAATCATAGGAATGATGGAACACAAACAATCATGTTGAGAAATCCTAATTGTGGATGTAGATAGACAGAGTTAACCAAGACGGAAAAGAATGATGATAAGAATTTGTTCTTGCTCATCCGGTCATAACAAAGTGATTTGATTTAAGATATAAACTGATAACCATATACGTCTTCCTGAAATTATGTTGCCAGAATTTTTGTCATGCCAGTAAACATAGCTACAATAAACGATAGAGTCCATAACTAAGGTATACACCCTAAAATTATGTCATCTAAAATTCTTACCACGTCAACCGGTATGGCTGCAAGAAAATCCAAATTCTATAACTAGGATTAGCATATCTAAAATCAGGCTCTATGTCCTTGTCATGCTAGCTTGTATGGCTTCGATAAATTCTAAATTCCATAAATAAAGCAGACATTTACCTTATCAGGATATAACTTAATTCAATCCATAAAATTTATCTTAATGGAAGATCAAAGTCAACAACGAACATCAGGAATCAAAATCAACAACAAATCAAGAAAGTGTAAATGGAGGCAAGTGGGAATAGACTCAAGAGTTTTCGAAGTAAGATTCTCAGGGGTTATCCCTGGAATCTACCAAGAGTTCCTAAATATGATTGAGCAACTCCTATCATAACCTAGAACCTATATCCTAATAGCAGCCTCGTAGCTGCGCTCTAAGTCAAGCGCCACTACGATATCGTACTAGTTGCAACTCTGACCTGCATGGGCCACCACAAAAATGTGTCACGACCCGTACCCTGATTAGAGGCACGAGTACGTGGTTACGTCCAGCCTACGCCGCAGAATGGGCGGTAGAACGTTGTATAGGTCATCTATAAATACTACAACTAGACAAAATATATGGGTACCTATCATCTCCGTACGGAGGTATAATATGGCATAACTCAATCACAAGACAAACTAGGATAGATAGCACGAAATGGAAATATGATAGAAAGGAAAACTGGAAAGGAGTTAAAGATCCAACACAAGCTTAGAGATATAAACACATCATAGAAACTCAAAATATAATATAAAACTACAGTCTGAAAACACTAGCTGGACCGCAGTCCAGGCAAACCTATATAACAGTCTAAACAGGGACTATATCATCTACGGGCTCCAGGGATAATGTCTCATCAAACTCTATCCTGGCCATACCCGTAAAAGGTAGAGCAATCAGCTAACATGTACTATGTAAATATCAACGGTTATCTTGTCAGGAAAATGAGCAAGTACAATCACTAACAGCAGTTCCATATGAATTGGCAAATTCTATAAGAGACAATTATAATGAAATACAAGACAAAGATATAGGATGGCTTGGGAGCTATTCGAAAGTCGGGTTAGAACCCGTAAACCAAACAAGGATCGGGGTTGTAACCCTTCTTCCGAACAGAACTTAGCCTCCGATCAAGGTTTAGCATAAGATAATGTAGAACATGTGAGTAATGAATATCATAACATGGTGAGAAAAGTACTGAATGTAGAACTGAGCAGGATATATGATGTGATAAAAAAAATATAAAATGTTCCTTGAATTATTAGAGCATTATGTGATCAGCTTGGAAAAGTTACAGGACAGGCTATCCACTTGGCCCGACAATCACAAAAAAATCTCTAGAAAGGGTCATGTCGGCCAACCTGGATAACAAGCACAAAAATCTCTAGAAAGGGTCATGTCGGCCAACCTGGATAACAAGCACAAGGAATAGGATCTCGCTACACCCTACGTGAGGTGAGAGTAGCGCAAGCACAAGAATATAGTGACAGGGTGGCTTTGATCACATAGCCCCTAATAATTCTCCATTCCCGAATAGTATAATGGATCCGGATATGACACGTCATGACAAGGGATTCCATAAGAGGGTAGCAAGTCCCCTTAGGAATCGGTGTCTATACAAGTACAGGGAACAAGACAGAAAATGTACCAATATACCAAGAAAATCTAGGAACAATATCTTATGTCATGATCCAACATATACTAGTCCGTGAACCATCATGTCGGGAAATCAAGTAAGACACTACAAGTGAATCAGATATAGCAGATATGAAGACAATAAAAACTATCAGTGAATGTACTCATCTGCGGTCCTGAGCTGTCAAATGGGGTCGATGCTCAGAGTGATGCCACAAACCTAAAGATGAGATATATATAAGCTAATTAGGATTCAACAGTGTTAGGCAGGATTATATAGTATAAGCTATGTAATCTAGGTCAATCTCAGTCCAACTAAGTCGAACTAGGTCACATGAATCAAAGGTTGACTTACAGTTGACTTTTGATCAACTGGTCAACTCTAGGTCAAACTAGGCTAATGTTGACTAACAGTTGACTTTTGGTCAACTGGTCAACTCTAGTCAAGTTCTAAACATTTCTAGGCCAAGTGTTGACTGATAGTTGACTTTTGGTCAAAGCAGTCAAACTTGGTCAACCGAGGTCAAAACTAGCCTAAGCATACATTCCTAATGTTTACCTACCAAGATACCATATATCTTGGTCAAACAGGATCAACTCTAATCTAAGAATTAAAATATCAAGTTGTACTTCGTTATTCGTACATCGAAACCTATGACACGCAAATCGAGATAAAATAATCAATGGTAAGGTTAATAATCTTATCACAGTGATCCACATGATCATCTTGCCAATTTCAGCGATGTGAGATCACTGGAATCGACTGATCTCAGTTTTCGTTGTACTAATTTCGAAATACAAACTTAATAAGAATTAATTATAATAAAAGGTAATACACAAAGAAAATATCTACAAACAATGTCGGATGATGAAACAAACATCACCAACGTGTCCAGAATGGTCAAATTAGCTAGGATAGCCTATACATAAGTCTAATTTAGACACAGGGGTAAAAAGGTAATTTCGGGTCAAAACGGTATCCGTGTCGGACCCGTTTTGCAACAAAAAACGTACAAGAATACTAGTCCGATAAACCTAACAAATTATATGTCTGCGAATCCAGAATGACGATACGAACCCAATGGTATATCCAGAATTGGATTCCGTTGACCCCATCTCAAATTGGTCCGTTGACTAGGATATTGAAATTCTAATTTGCACGAAAAAGCGTGTCGCAGCCAATGTCCTCAAAACTCAGTAAATTATATGTCAACGAGTCCAGAATGACTATACGAACTCAATGTTATATCCGGAATTGGATTTCGATGAGCCGATCTCAAAATGATCCGTTGACCGAATATTGGTATCCGACTTGCATGAAAATGCGTGCCGGATCCAATGTCCTCTAAAACCTAGAAAATTATATGTCAACGAGTCCAGAATGATGATATGAACTCAACGGTATATCCAAAATTGGATTCCGATGAGCCGGCGTCAAAAAGTTTCGTTGACCCAGACTATGGGGCCCGCTTTGTACCGAAATGCATGCCAGGTCCCACGTCCTACAAATCTAACAAACTTTATATGAAAACATGTCAGAATGACGCCACGAGTCTACTGGTGGTGTCAAAAATTGGATCCGGAGTCCCGGGTTCAAAAATAAAATTTAACAATTTGGAAATTACGAATTCGGACGGCCAACTTTGACGTCAAATTCAACCAATCAACGTGCTCACAATAAAACAAAACTTAAGGGGTAGGAAGAGGGTTATACCAGCTACGCATAGGAACTAGTGGCACCCAGAAGGAGCTGCGATGGAGGAGATAAGAACCGACGAAGTTGGCTCGACAAAACTGTCCAAAAATTATACAATTTAAAGCGTCAACTTTGTGGCCAGTTTTGATGTATCAAACGATAAAATTAACGGACGAATTGAGGGGAGTGAAGAGCTATATGCCAATATTGAGACGGAGCAAAGAGTTCGCCGATCCAACGGTCGGATCTCTCAGAAAACGTGCATGAATTTGCTGCTTCGAAACGAACTTCTGACTTCGTTTTCGAGCACGCGCCGACGGGATCCCATGCCAAACGCACGAATCGGGCGTTTCTCGCGCCGGAGACACGGGGACTCACCACGGAGGCCTGCCCGGGGGTGCGCCCGGCCGGGGGGCTCGTCAGCGGTGGCGGTGGTGGCGACGACGCGTGGTTGGCCGGCAGCTGCTGGTGTCGCACGCACTACTGCTGCTGCGTGCTGTCGTAGCTGCTGCTACGTTGGCTGCTACTAATGCGGTGTTGCAGCTGGACCCGGCCTGTTGGGGCACGGCGGTGGAGGCGGAGCTCGGTGGTGGTCATGGCTGGTCTGGCAAGGGTAGAGAAGATGGTGGTGAATGGTGATGGTGGTAGCGGTTGACGGTGGTGGTGTGGGTGATGGTGATGATGAATGAAGATGAAGAAGATGATGATGAAGAATGGAGAAGGAAGAGGAGAAGACCGGCTGTGACTTTGGAGAGGGATGCTGGAGGTCGACCGAGCATGGGGGTTAGTTGTTGCGAAATGAGAGAGGGAGAGAGAATTAAAGTTAGATAGAGAAAGAGAATTATGTGTGTGTGTGTGTTATTAAAGGGAGGAGAGAGAGAAATAGATTCTCTACCTAAAAATTTGGGCCGGCCAAGTGTTAGGGGATGATTGTGTGAGTTTGTGTAAGGAAAAATGGAGGGTTGGGATTGTTGGAGATAAGATCAAAGGCTAGGAGTAATGTAGGAAATATATTATTCTTAGGGATTTAATTCAAGGGGGTTATCCAAGAAATATTTGAATATGTAGTCTAGTATTTAATATTTTTTAAGGGCAAAGAGAGTGATGGTGTCATGAGGGAGGGTAACATGAAGCTTGGACTGGATTTGGTTGAGCCGGATCGGGTCAAAATCGGACGTGGTACAATAATTGAATTTAAATATGTATTTATGATCATGGGTAAATAAGTAACATGTAGGAACTCAAATAAATGGGACACAAGTGTCATGTGGGTAGTAGGCTTCATGTGGGCCATGTCCATATTTTGGGTCGACTAGGTTGGGTCGATGTCGGGTCCCGAAATTAAATTGGAAGTCAGGTCACATCCTACGGTGGATAATTAATTGGCCTAAATTAACCCAAAGGTTGTGCGAAGCAAATGAAGCACAAGACAGTGTGTCTGAGTGGGACACGAAGGTCATGGGTGTAGGGCATCTCGAGTAGATCATGCATGAGGAGTTGGTTTCAAGAAAATGACTAGTCTTGTGCTCCTAAATTAAAATTTACGATAACGTGCATATGATGATCAAAGATAAAAGTGGGAAAATCAAATAATAATTATTTAATGATCAAATGGTCTAAATTGATCCGAAGTTGTGTGAAGCAAAAAGAGTACAAGGGAACAAGTTTTGGTGGGACATGATATATCAACATGAAGGTAATCTTGTCTACTACACACTGATGAAGAGAGTTTCCAGAGATTGGCATCTCTGACGCTCCAGAAGTCAAAGTCACGGAAAAGAACATTTAATCAAATAATAATCAAATAATAATATCTATTGCAAAATAATTGATTTATAAAATTGAAAAAATAAGCCTTAAATTCTGGGGGCTTACATCCTACCCACCTTATAAAAATTTCGTCCTCGAAATTAAAAGTCATCTAATAGGTCAAGCTAAAACATGCAACTGCTATGGCTACAGTACTCAATCTGCTACCCTTGTGATCATCTATGTTGTTTCTATCTACAAGTATTTTGGTTCAGGTTCAACAAACTTATTTCATTTAAAACTATGTCATTTTATCCCTTAGAATCTAAGCACAAGATTCTAGTCCTTAATCTGTAGTCATAAAATATAATATTTTATTACTCCTTCTTAGATACCTTAAAACCAATCTATAATATCAAACTAATCATTCTTACTGGTTTCTAAGTCCACTATAGTCAGTCACTCATATCTGTCCTATAAGCTTAACCCAATAAATCTCCAAAAAAAATATACTCATCACAATCACACACAATAACATATTATAGTTACATTACAGAATCTGTTAACAAGGTTTGGCTATCCAATCATCAAAAAGAGAAGGCAACAAGGGCATAAAACTGTGTCTAACAAACCATATCAATATTCAGACAAGGTAAGGGTCAAGCAAGACAGAAAAGACTGTCGAAATATTTCCAAGTATAGTACGAGGCCAAACGAGATGCATAGGACGTAGTCGAAGTAAAACTCAAGAACCATATATACAGCTCCGTAATTATGTTACATTAAGTTACTATCGCGCTAGTGTGCATCTGGCTGCGATTAACTTCCTTGTTCCATAATATGACGGATGGCTGCAGTGCATAGCTGCCACGCCAGATAATATAGGTTCATGAACTTAACTTGGCTAAATTCGTAAAATATTTCCAAATAATTTTTGTAAAATAAAGGAGAAGATGTTAGTCAAAAGGCTTAGGGAGTGGTCCAAGTAGAATTCGAGAAACATATTTAACCATGATGCCGCTATCTGAAGTCATACCTCGCCAGTATTTCTCTGGATGCAAACTTCCGATTTCGTAATACAAGGATAAATATACTTTTCGAACCTTTCCTAAATCAACCCATGAGGCACTTTCAACAATTATCAGAAAGGACAAGAAGAATTACCCAAGAGGTTAACGAAGAAAAGTTTAGTCAAATCATAGGAATGATGGAACACAAACAATCATGTTGAGAAATCCTAATTGTGGATGTAGATAGACAGAGTTAACCAAGACGGGAAAGAATGATGATAAGAATTTATTCTTGCTCATCCGGTCATAATAAAGTGATTCGATTTAAGATATAATCTGATAACCATATACGTCTTCCTGAAATTATGTTATCAGAATTTTTGTCACGCCAGTAAGCATAGCTGCAATAAACGATAGAGTCCATAACTAAAGTATAGGCCCTAAAATTATGTCATCTGGAATTCTTACCACGTCAACCGGTATGGCTGCAAGAAAATCCAAATTCTATAACTAGGATAAGCATATCTAAAATCAGGCTCTATGTCCTTGTCATGCTAGCTTGTATGGCTGCGATAAATTCTAAATTCTATAAATAAAGCAGACATTTACCTTATCAGGTTATAACTTAATTCAATCCACAAAAATTATCTCAATGCAAGATCAAAGTCAACAACGAACATCAGGAATCAAAATCAACAACAAATCAAAGAAGTGTAAATGGAGGCAAGTGGGAATAGACTCAAGAGTTTTCAAAGTAAGATTCTCAGGGGTTATCCCTGGAATCTATCAAGAGTTCCTAAATGTTATTGAGCAACTCCTATCATAACCTAGAACCTATATCCTAATAGCAGGCTCGTAGCAGCGGTCTAAGTCAAGCACCACTACGATATCGCACTAATTGCGACTCTGACCTGCATGGGCCACCACAAAAACGTATCACGATCCGCACCCTGATTAGAGGCACGAGTACGTGGTTACGTCCAGCCTATGCCGCAGAATCGTCGGTAAAACGTTGTATAGGTCGTCTATAAATACTACAACTAGATAAAATATATAGGTACCTGTCATCTCCGTACGGAGGTATAATATGGCATAACTCAATCACAAGACAAACTAGGATAGATAGCACGAAATGGAAATATGATAGAAAGGAAAACTGGAAAGGAGTTCAAGATCCAACACAAGCCTAGAGATATAAACACATCAAAGAAACTCAAAATATAATATAAAACTACAGTCTGAAAACACTAGCTAGACCGCAATCTAGGCAATCATATCTAACAGTCTAAACATGGACTATATCATCTACGGGCTCCAGGGATAATGTCGTATCAAACTCTATCATGGCCATACCCGTAAAAGGTAGAGCAATAAGCTAACATGTACTCTGTAAACATCAACGGTTATCCTGTCAGGAAAATGAGCTAGTACAAACACTAACAGCAGTTCCATATGAATTGACAAATTCTATAAGAGATAATTATAATGAAATACAAGACAAAGATATATGATGACTTGGGAGCTATTCGAAAGCCGAGTTACAACCCGTAAACCAAACAAGGATCGGGGTTGTAACCCTTCTTTCGAACAGAACTTAGCCTCCAAACAAGGTTTAGCATAAGATAATGTAGAACATATGAGTAATGAATATCATAACATAGTGAGAAAAGTACTGAATGTAGAACTGAGCAGGATATATGATGTGATAAAATAAATATAAAATATGCCTTGAATTATTAGAGCATTATGTGATCAGCTTGGAAAAGTTACAGGACAGGCTATCCACTTGGCCCGACAATCACAAAAAAATCTTTGGAAATGGTCATGTCGGCAAACCTGGATAACAAGCACAAGGAATAGGATCTCGCTACACCCTACGTGAGGTGAGAGTGGCGCAAGCACAAGAATATAGTGACATGGTGGCTTTGATCACATAGTCCCTAAAAATTCCCCATCCCCGAATAGTATAATGGATCCGGACATGACACGTCATGACACGGGATTCCATAAGAGGGTAGCAAGTCCCCTTAGGAATCGGTGTCTATACAAGTATAGGAACAAGACAGGAAATATACCAATATACCAAGAAAATCTAGGAACAACATCTCATGTTATGATCCAACATATACTAGTCCATGAACCATCGTGTCGGGAAATCAAGTAAGACACTACAAGTGAATCGGATATAGCAGATATGAAGACAATAAAAACTATCAGTGAATGTACTCGGCTGCGGTCCTGAGCTGTCAAATGTGGTCGATGCTCAGAGTGATGCCACAAACCTAAAGATGAGATATATATATATATATAAGCTAATTAGGGTTCAACAGTGTTAGGCAGGATTATATAGTATAAGCTATGTAGTCTAGGTCAATCTCAGTCCAACTAAGTCAAACTAGGTCACCCTGAGTCAAAGGTTGACCTACAGTTGACTTTTGATCAACTGGTCAACTCTAGGTCAAACTAGGCTAATGTTGACTAACAGTTGACTTTTGGTCAATTGGTCAACTCTGGTCAAGTTCTAAATATTTCTAGGCCAAGTGTTGACTGATAGTTGACTTTTGGTAAAAGAAGTCAAACTTGGTCAACCGAGGTCAAAACTAGTCTGAGCATACTATTCCTAATGTTTACCTACCAAGATACCATATATCTTGGTCAAACAGGATCAACTCTAATCTAAGAATTAAAATATCAAGTTGTACTTCGTTATTCGTACATCGAAACCTACGACACGTAAATCGAGATAAGATAATCAACGGTAAGATTAATAATCTTATCACAATGATCCACATGATAATCTTACCAATTTCAGCGATGTGAGATCACTAGAATCGACTGATCTCAGTTTTCGTTGTACTAATTCTGAAATACAAACTTAATAATAATTAATTATAATAAAAGGTAATACACAAAGAAAATATCTACAAACAATGTCGGATGATGAAACAAACATCACCAACATGTCCAGAATGATCAAATTAGCTAGGATAGCCTATCCATAAGTCCAATTTAGACACATGGGCAAAAAGGTAATTTCGGATCAAAATGGTATCCGTGTCGGACCCGCTTTGCACCAAAAAATGTGCAAGAATACTAGTCCGCTAAATCTAACAAATTTTATGTCCACGAATCCAAAATGATGATACGAACCCAACGGTACATCCAGAATTGGATTTCGTTGACCCGATCTCAAATTGGTTCGTTGACCAGGATATTGAAATTCCGATTTGCACGAAAAAACGTGTCGGAGCCAATGTCCTCAAAACTTAACAAACTATATGTCAACAAGTCCAGAATGACGATACGAACCCAACGGTATATCCAGAATTGGATTCCGATGAGCCGACGTCAAAAAATCCCGTTGACCCGGACTGTGGGGCCCGCTTTGCACCGAAATACGTGCCAGGGCCCACATCCTCCAAATCTAACAAACTTTATATAAAAACGTGCCAGAACGACTCCACGAGCCTACTGGTGGTGTCAGAAATTGCATCCGGAGTCCCGGGTTTAAAAATAGAATTTAACAAGTTAGAAATTATAAATTCGGACGACCAATTTTGGCGTCAAATTCAACCAATCAAACGTGCTCACAATAAAACAAAACTTAAGGGGTAGGAAGAGGGTTATACCAGCTACGCATAGGAACCAGTGGCACACAGACGGAGCTGCGATGGAGGAGATACGAATCGACGAAGTTGGCTCCACAAAACTGTCAAAAAATTACACAATTTAAAGCGTCAACTTTGTGGCCAATTTTGATGTATCAAACGATAAAATTAACGGACAAAAATTGAGGAGAGTAAAGAGTATGTACCGAGATTGAGACGGAGCAAAGAGTTCACCGATCCAACGGTCGAATATCTCAGAAAATGTGCACGAATTTGCTGCTTCGAAACGAACTTCTGACTTCGTTTTCGAGCACGCGCCGACGGGATCCCGTGCCAAACGCACGAATCGGGCGTTTCTCATGCCGGGGATGCGGGGACTCGCCACGGGGGCCTGCCCGGGGGTACGTCCAGCCAGGGGGGCTCGCCGACGGCGGCTGCGATCGCAGCGGCACGCGATTGGCCGACAGCGGCTACTGCCGTGCGTGCTACTGTTGCTGTGTGCTGTCGTAGCTGCTGCTGTGTTGGCTACTACTGCTGCAGTGTTGAGGCAGGGTCCGGCCTGGCGGGGCATGGCGGAGGAGACGGAGCTCAGTGGTGGTCGTGGCCGGTCGGACAAGGGTGGAGGAGATGGTGGTGAATGGTGATGGTGGTAGCGGTTGACGATGGTAGTGTGGGTGATGGTGATGAGGAATGAAGATAAAGCAGATGATGATGAAGAATAGAGAAGGAGGAGGAGAAGTCCGGCTGTGACTTAGGAGAAGGATGTTGGAGGTCGGCCGTGCATGGGGGGGCTTAGTTATTGAGAAATGAGAGAGGGAGAGAGAATTAAAGTTAGAGAGAGAAAGAAAGTTATGTGTGTGTGTGTTATCAAAGGAAGGAGAGAGAGAAATAAATTATCTACCTAAAAATTAGGGCCGGCCAATTGTTGGGGGATGAGTGTGTGAGTTTATGTAAGGGGAAATGGAGGGTTGGGATTGTTGGAGACAAGATCAAAGGCTAGGTTTAATGTAGGAAATATATTATTCTTAGGGATTTAATTCAAGGTGGGTTATCCAAGAAATATTTGAATTTGTAGTCTAGGTATTTAATATTTTTCAAGGGCAAAGAGTGTGATGGTGTCATGAGGGAGGGTAACATGAAGCTTGGACTGGGTTTGGTTGAGCCGGGTCTAGTCAAAATCGGACATGGTGAAATAATTGAATTTAAATAGGTATTTATGATAATGGGTAAATAAGTAACATGTGAAAACTCAAATAAAGGGACACAAGTGTCATGTGGGTAGTAGGCTTCATGTGGGCCATGTCCATATTTTGGGTCGACTAGGTTGGGTCAATGTCGGTCCCGAAATTAAATTGGAAGTCAGGTCACATTCTACGGTGGATAATTAATTGGCCTAAATTAACCCAAAAGTTGTACGAAGCAAATAATGCACAAGATGGTGTGTCTGAATGGGACACGAAGGTCATGGGTGTAGGACATCTCGAGTAGATCATACATGAGGAGTTGGTTTCAAGAAAATGACTTGCCTTGTGCTCCTAAATTAAAAGTCACGATAACGTGCATATGATGATCAAAGATAAAAGTGAAAAAATCAATTAATAATTATTTAATGATCAAACGGTCTAAATTGACCTGAAATTGTGTAAAGCAAAAGAGTACAAGGGAACAAATTTGGGTGGGACATGATATATCAACATGAAGGTCATCTTGTCTACTACACACTGATGAAGAGAGTTTCCAGAGATTGGCATCTCTGACGCTCCAGAAGTCGAAGTCACGAAAAAGAACATTTAATCAAATAATAATATCCATTGCAAAATAATTGATTTATAAAATTGGAAAAAATAAGCCCTAAATTCAGGGGGCTTACAAGACTTTCTCCTTTGATGAAGATGATGTAATTACCATTTTTTACACATTGATGAAGGGTAATAAACTGACATTGCCTCCACCACGACGTCCTGCGAAGGCGAACAAACTCAACGATCCTAAGTACTGTCTTTATCATCAGTACGTGCACCACTCTACCAAGGATTGTATCATCCTGAAGAAGAAGATACAACAGCTTATCGACAGCCAAGTGATCAACCTCGAAGCTGAAGACAAGGTCGTATCTTCTAACCTGATCTCTCTTCAATTTGGTGACTTTTCTTCGACAGAAGTCCTAGACGGCATAGTCCCAATCTCCAAGGCAATAATGGAAGTCGTCAACCTGCCGCCATCTCGCAACTCAACCTTGGTGCCACTCACGATAAAACGTGGTGAGATCATGTGGGTCCATCCAGACCTTGTGCAAGAAATGACGCAGGGGGTGGTATCTTCCAAAGTAAAGAAGGGCAAGAAATACAAATCATGCCATATGGTGTCTTCTCCCATTTATGTAGTTCTATCTGACGAGACGCGATCTGGAAAGGCTTACCTACGGACTTATGACCCTGTATAAGAAGATACAGTACTTTCTCAAGCTCTTGCTACCCCCACAAGTTCAGAAGCCGGTCCATCTAAGCCCTCAACTACCGACAAAGCTAAGCAAAAGGAGACACGATTTGACAAGTCTCTGAAGGCACCAACTCCCGAAGGCATGGATCAACCTTACAAATTTGACATACTAGCACATCTGGCTAATATACCTGCCAGGTTGTCTTTGTTCGATCTATTTCGACTCTCCAAGAAGACGCGGAAGGCTTTAAGTGAGGTATTACTACATGCCGACTCTTATCTCGCTGAAGTCAAAGCCTCCGCTGAAGATCATGTCTCCTGTCCTCACTATCACAACACTATGGAAGTGGTGCCCAACATCACCTTTTCACAGGAGGACATGCTACTAAAAAACAATCGTCATGATAGACCTTTGTACTATACAAGGTATATCGGGATGATTAAGGTGGATCGGATACATATAGATCCAGGTTCCTCCCTCAGCATATTCCTAGAAGATTACTCCAAATTCTAGGGATCCCTCTGCATAAGATATCTGCAACCAATACAACTATCATGGATTTTAATGCTGGGAGAAGCCACCCGCTGGGCAAGATCCGTCTCAAGTGCCAGATTGGTGATCTCTGAAGGGAGGTTTCTTGCTATGTAATCAACGCCAACGTGTCCTACAACATCTTGTTAGGACGTCCATGGATACACGAGAACATGATCGTTCCTTCTACCCTTCACCAGTGCTTCAAGTACGTCAACAGCGATGGAATCGTGAAGATGGAGTTTGCCGATGTCGATCCTTTCAAGGGTATTGAAGCTTACTATGGAGATTCGGTACTTTATCAATCTCAGCTCTCCAAGGATAACGACAACAAAGCTGACGATGAAGCTGAAGTGAGTTCATCCGCCAGTGATGGTCCCCTGATTATTCGAGTCAAAGGACGTACTACTCCAAAAAGTACTCCAAAGCCTCTCACAATCTGGGTTAAAAAGAAGAATCCTGATATGGTCAAACCACTGACCATCACTCTCCGTAAAATACCTCGGTAGAACCTGCTGAAGTTTGTCCTCCCAATCCTGAAGAGTTACCCTATGTGACGAACTTGGCCAAATTTGTGGCTCCTGTTCCAGACTATGATCCCCTCAATGAGTATATCAATACTCAAAATAATATACCTTCAGTAGATGATGTTATCCATGAAGAAGAACTTGCATATTTTCTAAGTAAAGGTTTATCTTTGAATTACTCCGATGTTTACCAATCTGTAAACCAGTACATAGATACAATATACGTCCTAGAGCACGGCATAGGACCACATCTCTGTATGCCGGTCACGACGTCTCGTCTGCGGGAAAAAGTCTGGCCAAAAGATATCCACTACTTCATCATTCCAGCTAGAAAGAAGGGTAAAGAATTGATCATCTTCGGTCGAATAATTGGCGAAAAAGTTCGTTCTGGACTCTACTTCTCTCAATCACAACAATGAAGCTGACCATGATTCTGGGAAAATACAACTTTAACGATATAGTTGGCAGGCCAAGAATATCATCCAAACCATGGGATATGATATAAAAAGAGACCAGGGGCTAAACTACAGTCAGGGACGACGATTGCCAATACGTCACTTTGCTCCTCTTGGCAAACCCAAGAACTATTATCAACAAAACGGTGTTGGTTTGGGTTACATTACTCCTCCAACAACTCCTGAAGGATCAGACATTAAAGCGGATCCTTGTTCTTATTCTTCTGATTCCTGCCTCTGGGATTCAGACTCCAACATTGGAGACATGTTCAAAGCAACTTTGTCCGTCAACATTGTGTCAGTTGACCAAATTGCAAACGATGTCCAATCGATCGAGCTTGAACAATGGGCTCAAAAGATGGATACTAGGTGGGAGTTATGTTTCGAACAACATGAACCACCTACTGAAGATGAATTCGTCCAAATTAATTTAGGAGATGAATCATCTCTTAAACCAATCTTCATCAGCAAAAGTCTGTCTGGAGAAGAACGACAATCTCTTATACAGCTTATAATAGAATACATTGACGTCTTTGTATGGAGCTATGAAGACATGCCAGGCTTGGACCTAAAAGTTGCTATGCACCGCCTAAATATCTCGTCCAAAGCTAAGCCAGTGAAGCAACAACAACGACGATTCCGACCAGATATTATGGAGGCCATCGAGTGTGAAGTCAAGAAGCTTATTTCAAGCGGGTTCATTCGTGAAGAACAACACCCTGACTGGGTTGCTAACATTGTGCCAGTTATGAAAAAGAATGGTAAAGTTTGAGTCTGTATCGATTACCGCGATTTGAACTCTGTATGCCCGAAAGATGAGTTCCCTCTACCGATCACCAACGTAATAATCGATAATACTTGCAGCTTCGAACAGATGTCCTTCATGGATGGGTTCTCAGGCTACAACCAGATCAAGATGTTCTCCAACGATGAGAAACACACATCTTTTTAAACACCATTGGGGTATACTGCTATACGGTGATGTCCTTAGGATTGAAAAATATAAGGACGATATACTAGCAAGCTATGAACACAATTTTTTACGGTCATTTGCACAAAATAGTGGAATGCTACGTAGACGATATCATGGTTAAAAGTTGTCTCAAGGACAACCACCTCCAAGATTTGAAAACGGTGTTCAAACTAATGCGTGCACACCAACTCAAGATGAATCCAACCAAGTCTTTTATGGGAGTCTCCAGCGACAAGTTCCTTAGTTTTGTTATCACTTCAAAGGGTATACATCTTGACCCAGAGAAAGTGAAAGCTATCCTCGATATACATCCCCCAAGAAATCTTAAAGAGCTACGCGGACTTCAAGGAAGGCTAGCCTACATCAGACGATTCATTTCAAATCTTTCTGGAAGGTGTCAACCGTTTACTCAGCTCATGAAGAAATGAGTATCTTTCGTCTGGACTGAACAATGTCAATGCACATTTCATGACATCAAGAAGTATCTCACAAGTCCTCCAGTATTGGTGGCTCCAATAATAGGGAAGCCCTTCTTACTATATGTCCGTGCTATGGACCATTCCCTTGGTGTCCTATTAGCTCAGAAGAATGAAGACGGCCATGAACAGGTAATCTACTACCTCAGCCGCACGATGGTGGGTACCGAGCACAGATACACACCTGTGGAAAAGGAAAGCCTCGTACTGGTATTTGCTATCCAGAAGATATGCCAGTATGTGTCTGGGCAGACTATCCACATCATATCTAAAGTCAATCCTCTCAGAATACTCATGACTAAATCGGGTTTTCTTAATTCCCGTTTAGCTACATGGACAATGCTGTTGACTCCATACGATATGTTGTTCGTCCCTTAGAAGGCAGTAAAAGGCCAAACGTTAGCTGATTTCCTAGCAGCTCATTCGGTGCCAGAATCTTCTAAACTCTACGATAAAATCCCGGATGAAGTAGTGGAGTCTAACACCGCAACTGAGGAAATTCCTATTTGGCGAATGTTCTTGATGGTGCATCAAGAACAGGACCTAAAGGAAATATCATGGCTGGAGTAGGCATCGTGCTTGTGTCACCTAACCATCTGGTTATACACCGTGTATATTCTCTCGTGGATCCTTGTACTAAAAATGTGGCCGAATATAATGCCCTATTGATCGGCCTTCAACTAGCAAAACAACTGAGAATTGACTATCTAGAAGCTTATGGCAATTCTAAGCTAATAGTTAGTCAGGTCCGAGGGAATTATGAAGTTTGTCACGAAGACCTCATCCCATATCACAAAGTGACAATCGAATTGGCTTCTACTTTCGTTGGATTCTTCATCGAGCACGTGCCTCGATTATAGAATAGAAGCAGATGCTTTAGCCGGTCTTGCTGCTTCCTTGACTTTCTCTACCAATACTCAGCATTCGATCACAGTGTCTGGTCGAGAGCTATTCTGTGTGAAAGATGCCTTGTATATTCATCACAGTTACACAACAGAAACAAACATCAACGTTAAAGACTGGAGATTTCCTTTCATAGACTATGCCATCTACGAAATCCTTCCTGAGGACCCAAAGAAAGTAGTGTCAGTCCAAAGGCGATCCCTCAAATTTTATTATGATACAGTAACAAAAATGTTGTACCGACGCTCTTACGACGGACTACTGTTACGATGTTTATCAGACATAGAAGCCAAACATGCATTCCATGAGGCACACGACAGAATTTGTGGTGCACATCAACCAGGTCCCAAATTACAAGATCGCCTCAGACGAATGGGTTATTATTAGCCCATGATGATAGCAGATGCTGTTGAATATGCAAAGAAGTATATGGCTTGTCAGTTCCACGCCGACTTCATTCATCAACCTTCGAAGTTTCTATACCCGACGGCGGCATCTTGACCTTTTGAAGCCTGGGGTATGGATGTCATAGGCCCAATCAGCCCGCCATTCGCCAGAGGATATCGGTTCATTCTAGCTATAATAGATTACTTCTCCAAATGGACGGAAGCTATACCGCTCACCGAAGTAAAGACGTCGAACGTGATCAGTTTTATCAAATATCACATTATCTATCGCTTCGGCCTACCTCACAGGATCATCCATGATAATGGTCTACAATTCGTGAGCTATGCATTCTATCGATTCTGTGATAAGAATCGAATCCAAAATGTAGTCTCTACTGCTTACAATCCAGCGGCTAATGGGTTAGCAGAAGCCTTCAATAAGACCATTATTAAACTTCTCAAGAAGTTCGTATCTTTAAACAAATGCGATTGGAATGAGAAGCTCAACGAATGTCTCTGGGCCTATCGTACAACGGTCCGAACTCCAACAGGCAGTACGCCATTCTCTCTGGTTTATGGGAGCGAAGCCGTTCTTCTCCTAGAAATCCAGATTCTCTCTCTTCGAGTAGCCTTAGCCAGTGAGTTGACTGTCGAAAAAAGTTATCGTCTGCGACTGCAAGAGCTCGAAGCGCTAGACAAAAAATGCTTATTAGCTCAACAGCGTATTGAGCTATACCAAGCACGCCTTTCCAGAGCCTTTAATAAAAAGGTAGAGGAAAGAATCTTCCAAGTTGGTGATCTAGTCTTAGCAGTGAGAAGACCAATGCTCATGACGCATGAGACAAAAGGAAAATTCCAGCCTAAATGGGAAGGTCCTTTCGTTTAATCAGTGTATTCTAACGGTGCGTATCGACTAACCAAACCTGATGGTGACTTGCTCATGATGCCGATTAACGACAAGTTCCTGAAAAAATATTATGTGTAACCTTCATGAACAGCGTTCACATATAACCTGTTTCAGTCATGTAAATGTACAGTACAATGTTTATGTGATTCAAAAAAATCATTTAACTATTATCTTTATTTCACGAGTCTTGAATACGCCATGGATAATACGTCCTCTAAAAAGATTCTCCAGTAGAATTATCTCCTTTTTGGACTCTGTCCAAACTTGGTCTGACGAAAATAAGTCACGTTCATACTACCTCTGAACTGTTTTTCGATAATTATTTCTCCAGTGGGATGATTAAGAAACGTTTTACCACGTACATATAACCTCTGAGAAAAGCATTCATCAAGGATAATCACTTCCATATTACCTCTGAATTATCCACTCCTACCTAATGTTATATATCCTTCCACGTCCATATTACCTCTGCTCAGATATAGAACATCATCCGCTATTATGTCCAAATTACCTCTATTAGCAGCTTCTTTCAACTTATTATCTATATTCAAGAACCTTGAATATAAAACGGATAATAAGTCCATATCAAATTCTCTAGCGGAATACCCACTAGAAATATCCTTACTACGTCCACATTACCTCTAGTTCTGATATTTCACAAACTTCATTCATGAATTTTGAAAGCGAAAAGATTCTTTATTAAAAACATCTATCAAAATGCAGAGAAAATAAAAAGATACAGGAGTCTTGACGGCTAATTGAGCCTATTACCAAAGAAGATCTAAGGGATACACAACCGATTGATGCTATCCCTTAGAGCCGCAATCTCGATCTCAGACTTGGCAGTACACTACTACAAAATGGTTAACAATGACACTTTATAGATGACATTCATAAGAAAATGTCATTAATGATACTTTTAATGACAGCTCAGAAGATGATCAACATTAATAACTTAATTAATGATAGTAAAAAAAGTTATGTCATGAAATGTGTACTAAGATGACAATTAAGAAAATAAGGGTAGTAAAAAAATTTTATGGATGTCATCTTTTGTGTATGAAAAAAAAGAATTGGGACTAACAATGACACAGTAATATTAAGTCATATTTAGTTTAAACAATGATAGAGACATGTTGTGTGTTATAAAATGATTAAAGATTGATACCATTGGATTGAATCCAAATTGAGCAAAGAAAATATATGCTGAGAATAGATTTAGGATTAGTTTTTTAAAATTTAAAATCTGAATATAATTAATTATTATAATTTGGGTTTGGATCAAAATTCTAAACTTATGTTTATATGACAAAAAGTTTGAAAGTTTAAGAGAAAATAAAATATTAAGGTTATAATTTTATTAATAAAAATATTACTATATATAAAATAGCCAAGAATAAATAATTGATATATTTAAATTTAATTTAGTCTATTTTAACTAAAAAAAATTATGTATTTTTAGTTGGTCATAGTCTAGTTTGCATATAACGAAGGTCATACACAAATATCTTATGTACATCAGATAGTATCTTTTAAAAAGTACTTTCTACTTGTTTTGCTGTTAAGACAAATTATTAATTATAAAATATGTATAGCAAGAAATAATAAAAATGAAAAATAAATATTTTTATATTTATTGCCTTGATTTTTATTGCTTATCAAAAAGGGCAAAAATTAAGATCACTTACTATACACTTATACTAGGCTGGATGCCCAAACCCCCACCCCTGCTCTCTCTCTCTCCCTCTCTCTCTCTCCCTCTCTCCTTTCACAAATCCTTCTTATACTAGGGCTGACTTCCTCTCAAAAATTAACATCCAAATTTTTTTCCTAACCTTCCATTTCTCTAGTCAAACCCACATCCCCCTTCTTCTTCCTTCCCGAACCCTCTCCTGGATCTAGCAAACACCATCGACAGCCTTTTTACACTATCAAACCCTTTTATTACTACTATCTCTCTCTCTCATTGTAAACTCGCAGGGCACCGGAGAAGAAGGAGCCGAGTGCCTCTCGATCCACTCCTCGAAAACCCTACACTACACCAAAAGAGGGATTTTCTAACACTATTTTTTCTCTATTACTAACGGTTTTTTACCGTTACGAATTATCATTGGTGAAAAACTGTTAGGAATTCAAAAAAATTGTTAGTAAAAATGAGAGAAATAAATTATAATATTAATAACCCACAATATTTATTCGGTAACACTAAAAAACTGTAAGCTAAATTGATGAAAATTAAAATTAAAAGAAAAATATGTGATCAAGTGCCATTCACATGATAGAAATGTGTTATTGAGACATCACACTTTTGTCGATTTTCATTTTCCTCCCATACCCTCCTCGAGCCCTAGCCTCTCCTCTCTGCCCTTGGTGAAGGCGCTCTCCTCTCTTTGTCCTCGATGACGACAGACGAAGATTACAGGTAATCTCTCTCTCTCCTCCCCTTCATCTCCTTCACTAATCGCAACACTGTGTTCTCCTTTTCCAGTCGCGGTTCTTCTCCTTCCCATCAATTTCCAGAGGAGTTAGGTGAATCGGGCCTTTGGAGGGATTTGCGGAATTAGGGCTTCTAAGGAATTCAAAAAAATTAGGGTTTGGAGGAATTTGGGATTGCCTCTATATAACATCACTTACAAGTCCTAAAGTTATACTATAAATGCTTATTTATTCCTTTAATATATTTTTTATTTAAGACAAGTTAATAGAAATCAAATAAACTTTTTAAGATTGAAGCAGTGGGTTAAAGTTCAAATATTTCACTTTGTCTAGGTTACCAACAGTATATGCTCCTTTTGTTTATCGAGACTCTGATCAGCTTAAACAATTGATTGGGGAATATAGAGTTTGTGACCTATCGAGATACAAAAGGAGAGCTTCGTGTTTTTCACAAAAGTCTGTGGAAGTGGATAAAAGTCTTTGTCTTCAATGTCCTTATCTTGTGAGTTTCTACAAGTTAGAATGCTGATATTATAGAACAAATGTTAAGAAAATTTTGAATGACAGATTTTTAAGGATCTGCTTGTGGCCAGGATATATAGAATCAAATCCCTAAATTAGCACCATCAACATCTAGTCAAGGTAAAATTATGGTCGAATAGCAGATTCCTAAGACAGGATATCATATAAATTATTGTCGATTAGAGTGCAGATTTTCACATCTCATATCTGTCAGGATAGTTTTTTTTGTATCTTCTATTTTCATGTTGATTCATTGTTTAGTTTAGTTGTCCTTATAGTTTTTGTGTTTAGATTATTGATTGATAAGTATTTATTTTGTATTTGATTCATTTCTGGTTATAGGATAGAGAGTTTTTGTTTTGTTTTAATTTGAGGATTTAAATTGAATTCCTACTTGTGATTTCAATACAGTTTGTATATTCAGTTAATGGACTCAATTTTATTGACTTTGCTATCTAATTAGGGATTTTGAGATTTGTATATGACAAGTCTATGTATATTGAACCCTTTAGAGTTTTGGTCAGTTTAATAGAGTTCCTTGTTTTCCAATATCTAAGATTTTTCTTTCAAAGATTACTTGGTTTTTATTTGGTTGGTATATTTATGCAACAACTTCTATAGTCAAATGTCAAAAGGTTTTATTTTAGTTCGGCTAATGTATTACTATTTATGTGCTCAATTTGATTGATTTTGGTTATAGATTTGTTTTTGATGATCATGATTAATCTAGGTTTAATTGTAGTTCTGACAAGATTTTGATTTAGTTAGTCACATTTGCACTATTTTTTGCACTATTTTATGAATTTTGATGTTTGATTCAGATATAGTTTTTGTTCTGAGAAGATTTTGTTTTTGATCGGCTTCCATTGGCAGTAGTTTAGTAGTTTTTAAATGTTTGGGGTTTAGTTCTGGGAATCTGTTTTGATCGGCTTCCAAATACGAATTGAGTTCTTTGTCCTGGAAGTGATATTATTAGTCCTATTATTTCTGTGTTGGTGTTGGTTATTGGTCCCTGTTATGAGTCCAATTTTTCTTTCTTTTTTTCTTGATATCCCAGTTAAACCCTTACCGTCCAGTTAAGCCTTTACCCTCTTTTTTCTTGATAAAAGTTATGGGGATAATATATTCAGTTAGAATTATTTGTAGATATGAGGATCATTGCACATTCCTTTATGGTTTCATGAGGATTGTAGAGTAATTTGATATATAAGCCATAAGGTTGGATAGATATAGGAAATCCTGACATGCCTTACTGGAGCTATTTGTATCTGTACACATTCTATCAAAATATTCCACGTAGCCCAATGACTACCAAATGTCTATTGCATCTCCTGAAATGATTTTAACTATTTCAAGGCATAACTTACATGATACTAATCACTGCTAAGGAGAACCATTCAACTTCCCGTACTAGGTTCTTAAATTGTAATTCTTCTGAAAGTTTTAAAATGCCACAAATATTGTTCAAGCTTTAAAGCATGTAGAAACTGCACATATTCAAATCCTCATTGTATTCTAAGAACATCAAAATTTTAGGCACTTTGCTAGATTCCTCTGGAATGAATTGATTTATGCCTTTTCTAAAGCCTAAATTTTACATCATATACCTTTTATGTGAATAGGTTGGTAGATTTTAACTTAACATATGTCTATTTAACATCATGTCAGTCAACCTTTATTTTTTTTAATACTGAACAATCAGCACAGAGAAGTTATCATTATTTAAGTATATAGTATAACATTTGATCTCTGACATGCATGGACTTCCTCTTATAATTAATTCTGTGTAGGTGGTCGACGGAAAGTTGTCACAGACATGCTATCTTATGGCACTTGATTCATGTTACAAACGTTTTTTATAGCAAGTAAGTTGGACCTGTTGGGAGCTTTATTATTGACCTATTGGCATGCATGGACTTTGTTATATTTGCACATCACCATTATTTTTGCAGACTTTGATTCATGTTATAGACGTTTCTTTATGTTGTTTACGTTTTTCCAAATTCAAAATTACTATCAAAATTTGTAGGCACGTTTAAAACTTTAAATCTAGAAAGGAGCAAGTGTAATTTAGGCCAAAGAGAAGCTTTGAAATTAATGAGATGAAGGATAGATAATTTCACCCCATAAACTATGTGAGGAAGGATGGACTTGGATATGGTGGAATTGGAGAAAACCTGAAAAGGAGCAATGGTCATGGTGGCGAGGAGGGGCCCAAATGTTGAGAATGTTAGTACAAGGGACTGATAGTTTAAGAAATTAGCTAGTGATGATCATTTGTATTTTAATCCAACATACTTGTCAAATCATTTTTTTTAAAGATGGTATACATTAGTTCTTAAATTGAGATTTTCTTTGACTTGCTTTCAGGTGTTTGCAAGGGAAATGTCAGAGACTAGACAAATAAACCTTTATGGAGAACACCCAACATCAACTGAGACTGTTCTTGCAAGGGCAAGGAAAAACATCCTCCAAGAAGAAAGGTATGACTGCTAACAAACTGTACAAGTTATTATATTCAAACTATAGATTTGTATTTGGTCCCTGCATTTCTCAATGTGACTCGTTGGTTATGGTGTATGTCCTGTAGATTCTTTTAGGATGTGTTCATAGGCTTGAGGTATCTATTGTCTCGTCTTTGTCTTCATAATATATATGTTCCTTTCCTATATATGTGTATTGGTATAACATGATATATTAGTTGATTTTATGTTTATTTTTGTAGTTTGATGGGAGAAAGGATTACTCTGTCAGAGAAATTGATGAAATGAGATGAGAGCTGGCCAAATTTATTTCGGATATTGTTAATGAAGACCGTATGTAAAAAAATGACGCATTAGAAAATTTTGGAAGTATTGTAAATTTATGTTGTGAATGTTTGAGACTGGAATAATATTGTATAGTTCAATGTTGGCATATATGAAATGAATTTTTGTTGTTGTTGGTATTAAGTGTTTATTTTTCTTCTTCTTTATTTTTCTTATATGGGATATTGTACAAAAAATACAAATTGTGGAATACGGATGAAAAAATTGGAGTCATCTTTTGTAAATAAAGATGACACATAAAAGTCATATTTTACAAATAAAGATGACGTGTATTGAGCTGTCATAGATTTCTTATGATAAATATAATTTTTTAAAATAAAAATGACGTATAGAAGTCATCTTTTGTACATAAAAATGATGCATCAAAGTCATCTTTTGTAAATAAAGATGATGCATAAAAGTCATCTTTTCTAAATAAAGAAGATGTATGAAAGTCATCTTTTATAAATAAAAATGACGTGTGCTTAATTGTCATTGATTTTTCACGATAAAAATCATCTAATATAAATAAAGATAACACACAGCAGTCATCTTTTCTAAATAAAGATGACACATAAAAGTCATCTTTTATAAATAAAGATGACGTGAGTTGAGCTGTCATTGATTTCTAATGATAAAGATGACCCCTTCATATATAACGGCCAAACAAATGTCATCAATTAAGATATTTAGCTGTCATTGTGATCTATTTTTGTAGTAGTGGTACCACGACGGTGCGCTTCTTCCTGTCGGACAGCTTCATCCTGGAAGGGGATCAGTTTCACGTGCTCTCCCTCCAACTTTACCAGCTGTTCTTTTAATTAGTCTAAAGTTGTGGCAGTCACGGCAGCCTGAACCGAATAATCCTCTTGTTCAGACACAACTGTCCTCAAGCTGGCCTCCAGTTAGGCAATCTTATTTTGGATCTGTGCGATGTGATTATATTTCTCAGTAATTTGGGCAGCCAGCTTATTCTTCGAAGCAACACGAGCCTCACTCGCGGCGTTGAATTGCTCATACTGATCAGCCAATTCGCTGATCTCTTGAGCAAGGGCATCCTTCCTGGACTTGAAAGTAGCCTCCTTCTCCACGAGAGACGCGACTAAAGCCTCGTCTTCTTCACGAAACAACGACGTCGGACTTCGTTGTTTGGCTTCCCTGAGTTTGGCCACGCGGTCCTCCAAGTCATTCAGAACTTTCTTTAGAGCATTAGCCCGCTCCTCGTAGCCAGCAATGCTTTCAAGGGCCGCCACTTGGCATTAAGCAACAACCTTCACAGGCCAAAGGCGGCGTTCCGATTCAGAACTCCAGGAAGTTTTACTTTCATGATAGAATAGAAAGCTTTAACGACTTCCTGGGCCATCTCGTCATCTTTGGAGGAGGTCGTCGGGGAGGAAGCTTGATGAGGATCTTCCATGCACTCCAGGAAGATATGCTTGACAAGAAGCCAAACCTGACAAAAAAATAATATATATATATATATATATATATATATATATATATATATATATATATATGAAAGAAGAACCTGAAAGAGTACGAAAGAGTAGTAATTTCGTACCTTCGGCATGCTCAGCGCCAACATAGACTAGGTCATCAGCCTTGGTTACCAAGGAGCCAAGGGCAGGCCCAGGTTGTTCAAGGAGAACAATATCAAGGCCCCGAGCAGCATCAGGCTGTATATCTTCTACGGTCCAAGATGGACCGGGAGCAGATTCAGTAACGACCACCTCAGGAGGCTATTCAACCTCTCCTTCTGCAGCCGATGTCGGCTTACTGACAGAATCCTCTACACCAGCAACCGCAGAGGAGCTAGGGACAACCTCTTTTCTACCCGCAATATCTAGGGTTATCTCTATACGTGGTTCCTTCTCCTTGTCTACAAGGGAATACACAATGGCAGTCAGCCTCACGAAGAGCACGCAAAATCGAAGTCAAAAAATTTCATCTGAAAAGAGGTACAAAGATAACATACCCAGAGGAGGGTGAGCTGATTAGACTTGATTTTTATCCAAGTCTTTCATCATAGCTCCTATCGCAGATATATCCCCCAAAAAAATGTCATAGGAGGGACTGGCTTTATGATCGTCGTCATGGTCTGAGCCTTCGCCTTGATCATCCCTTTGCTCAAGCCCTACAACTGAAGAAGATCTGCCCTCATCTATCGGTTGAGGACGAACAGGGGACACTGTTGTTATGTCCAACTCTTCATACAAAGAAGCACCTGCCACAATCGTGACTTCAACATCCTGCGCAAAGGACAAACGTAATGGTGAGAAAGCTTCTAACGGTTTGACCAAAATGGCTATGGAGTCTAGAAAGGGATCTACCTCCCGAATGGTAACGGCCCGCGACGTCGTTCCACCCCTTCCGGTCTGCCGAGAAGATCTTCTGGGAGGAGGCGAGTCGGCGCTCACATCCGTGACCTTCTTTCTCCCTCGGTATACAACAACCTTCTTACTTTTCGATCGTGGAACCAGCTCGGTAGAAGCTTTCCTCTTATGAGGAATGTCAGAAAGAGGTTCTTCAGTATCCTCTCTCTGAGGTGCTGCAATAACAAGCTCCTCGAGAACAACTCTCTGCTGTGGTGCTGCAGCCAGCAGCTCAGCTGAGGGTGCGGCGTCTTCCTTTCTGTGACCCCCATTGTGCGCACTCGTCCTATATCAGCAAGAATGGGGGCAAGCCTAGTCCCCGATATTAAACTCTGCTCACAGTCATACCGAGAATGAAGGGTATTGACCTGAATATAGAACTTGGCAGCAGCAAAGAGCATGTGGGTGTCAGACTTACCTTTTGGCAGGGTAAAAACTTCCCCCGTACATCCAGCGTTATAGTAACCCCATGCACGTGGCCCGTCGATCAGGCTTTCTATCGACTGTAGATGAGGACTGGGATTGCCCAAGAGAAGCTGGCTGTAATCGAACTATCTGCAAAGCGACTCGTCAGATAAGGTTCCAGGAAAGTGTGGTTCCTATTCATAAACACCAAATAGGAAGGCCTGATGGACTGGAGCCAATGAAATGCCCCAATAAGAAGGCTAGTAGTGAGTGCTCCCTCATCTACTAGGGTGTCTTCTGCACGGCCACTACCAGACGGAGGCGACACTCTGAAGAATTCATAATTCTGCAGAAAACTCAAAGCCTTCCTGCAAACAAGTACCCCAATAACGCTCCAATCTGCATCTTTGAATCTCTGAAGGAAGGCATCTCCCGCCAAAGAGTCTGCCATTAGCCCGGCATTCATTAATCAGGGACAATGCAGCACCATCCATTCCATCAGAAAATAAAAGGAAAATTCAGTCCTAACAAAATCTTTTCTGCCATCGGGCGTTACCGCGTTCACAACGAAGTGTCGTAAGCCCCGTTGGATGGCACAGACCATCGCAGGAAGTAGGACAAGCTGGCATCCAAAGGCCAGCTTTACATCCAGAAGTATCATACCCTGGCTTATTCTTTCAATGGACCCTAAACCACTAGGGACTACACAATCACGAAGCCACGTCATCAGGAAAGCGGCTAGCATCGCCTTTTCCGACAGCTTGAACTCGGCCTGCCTGAAGAAATGATAAACCGTAAAGTTCTCCTCGGGATCATCACTATCTTCGGTGTCTACAGCCCCGTGATCTGCTATCAACTGCTCTATCTCAGATTTCGTCGTGGGCTTGCGAGTCGAGAAAGAGACTGGGTCGTCTCATTCTTCTCTGATGAAATTGTAGTTGGTCCAGGCCCTCGTATGGGGAAGGGACCCCTCAGTCTTACCCTTCTTTGTGACCTGGTGACAGATAAAGAGGTGACAGAGTAACTCTTTGTATACCTCCATCATCTCGGAGTTCTTCCTCTCCAAATCCAGGAGGTCCACATCACAGGGGACGTATTCTTCGTATGGCTCAGTCCCCCAGGAAAGTTTTGATATCACTTGCTTCTCGTGAAGAGCCAGACCCATCTCCCCACCCGGATTGAAGAAGGTACACATGTAAAAGTTGTACAACTCCACCAATGAGATAAATATAGGCCAGTTAACCTTAATGTCATATTGGGTGGCTCTAACGGCATAAAAAAGGCCGGCAGCTTTTAGGGTGGCCTCGTAAGTCGAGAGCGCCCATCCAGTAAGGTCACTCCAGAACGGGACATAGTACCTCCAACCTTCCATCCGTAGCTTCCCTCTCGGATACGACTCCTTCTTTGACAACATCAGATTAGAGAGAGTCTCAGCAGCGTAAGGGTGAAGATCAGTTGGGACATCGTTTATTATGGTCCCGGAATGCAGCCCCCTCGTGGAGTAGGACGTGGAGCCCTTGACACACTTGAAAGTATCCTTCTTTCGGTCACCAGAGTTGAATTGGATCCTGCCAGAAACGACCCCATGCAGTTCAGGGGTCAGGTCCCATTTCATCTGCCTCCGCACAGCCAGATCAGTAAAAGCTGACAGAGGGTATTGGCGCTTCATCAATGGCAACATATCCTTTGGTTATTTAACCTAACTACCAGAGGGTCTTCAAGATATATCGTCTCGTCGTCCTCAAATCCCAGGCTGTCACCAAATAGGAAGTACGATCTCTTAAAGCTCTGTGCCCCTCCGAGTGTGAACTTCTCATCATTTATTATTTGCTTTAAGTACATTTTGTCCTGCTCAAGAATAGCAATCAACCGCACCGAAGGCTGGTCATGGCTGATCTTCACCTGAGCTTTTGTGATCATTACGGTGATGAGGCTTGAATCCAGAGCATGGCGGGCAGAGCCAAGAGGAATCCCACCAAGAGCCGGGACAACCATGTCAACTGCAAAGACGTAAGAAAAAGTCAGACTTAGAATCTACAGAAAAAAGAACTAAGTACTGAGAAATTTTATGCGCCCAAAGGGCCTGTGGGCGCATAAGCACAAATTCTGTGTGGGCGCATAAGCACAAATTCTGCGTGGGTGCATAAGCACATGTTCTGTGTGGGCGCATAAGCACATGTTCTATGTGGGCGCATGACACACCCAAGTGCCTAGGCGCATAACACAACAGAGTGCGTGGGCGCATGAATCTGTGACAGTATAAGTCCGCTCACAAACGAAGTGTTTGCTTTGGGCGCATATTGATTGTGATGCGCCCAAGTAGAGAAAAGTCCGAGCGTCACAAATTAACGCTCGAGACTTCATTTTTTGAGACATCGCCTCACCCAGGATGGGGTCCTGAACCAGATGCGATGCTGCCAAAGGAGGAGAACTAGCTGCAACAGCCTTCTTGCCCTTCGCAGACTTCTTGGAAGTCGATGCAGCCTTGGGAGACATGATTGCGCGAAAGAGAGTAATGGAAAAATTCTTTGAAAATTCTGAGGAAAAATAAAAGAGAATGAACTTTCTCTCTCTTCAAGGCCTATTTATAGGCAGGAACGGAGAGCTATGCGCCCACATGATCTATGCATCCATACGTTCTATGCGTCTACACAAAGATAGTCTTTTGTAGATTATACGCCTGCTATATGCTGATGCAGACTACGCATAGAAAATGTACCTTTTCAAATTTCGTTCCAAAATGAGCCTACCGCTTTAGATTTCCAAGGAAGATCTCAACAGCCACATTCCGACAGCCTGGCAGACACCTATGCGCCCAAGGGGTCATTTCTATCATGCGCCCATGAAGCTAGTGGAAACAGTTTTGCCCTTGCTTCTTTTAAAGTATTTCGACACTCGTTCGAGTCTCAAAAACTTTGAAGGGGGTCTTATAGAAGCATAAAAAATACAAAGATAAAAGAAGCTATGCGCCCACATGGTCGAAGAGGGTCCATGCGTCCACAGGATCAATGAGGAGCTATGCGCCCACATGATCAAAGAGGCTCTATGCGCACATATTATTTTCGTGCAGATCAAACATGCACCCAAGTGTGGGCGCATAAACTCACTCCCGCTCTATGCACCCAAGACAGCAGATCCCTACGACTCAGTCAAACTCCACGATCAATCGTGCACCGAAGCATACAGCCACGTCAGTCTCCCCGAGCAATCGTCCACCGAAGCATGCGGCCACGTCAACTCCATGGCAACCCCACGATCATCCAGTATCCATGCGCTACCCTATGCGCCCAAAGGAGTGTTATGCGTCCACAGTAAAATCAGTGTATTTTCTACCTGTGGACGCATAACAGTCGTTTTCAGTGCCAAAACGACTATAAATAGAGGGCGTCCCCCTCTACAAAGACAGATAGAACGGAGAGCATTTTCAAGAGCCAAATTGCTGTCCTTCTTGCCAGTGAGCCGAGAGTTAGCAATTATCTTAGGTTTCTTCTACTTTTGTAATCGGAGTATCAACGGAGTAAAGGAGCAACTGTCGCTCGATCTCCATCGTCCTATTCCCCAGAATTTTTTTTGTACTCGGGAATCCTCAGTGCAGGATCTCTCAGGCGTACTCAATTTGTGGTGCCTTGCGCCAATAAGAAAAGACATCGTTTCTTCTTCTTTTTTGTATGTGTCCACATAAGCAAAAACAAAGTTTGTCTAAATATTGTGATTGAACAATATTATGATTTCTTTCTGACAAGAAATTCTAATATTGTGATAATATATTCATTTAAGGTTCAAACATATAAAACTAACATGCGAAGAATATCGTGTTTATACAACAATATATAGAACCATATGTATAAACCAAGGTAATTGGCTCATAGATTTCAACAATATATGTTTTCAATTAAATTTAGTAATCAAAATGAATAGAATACGTAAATTATAAATATAAAAAATTACCTTTCCACGTGATCGGAACAATTTTGTACAACTTGATTTTGGCTTACCAATAACACTTCAGAAGATGTTATTTTTTTCGTAATTTTAGATATTTCTATTATAATCTCTAATGCTTCTGATTTGGAAAGATAACTTTACAAATATCATATTAAGAATGAGTGAGTACAAACAAATTTTTATTACCGTCATCGCTAATATGTTGCTCTTTTCCAAAATTAAAAATATCTCTATGGATTCTACCTTCAAGAGAATAGAGGTTAGTTTGCATATTAACAAGAAATATATACCTGAAACTATGCACAAACTTTTTCAACAATGATTTTACAAAGTTTTAATATGCAAGATTTGAAAATTAACATATATTTTATATTTAAAAAAATGTCAATGATGTATTGTGTTAAACTAGTGGACTAAGAAAGGAAGAATTTGTCTATTTATACAAAGTATTCTACCTAACAGTAAAAGTCCAACCAAATATCCACCAAGGGTTATGATATTAAGTTATTATTGTATTCTACCCAATGACAGTCACAAGGTATAGCTAGTAAAAGAAAAATACGTTTATTGTTGCTAATATTAACTATAACAATGTCAAGACAATAGTATAAAAATAATATTTCTTGTTAGACAAGAAATAATAAATAAAACTAATAGATATAGAAATAAAATTTGAACTATTACTCCACAGATTCTATAAGGGAACATATCATATTATGCCATTCAGACTGGTTTAAACATATTATGTATTCCAAGTCAAGAAATGACAATAATATTTCACAATAATTGAAATTGTAAGAATCCTTTAGTAAAAAAAAATATTCTTTGACCAAACTTTTAAGCTGAATGGTGACATTTATGAGTTCTCCATTAGTAGGGAGGATAAAAGATACAAGAATAACTGATATGTCATTCATTACTGATGTGTCTAATGTTTTGTAAATATATTAACATTTATTTTCTAAGTCAGAACAACATGTAAAATATTATGTTAAAACAACATGTAAACTATGGTAGACAACATATTTATATGTATCATGTAAACCATTAGTATGGAAAATGATTATTTAACCATTCACAGAAGAGGGAGAATATAAGAATGATAGCTCCCAACATTTCATATAAGCATGTATTTGTATGTTGTGTTTCTATATGGGTCTTTGAATGCAAAAATATTATCTACTAAAAAAGTAGGTGGTAGTAAAAAAAACTATATTGATTTATATCTTTTAGATCATTACTAATCGTTAGTGTCAACCAAAAAACTTAAAAATAAATATAAGATATCAATTAATTTCATAAGAGGCAATAAAACCAAATATAAATAAATCTAGTCATGCACACACTTTAATTGTCATATTTATCTTCTCATTATCAGCCTTTATGCATATGACACAAGTTAATTACAACATTAAATTACCACAACTGTCATAAAGAATAGCACTAGAAGAATATACGGATAGTTGGCAATATTTATATCATTTAAGAAGTTTATCCTAATAAATATCAATGATTAGCAATATCTTTTCAATTCAAAAGGATGCATTTCTATAATGTTCATTATACAATAAGCAAGTAGTATACACTTCAAACCATGAGAGTTGCATATATATATATATATATATATATATATATATATATATATATATATATATAAACCATGAGAATTGACTCTACCATTCTGAAAATAGTAATATTAGCCTAAATAAAACAAGTATCAAAATTCTTCAAGCTGATAGCAAGAAATTTTACATAGGAGAAAAAACTTAATTCTATGTCGCGTGCATTTTCATTTTATATGATGCATGAGATATGATTAGGTACACTTGGTCCTGACAAATAAATTTGGTTTTACTCGCTAAAGAAAAAAATTCTAACCATGAACATTACATGTCATTAAAAAAATATTTACATGTCATTAAAAGAACTTTATGAACATTACAAAATCAACAATTTGTGCCGAATAATTTCAGTATGTATAGAATTATAGTGTCTCCAACAATAGTAGATTATGCAAAAGCATAAACTTATAAGACTACAACCCTCCATAGCATTGCCATCATTAATATTTTATAACTTTATTATTAATTGCTCCTTCAAAAGTTTAAAGAATCAATTATAATATAACATAAATCATGCATTCAAAACGAATTTACTAGTTCAAAAATTAATTCATTAGAACAAGTTTGCAAAATTTATAGGATTGATGAAGTTTGCAAAAATATATGATCAATTACCAAGGAAAAAAATGCTAGCAAGATTACATGATGAGTCTACAATTTTGTGTACATATTATAGTATCATGTTAGTAACAACAATCCTATATTAAATATCATCTAAATACAATTAGATAATTTATATAACAAATATATATTGCACATCAATATAACATATTCCATACGTACATACACTAGTATGAATGTTTATAAGCATTTCTTTCTACAAATCATCCCATTTCAAGAAAGTAGAATTTAAGGACCAAGGTGGACAGATATAGAGTATTTGTTATCAACACATAAAATTTAGTATACTTAGCTAGAGTAGATCCACGACCGGCAAGTTAAATGCAACAATATTTAATGAAAAGACAAATAACTCTTCATGTAGACAACGAGATATACAACATATGAGAACTATTCCATAATTCCAATGAACTGAAAATCACAATTTTGACAAGAAGAATACATATACTAACACAAATATGCTAGCGCTTTCTTAGTAACATGTCAGAACAATTTTATATCTTAAATTCTTGGATACACTAGTGTAATCATGCAAATTGTGAAGATCAATTGAGCAACTTACATAATTTTTCTGTCACTAGCCGAATGCTAATTTTGAAGATCAATTAAATAAATTATATAAATCAACTCTTAGAGTGTTAGAAATATTGCTTCTCTCTATTAGAAAACATGTAAACAAAGTAAACCAAATTAAAGTTACCGGCCTCCGGGAAAGTCGCGCACGAAGCACTGCCCTAAGAGTCTATGTGCAGACTTCTTCCGAATGCTTCTAGTGGTAAAACCTCCGCTCTACCGGTATCCCGTCGTCGCACACAACTCAGAAAGATTGACCCTGACTTAACTCTTGTCCAGAGCAGAAGAGAATGGAATGGAAAGGAAAGAAGGAATACATGTTTGCGAAGGAGGAATCACATGGTTACCCTTTTTTCTTCTCAAGTATATTCTCAATACTAACAATATGGATACATATATAGATTTTAATAGGATTTTATGGCTAGTTATGTAGTCATTTGATCATTAAGCACATAAAATACCAATAAATATTGAAACTGTCAAAATTTAAACAACACAAAAAAATGGTTAAAAGTATTGAATAGAAAATTGAATGATATTGAAGTGAGGAAGAAGGAAGTTGGTTTTCTTTCTCAAATTATACAACAAAAATATCAGGTATCTCGTTATATGTATTTATTGGAATATTCGTGGCAGCGGATGCTGTAAGCATTCCTCAGTCAAGTCAATTCAGTGAAGTTCTTGTAATAAACCACCCACATCTCTAACTTAGTGTCATCTTGCGACTAGGAACATCTCTAACTTAGTGTTATCTAGCGACTAGGAACATTTAGTTGGACAAGCGAGTTACAAACTCACGCATGAAATGAGTTGAGTTATAATGTGCTACTATTTTTGCAGCCTATCGATATTCTTCTTGGCGTACCAAAGACTACTTAAGAACGTAGGCCTCGTTTGGTTCGCGAAAACATGGAGTTGGAAAAGAAAAATTACTGCTTTAGTAAGTTCGGATGCCAAAGAAAATGAGAAAGAAAGGAAAGTGACTCCCAATGGAAGGAAAAATAGGTAAAAAAATGGTTCCATCCATCCAATCAAAGAAACACTTTTCCACATTGAAGTATCAACTTTCCTTTCCAATTTCTTTGACATTTTCAAATATCGGAAAGCAAAATCAATCGGAATTGTAATTTCCAAAGGAAAGGAAATACAAGGAATTGATTTTCTTTCCATTTCTTTCCGCGAACCAAACGAGACAGAAGTGTAAAGTATCAGAGTCTGATATTTGTTATCTCATTGCGAGACCTAATGACTCTAAGGTACTGTTTGGGAAGGGTGGAAAGTGGGAGGAAAGAAAAAGTTGAGGGAAAAGTGGGAGGAAAATTTTAAATGATGGTGTTTGGAAAGGGGGAGAGAACATGGGGGAGGAAAATTTGAGAGAAAAAAGTAGGTGGGTCCCACCAAAAAAAATTTCTCCCAAATGTGGGAGGAAAATGGAGAGAGATGAGAGGAATTTGAGTGAAATTACCCCACCACCCCTCAAAAAGTTAATATTAAAGCATCATTTGAGAATACCAAGGAGGAAATAGTAATTATACGTATATCCATAAACAAATAAAAAATTATTTTTAAACTTTTCCTTCCCGTACTTTTTGTCCATCCAAACAAAGGAAGGGAAAATTAACTTTCCTTTCATTTTACTCTCCTCCATTTTCCTTCCCCTCAAATTTTTCTCTCCCTCCCCACAAATGTTCCCAAACACAGTGTAAGCATCCGTTCCAAAGACTTCGCCTTATCATAATAATTTGGAGGAAGTGTTCAGATATGTCAAATACTGTAAAGCCTCTATTACAAAAACATTGTTATTAATTAACATGTACAAGTTACTAAGCAGAGATAAGTAATCAATACAATATATATGAAAAACTTTCGAATAGGTTGCTAGGGGCATATATTACTATCAATTAGTCTAACCCAACTAGGGGGTAAAGTGCTTTTAAACCCTCCTTAGATGTCACGAAAACGCAATTAAAGACTTCCTGATTTAAAAAATTCACTTTATTTCGATTTTGCTTAATTCACCCATCCCGCTATTAATAACCGTTAAAATGGCCTAAAAAGACGATTTTATCCCTCCCTCACTCCCCCCCCCCCCCCCCCCCTCTCTCCGGTGGTGGGGGCGGGCGGGCGCCAGCAGAGGGAGGAGGGGGGGTCAGGGGGGGAGGGCACTCGTCGGCGACGGGAGGAGGGGGGGGGGGGGGGGTCGGGCGCTCGCCGGCGGAGGAGAGGAGTGGGGGTGGGGGGGGAGGGGGGGGGGGGGGGGGGGGGAAGGGGGTCGGGGGGGGTGCTAGGGGTAGTTTAGTCATTATTGTTAATTATTTTTTAAAAAAAAAATGTGACTAACGACCATTTTTAACGGCCACTTGACGGAAAGGACAATTCTGAACAAAAACAGAATCTAGGGAGGTCCATACTGCTTAAGTTTTCTAAAAGATCTTATTTTGTGAACGAGGCAAATCTAGGGAGGGTTTAAATGCACTTTACCCCCCAACTAGGAGTGCTAATTGAGCCGATCAGTTAATTATTGGTTAGCCGGCTCAAGCTCTGCTCGTTGAGAAGGATGTGAGGCCAGCTTTCTGAGCTCCATAGTACGAGCTCAACCTAAAACAAACATACCTGAGCTTGATCTTAGAGGTATTCAAACTCATAAGCTCACATGCCGACTCGTTTTTATTATCTTAGACTAGCAGACATTTCTAATTTGTTACCAAATTGTTGTAAAGCTCAATTTAGACTTAGACCTTGTCAATCTTAATTTTAATTCAAAGGACCAACTCGTGAGTTGAGCTCAAGCTCGGAAATATAGAAAGGCAAATTAGAGCTAAATTTTAGTCTCATCTTAAAGCTTAACTTGGATTTTGGTTTCTCTTACAAAGTCGAGCCTATATATATTGGGAGCCTATGCTGGGTGCTCGCTCGAAGCTCCGCTGAGTTGGGGGCGTTAACGCCCCTAATCCAAAGCACTCTAATCCAGACATGTATGCAAAATTCGATTCCAAGTTCATGCACAAGTCAGCCACAGAGAATCGTCCTGCAACATTTATTTTTAGTTGTTCTTCTATTAAGGGTCTGTTTGGTAAACATAATTTTGGAGTGGATTTCTTCATTCACTATGAAGTGGGAAGGGGAAGAGTAGATCCATTGTTTGGTTGAGAGGAATTAGGGGGACAAGAATTTGGACTGCAGCCGGAGTGCAGTTCCTGCCCCCCTCCAATTCCAGGTTTCCACATCCTCTCGAAAATAGCGGATGTGGGTTGGAACTGAAGCCAGCAGGAGCCATCCGACCGGCGGCCAGCGGAAACCATCCGACCGCCGGCCAACGGGAGCCACTCGACCCGCGGTCAACACTCGACCTCCATGGCCGCATCACCACCACCCGAGCTCCATGGTCCACCACGGCCGGCACCATCGTGGAGGAGGAGGAGGAGGACGGTCTCGGCCGCACCACCGTAGAGGAGGAGGAGGCCACTCAATGGTCGGCACCACCACCCGAGCTAGGAAGTGAAGACTGGGGAAGAGGAGGAAGAGTGAGGAGTGGCGGTGGTTTTGGGGAATGCCCGGAGAAGAAGACACATGGGAGAAATTTTTTTGGGAATGAACTCTTCCCAAACTAGTACCTATAAATATCTAGAAATACTTTATTAACTATGTATAATATTAATTAATTGGTATTAATTAGCAAAAGTATTAATTTAGTATAAGATATTTGATTATATAATTAGAATAATTAACTAATTAATCAAAAAATATTAAACTGATTATTTAAACTAATTATTTAATTTATTACATTGTATTGTGAATTAACCATAATTTATTATTATTATAAAATACTCTTCCACTTTTTACTTTTTTACTTCCTATTTCAACCAAACACATTTATCTAATTTTCATTTTTCACTTTCCACTTTTTTATTCCAACCAAACACATTTGTCCCAGGGGACAAGAAAGTGAATGGATTCCTATCACTTTTCTCTACATGAAAGTCTAAATTCATATTTTCCTACACTTACGGTTTACCAAACGGCCCCTAAAGAGAAGTTTGGTTCTTTACCAACATTTATTTTTAGCTGCTCTTCTGTTCAAGAGATGTTTTGTACTTGAAAACCGAAGGAAGTTCAAAACTTCAGATACCAACAAAAACTCAAGAAAACATATGTACACGACCTTTTTGTTTTGATGGTTGGAACACTAGTTGTTAAGAAGTTGGGATGCAACTACAAAATTAGACAAACCTAAGGGACCAGCACAGAGGAATTAAAGAATATAAGGTGAAAAGAATTTAGAATGATTCAACTTGTTCACCAAGTTAGCTATTTTTCCTGGTGAACTGTAGGGGAGTAGGAACCTGTTATTTCCACTTGGTACAGGCCTAGACGTGTGCTGATAGACCTACAATTGAACTGGTCCACAGCCATCGATTTATTGGTCAAACTTCCAATGTGTCCGGTCCACAACGCTACACATCTACAATGTCTTTTCTCCCATAGTACGTACTACCTACTGCAGATGATACGAAACCCTGGCTGCCTGGCCCCAGTTTTTCTTTCAAGTTTCTGTTGCTTTACACAATATCTATCCATCACTCACATTTGCCTGCCCATATTTATGCACAAGATCAAGAACATGAGATCCCCCTCCCATTTAAAGCGCTCTCTCTCTCTCTCTCTCTCTCTCTCTCTCTCTCTCTCTCTATATATATATATATATATATATATAATAATAATAATAATAATAATAATATTCCATTGCATTCCTCTATAAAGAAGGCTAGTACATGATGAATTAATAATAACCAAGATCATGGAACCATTTGGTAAACATCCTCCATGCATATATATATCTATAATTTGGAAGCAAGCAAGGAAAAGCTACATAGTCCATAAACTTTATAATCTATCTATAAATCTAACATATAAATTCGGTAAATTAAAGAGACTAATTAATTAAGACTACTTCAAGTAACTGCAGTCCATCTACTCAATATCATGAATCCTCTCGATGGCTAAGCTTCATTCTTGAATTGAACCCTTCAAACCTGAACAGAAGTAAAGCAAGTCCAAAGTTAGTAAAGGATGATCAGTTTGAAGAGAGAGAGAGAGAGAGAGAGAGAGAGAGAGAGAGAGGGAGGGAGGAGCGCAACCAAGTAGTAGGAAGCGCCGTGCTGGAGAGGGTGGAGAGTGAGGCCCCACTGATCGGTGAGCACGGGGTGGCCGGAGGAGTGGATGAGGATGGCCTCCTCTCCGAAGGCCTCCCTGATGTTGAGCGGGCCAGCCACCACCTCGAAAGCAACTTCATTGATGAACACCATCGATCTAGCTGCACCACCAATCCCTCCTATCCCTGCTGCTGCTTCAGCTGCAGTCAATGCAACAAGCAAAACGTAGAAATAAGAACAACATTATAACATACTAGTAAAAGCACTTGGGTTGTACATAAAATAATTTTTTTTCTAATTTACCAAAATAAATGTATGTGTTTTGCACGTATAATAACGTATGCTAAGAATATTATCCAATTATAGTCAAATATTTATTCTAACTTATGTGGTTAAGTTGGAAGGTATTTTTATTGTTTGGTTGAGTTCTATTTTCAATGATGAATATACATAACAAATTAAAAAAAATTCAACAAATTTTCATATATATTTTTTTTAAATTAAATAATTGCTGATATATATGACTTTAACGGTTCAATTTTGAACCGTTTTGAAATTCCTCTACAGTAGTAAAGTTGACATATGTTAGTTATGTTGTCAAAGTCAAAACATAGAGTAGAGTTGAGTGGGGGAGGGAATGCTCCCCACGAGGAGGAAGGAGGTCGTTGTTCACTTTAATAACTTAAATAACCATGCACACGTCCACTCTAGGTAATCACGCTCTTAAGTGTCAAACTTTTAATCGAGGAAGAAAAAAAAAATCAAGAAAAGACGACCATCACTTCAATCTTTTCAACTAGGTACTACATCCTTTCCCCTCGAGAATATCGAGTTGACATGACCACACGAGAGTGCTTCCCCCGACCTATCTCCTCAAATCATAGTGCAACTGTTTCATCATCTAATCTCTCTCTCTCTCTCTCTCGTCATTTCCTAGTGTTAGCATGTTTGCCTTGACAAATTCATGAATGGAAATCAAACTAATTAGTCTTCCATTTTAAGGATGACATAACCGTGAGTATATGGACAGAGACAAACGGATAACAATACGACAAAGAGGAAGAAACAGAGAGAGACCCATCACAGTAAGTATAGCAATCATCTGAACAAAATTCGTAGTAGCAAAAAATTTCATATCTTTCATAAACGTATAATACTTGCGTACTTTTGAAATATTCGAATCAGTACTTAAATTTTAAGCAAGTGATGTTTTAAACGTGTTCTCTATAAATTATTGAAAATTTTGACAGAAAAAACAAGGTGGGAACATGTTCAATTAACCAAATTTGATAACATATTTATGAATGTGAAATTTCTAATCCGAATATTTTTATTTTTGAAATATTTGACTGAATTTTTTACTTATTTTATTTTTACTAAGCCGATTTATACTGGTACTTCTGCCACGACTTGCTAACTAGGGTCCCACTTACGTACCTTGTGTTTCACTAATTGGATCTGCAGGAAAATCAACACTACTAGCAACAGCAGTAGTAGCAGGAGAAGTTGCTGCAACACCACCAACAGAAGCAGCAGGAACAGAACCAGCAGCAACAACATTAGGGTTAGGGTTATGCAACTTATTATAAGCCTTAGGCTCTTCAGTTACCCCAACATCGTTCATCTTGCTCCCTCCTTCCTGGCCCGACACCAGCTCGCTCCATATTCCCGCCGGAATGCCTGCCGATACACCAAACGGTTCCGGATAGCCGGCGATTGCTGACGAGAAGCTGAAGGCGTGTGTCCCCTGCAGGTAGAACGGCTCAACTAAGAAGTCAGTCAGTGGTGGTGCCTGGGCGCCATGGAAGGGGGCGGTCTTGTTGACGGATACGGTCGTCGGACCCGACACCGACACCGGCGCCTCGATCGTGCCCGCCGAGCCTACCGACACCAACGGCAGGAACCTGTCGGACCCAGCCGAGCCGGAGGACGAGGAGGACGAAGAGGTGGGGCCCGCGACGGACGTCGCGACTGCAGCTGCTGCGGAATGGGCTGTGCCGCGGGCCTGGGAGCGGGCGGACTGGAGGTGGCGCTGCTTGTGCTTGCTGCGGGACTTGCGGTTCTGGAACCAGTAGAAGACATTGGCGTCGCCGACCTGGCCGTACTCCTGGAGCTGGGCTCGGATCTTGCGGATCTCGTCGCGGGGTGGGTTCACCATTCCGGAGTTGAAGATTGCTTCCAGGATGCGGATCTGCTCCGGCTTCGGGTTCCATCGGGGCTTCGGCTCGGGGCTTCTCTCTTCTGCCACTGCAATTTGGGATCCGATAATACAGTTATGTGGAGTTCGATCGAAACCCTAACCCTAATAGCTTATAATGCAGTTATCAACCAATGATGGGCCTCACTTCCACTAGTTAACAAAAGATGTCGTGCAGTCCTACTTACCAAAAAAGGGGAAAAGGAACAGAATTGTGATTTCGTGTACTAACACAATTTGTAGGTAAATAAAATACCTCCTGATGGTGAGTAGATAGGCTTCTGGCAGGCACCTGCAGCAGCTAGTAGGGAGGAGTGGTTCACGTCATGCTGCCATTGGTGATGATGGTGGTTGCTGCAGGGCTTGGACTTGAACAAACTTGGCCAGTGCCTGTTGGATGAAGCCATGATGATGAATGATGGATGATGATGAAGATGATGATGATACTCTTCTCTTCCTTCTTTCTGATGATATGTTGATGAGGGCTGCTTGGCTTTGTTGTAATTTGCTGGTGGTATATATGGATGGCTAGCTAGGCTTGGGTGCGTGAAAGGGAAGGTCTACCGAGCTGTGTAATCAGTGAAAAGCTAGCCAATAAGTAGGGAAACAGCAGAAAGTTTGGGGGGACCTCTCTTTGTTGCAAAATCTCTTCTGTCTCTCTCTCTCTCTCACTCTCTAGAGTTGTGCTTTATAGGCAGACAGAAAGACTCCCCAGCTCTTCTTCTTCTTTTTTCTCTCTTCTCTCCTCTTATAATTGCTTCCACCTACCCCTGTGTTCAATTAATATCATCTCCTATTAGAGGAACAGTTGCGTCTCGTCTCCCAAAGAACAGCACAAGTGAACCCTACTGTACTCTACTTACTTCACAACTGGGAGTGAGTTAGACTTATAAGGAAGCTAAGATTAATACATGATTAGTAAGAAAGTAAGAAGAGTACTCTCTCCTCCCATACCTCTCTGATCACTTTCGCGAGCATTCAAGAGCAAATGGCTGAAGCCCACTACTCAAAGTACTCTGCAATTCCCTCGTATGCCAAGCAACAAAGACAAGGAAGGGCTGGCATGCTTGGGCTTTATTAGTACTGCCATCAAAGGAAGCAAAGGAAAGAAAAAGGAAAGGTTTGAGACCCTTTTCAGTAGGCAGACAGAGTACATGGATGGAGACGGGAATTAAAGGGAGAGAAAGAATTGATCACCTTCTTTCTTTTCTTTCTCTGGCTTGTTTTGCTTTGTTGGGAGAGAAGAGTCTTGGTTGCTTGCAGAGAGAGTGAAGGGGGGAGGGGGTTATTAAATGGCGAGGGAGGAAGGGGTGTGTGTGTGTGTGTGGTGGTGAGCTATAACTGTTGGATTATTCTAATGGAAGAGGTTGTTGCAGGAATAAATGGAGAAATTGAAGCAAGGGGTTTTAAAAGTCAAGAAAGCAGGAAAAGGGATTTCTTGTGATTGGAAAATGGTGTGGAATGGAGACGGAGTAATTGCGAGTTTGGGGTTACTTCGGGCATGGTGAGGTGGCTTGGATTGGATTGACTCGAGGGGTTTAATTACTCTCCCCCCTTTTAAGTGCATGCTCCCTTTAAGTCCTTTCCCCTCATCTCTTTCATGAGTATTGGTGGTTTAAGATTTGGACTTATATCACTTAATAATAATAATAATAATAATAATAATAATAATTATTATTATTATTATTATTTAGTCTAAGTCTCATGGATCTAGATCGGGAGTCCGTCCACGGAGCCCCGCGGAAGCTTCGTTGTCCTCAATCGTTGGATCGAGCGGACGTGCGCAGCCCCCCCCACCCCCCCCCCCATGGTGCAGGCGGGGCTTATATATACATAGGGTCCGGATCGGGAGTTCCGTCCACGGAGCCCCACAAAAGTCTCGTCGCCCTCAACCGGTGGATCGAGCGGGCGTGCACGGGCCCCATGCCCCACCCCGCATCCGATGGTGCAGGGGGCGGGACTTTGGCGGGGCTCTGTGGGCGGGGCTTTTGATCCTCGCCATATATATATATATATATATATATATATATATATATATATGTATATATATATATATATATATATACATATATATATATATATATATATATATATGGGTGTTATGACTCAAATGCCAAAGCACCCTACAACTCTACATCCCTCAGAACATCTTCCTTACTAACAATAGACCTCTAAATTCTCATCCCACCATATGGGTCGTCACACCATACCCTAGCTTCTCTAGCTTTCGTTATTGACTTACTCGAGTGCAAATCTTCTCCTCTGCCTCCATTATCAAGCGGATCCATCTCCTTACTGCATGTTACGTTCTGATTTCGTAGAATCAATAGTCGTCCCCTGGACGTGATATTCTGCGAGCCTAAGTTGCACCGCACAAGGCAAGACATAAAGTTATCCGAAAATACAACAACAAATAGCGTACGTAGAAAAATTAAACACTTGCACAGAAGAAAATTTTCTTCATTGATAATGAATATCATTTACAAGACTCTATTACAATGGCTTACAAACTGACTCAAATGAGATAGTCGTTCATATATTATACATCCTTATACAAAAACTAAAATTGGGCAGTACTTAGAATCTGAGCCATCCAAGTAATCAAGAGCGGGAGTCTTCAAAATGTTCAAGCGTCGTCTTTAGTTATTATGCCTTCCTAGTTCGCATCACCTATGGAGACGAGAGTCAGGACATTACCGTCTACTGGTGAATGTCTAATTAAAATCCCATTATCTCATATGTTATAGAAGTTACATGAAGCATACATTATATTTAGTGATATTTCTAACCATCCTAGTCAATTACATGTGAACATTTATAGGCATAAGAGAATAAACTACGTTAAATCTTACTCACGGCAGAGTTCCCTGCATAAAGCTTACCATGTTCTTCCTTGTCAACTTGATATCATTAGCTAAAATAGTGTGTGCAAGTAAATGTCACTAGCAATTCAAGTCATCATGAACTCATAGCTTGGTTTAGACGGTGACCCTTTCAGCGCGGGCAGCGAGTTCCGCTAAAAGTTTCTGAATAACTTGTGCTAGTATCCAGCACAACTATCTTGTTTTCTCCTAGGTCGAATCAGTTCCATGGTCATGTGTTGTCATTCTAGGAAACAAAATCTTATGCACAAGTTGTCCATGATCGTTCGAGACTAAACTAGTTATTCAAACATGGTCTACGAATTGATAACCAACTTAACCATTTTAATGTGTTCCGCACTATTATTGCAACATTTATTCGTTGTCCTTGCTTAACACAGTTATATAGCAGGCCTAACATAAGTAAGCATGCAACAATTCTACAATTTACAGTTCTATAGCAGACATAATATAATAAAATATATAGCATTCTAACAATTTACAGTTGTACATCAATCATATCATAAGTAAGCATGTGACAGAGTTATAATTTGTATTTTCTATGGAAATAAACATTTCATAGTGTCTTAGCATCTATCCAGCATGACATGTTATCGGTATTGTTGATTGATTGGACAACAAGAGGGTGAAGGAGAGAAAGGTCAAGCCACTCAGTGTTGATTGAATAGGGCAAGAGAAAGAGGTCTTCTACCTATGCGTCGCCTACGCGATCACCTTCAATCACAAAGGCAAAGGATCAATACTTTTTCTTTCCTCTTAGAATTCGGTACGAAGTGTGAATATCAAAGAACGTAAGCAATAAAATCCATCAAAAACATTCTCGAAAAAGAATTCATAAAACCAACGCGAAAGGAGCAAGTGCGGCAACGAAAACGACAAAGAAAAATGAGTAGTTGAAAGGTCCTTCATGACTAGGTCACAGAGTCCTTCCTCGAGACGCTATCCGCCGAATATGAGACATGATTCCGAAGAAACCAATCCATAATGATGAAATGAACTTGATTCAATCTTTCTCGATCAATCGATACTGACAATTTTTCATTACCAAAATATGTCCATTTAGCGACGGCCACATCCATCGCCCATCCGTCGGCAATCAGTGTTAGCGACTGATCACTGACGGATCTTGGCCAAAATAATCCGTCGGCAATCAGCTCGTCGCTAATAATGATACGTCGCTAAGTAGTCGTCAAGCGACGGAATAGCGACGGCTTTTCGACTTCACAATACGAAGCATTAGCGACGACTTTCCGACGGGCTTTCGTCCATTTCAAGTATTAAATACTGAACTGTGTAGACACTAGCGACGTAATGGTCCGTCGGTAAACCGTCGTAATAGCGTATCAGAGTGTATCGTTCCGTCGCTAGTCCGTCGATCGCCGTCGCGAACAAAGGACGGATTAGCGACGGAATACAAACGGATTATCCGTCGACCATGTTCTGGAAATGTTTGACATTTCCAGAACCTTGGCGACAGATTTTCTGTCGCAAGACCATCGAGACAGCGACTGATTTATGGCTGATTATCCGTCGCCAATTTTCTGGAAATGTCAAGCTTTTCCAGAACCTTGTCGACAGATTTTTTGTCGCTATTCCGTCGAACTATATACCACCAGAACGTCGCCGACGGATATTCCGTCGACCACATGTCGCTACCTGAAAACAGTTTTAAATCTCCAGTTAGCGACGGAACTTCCGTCGAAAGGTAGTCGGAAACTGGAAATATCCGTCGCTAACAGGTCACTAGTCCGTCGCTAACTGAGATTTTTTTAAAAAAAAAATTACAGCACTTTCCCTGTTCACAAAAATATGCATAAACCAAACCAATATATAATGCACACCAATTAACCAACAATCACATAGACCAAATATATAATGCACACCAATTATCCAAGAATCATATAAACCAAATATGCACATATGAATGGCTGCACACCAATTATCCAAGAATCATATACACCAAACCAAATTAATATAAAATAGACATCAATTATCCTGAAGAGTACTAACCTAATATTCGTCGTTATAATCCGATCAATAGCACAAATATTCCAAAATTTTCACAAATATTCCCAATTTTCTTAATTACAATACTTTAAGGAGGAGGAGTTCGATTGCCCGGTGGTGGTAATCCCTGCTGCGACCGATGAATATACTCCTCCCCTAGGTACGGCGGTGGAGGGAGGGAAGTGGCTGCATGCCTTTGGCTCACTCGAGCGGAATAGCAAAAATTTGATTTATCTCCAAGTGTGAGAACGGATGGCTCAGAACACAACCCAAAATTCATTCTAGCATACATTAGTCATCTATGTTCTGTACATATGGTGTAGTATATGTTCTTATCGTATCTAGTATCTGAAGGATATAACAGAATCAAGATGAACTCACATAATGTAATAATAAAACATCATCTACTACTATATAAGATATAGTGATAGGTTGTCGTATCATCATTGCCGAGGGATGAGGGTCGAAGGACAGTCAACTTGTCACGACCCGTACCCTGATTAGGGGTACGAGAACGTGGGTACGTCCAGCCTACGCCGCAGTGTCGGCGGTAGAACGCTGTATAGGTCATCTATAACATCTAACATCTAACAACAAGATATATATACCTGTCATCTCCGCACAGAGGTATAACATAACATCTCAACTCTATATCTCAAACACAAGTCTAGGAAAGATAGAACATGATATGGAATCAGATGAAAGGAAGAAACTGAATATAAATAGAGTTACCACACCACACAAATTAGATGTCCAACACAATAAGTACAAGATCTGAAATATAACTAAGTCACAACTAACAATCAGAACAATCCGATACAAAATAAAAACTATAAACACTAGACTAGACTAGACTAGGCACCATCTACTGAGCTAGATGCTCCTCAGGCTCCTGAAGGTCACCCTCATGTGTCCCATAGAAGGTAGGACAGTCACCATCATCATCTGTAATATTTTCAACAGGTCCAGTTAGGACAGGAACGAGCACAATACATCTCACGCAGTTCATATCATGTTGGGAAATGTAAAGCATGCATAGAGTAAGATACATGGACTGTAAAGAATATATGTAAAAACGAGAAAGATTTGATAACTGGAAATATTTATATATATGATAAGTAAGAACTGTAGGTAACCTGTAATTTAGAGCATGATATGGTTATATAAACGGGTTTAGGACATACAAGATTTCACAAGATTTCACAAGATTTGTACAAGATGGGATTTTGATCACATAACCATTTCCTACTCACCCTCCCCAATCAATACACAAGAATCCAGTCAAGTTACGTTACCTTGCACTAGTGGTTTTTATCATGTTTGCTCACGTGATCATGAGAGTACAAGATTGCACAAGAGTATACATGAATAGAGGTGTACATGAAATACAAGATATTCGTGAAAAGTACATGACAACTGTATTTGATGCACCCCGAGGGGGATAACATCGCATGACAAGATCCATATAGTACCAATCCGTGATAATAACGTGACAGCATCATGTAAAGTAATCTAGAGCAAGAATATAAATCCTAACATGTATGAAATGATCAGAGAATGTACTCGCCTGTCACCCTGCATGACTGATATGAATAGATGTCCGAACTGGTGTCACAGAGTCCTATTTAGAGTAAAACAGGTCACAATATATCCACAATGGTAAAAATAGAGTATACAATGCATACTACATAATTCTAGGTCAATCTAGGTCAAAGTCAAACCTGGTCAACTCTAACAGTCAAACTAGGTCACAGAAAGTCAAAGTAAGTCAAATAAGGTCAAACAAGGTCAAACTAGTCTAATCTAGGTTAAAGTCAACTCTTGGTCAACATTCTAGTCAACTAGTCAAGTTATCTAGGGTTTTGGTCAACAATGGTCAGACTAGTCAAATACTAGCCAACATGATCAAGCTAGGTCAAGTCTAGGTCAAACTTAGACTAACTAAGGTTTTGGGTCAAACATAGACTAGTCAATAAGGTAATTAGGTCAATCTTGACTAATGGTCAACTTCTAGTCAATTCTCTAAGGCTAACACAAATCATGACACAACTCCTAAGTATCCCACTTAACCCCATATATATCTTAATCTACATAGGACTATCTACATAATCCTAGTCACAATATACTCATATAGGTTAAACCCTAATTAGCTAGCTAATAGTCTAGGGTTTAGTCAAATCTTAGTCAACTAGTCCCTTCTATGTCCATCCAAGTCATTTCTAGGTCAAGGTTGACCTATAGTTGACTTTGGTCAACAATGGTCAACAAGGGTCAACCTATTAGTCAATCTAGGTCTACTAGACCTATTGGTCAAGTCTAAACCTACTAACCATGGGCCATAGGCTAGAAATCCTAGGGCACTATATACAGGTATCTATACCTATATAATATAAACTTAACTGACATCTATATAATATATATATATACAAGGCCTATACTCATATATATCAAAAACATATATATATATATATATATATATATATATATATATATATATATATATATATATATATATATATATATACACATAACCTATATGTACCCAAACTATAGATAATACCATATCTAACCACTATATATAGTACTATCTATAATATATAACCAATATATACATATATATAATCCAACTAAATATACATAATATATATATATATATATATATATATATATATATATATATATATATAATATATATATATATATATATATATATATACACACACACATAACATATATTTAGAGGGAGGGTGAAATGAGAGAGAGGGTGAGAGTGTGTGTGCATGAGTGTGAGAGAGAGAGGAAGGGAGAGAGAGAACTGTGTGTGTGTGTGGAGAGACTGAACAGTGGGGGGGGGGGGGGGGGGGGGGGGGTTCTCAGTTCTCAGGAAACTGAGAACCACACACACACACACACACAATATATATATATATATATATATATATATATATATATATATATATATATATATATATATATATATATATATATATATATATATATATATATATATATATACACACACACACCTATACATACACATATATATACATACACATATACCCACACACTCATATACATATATACATGCATATACAGTGTATATACAGGAAAATACACATGTATATATACATAAAAAATCGATTAAAATCCATTTTCAAAATCTGTGAAATACTGGAAATATTAAAACTGATACACAGTGAAGGATATTAGGGGAAAACCTAAACCCAAGTCCAAAACGACCTAAGGCCCAAAACCCAAGGTTGGTAAGTGTTTTCCCAAGTGTCCCCTAGCTTCTAGGGTGCCTGAGACACAGTCCCGATACGACACAACGTGTCGAACTCAAGAAAATCCAATCGGGTAAACACAGACACAGGGAATTGTCACCGCATCGTGCACGTGTGCACCTAGCTCTAGGACACGACACGCACACACTCATGTCTCGTGCTCGTGTCCCTAGGTTCGCCTAGGGTCAGGCTAGGGTTAGGGTAGCCTGTCTCGTGTCCACGTCCCCTCACGTGTCGACACGAGACCCGTATCAGTCGAGGAAACTCGACTGATACACGCGGTTTAGCACTGCATCGTACAGTGGTACAAGTGTCTCGTGGACACGACACGAGCCACGTGGGGCCTCGTGGTCATGCCCACGTGTAGCCCACATGTTGGGCTACACACTCGTGCAAACACGAGGTGTCCAAGTGTCGTGTCTGCGCGACACGACGCGCGCAAAGTCGGCTCTGTGCAGTGCACACAGAGCAGTATAAAACCCGTGCGAGTGCGATTTCTCACTCGACACGACACGGCTTGACACGAAACTTTGGGGATGTCTTGTCAGACATTGCCTTTAGGTTTGTGTCGAGTTTTGCGTGTCCACGTGTCCAGGTGAAGGAGAAAAGGGGGTCGAGTAGCAGGACAATATGCGTGTGCTGTGCGCAGCATGTCCGTGTCGATTTTCGATACGAAAACGACACAGGGTCGTGCTCAGTGTTAGGGTTCTATGATCTACACCTATAGGACTAGAAGATTGCTCAATTAGTTTTCAAAAATATTAACATTTAATTTACAGTGGCAAATCATCAAACACTTGAATTAAAACCCAGATACGTGTCCGATACGGACACCAAACCCAAACTATTTCCTACCAAACTTAGCCTACAGTTAGGGTATACCTATATGCATGTATTTATGAAGAAAAATTACAATATTAATATTAACAAGGTTTGTAGGTATTTACCTATTGAGTGAAAACTCAAGAAAAGCCTAGAATAGGGGGGGGGGTGTTCTCTTCAATTGATGATGCCCAAAATGCTATGCAACCCTGCTAGCTAGCTCCCCTTAGCACCCTCAATGTTGTAGGGTCCCAATGCAAAAGGCTTGGGTGAATTTAGAGCTAATTTGAAGAAGTTATGAAGGTTTGATGGAAGGGGATTTTCTAGGTTTTAAAACATGTAATTTTTTTGTATGGGAATGAATGGATGGGGTTATATAGGAAGGGGGCATGCTAGGGTTCACAATGTGTGGCCATGATTCTAACTTAGCTATTAAGTCTAGATCAAAGGCTTACATGCAAAGTAGGTTTCATTTAGAAATATCTATGTAAAATATCTTACCAATCCAATATCTAGATATTTTCTATATTTGACTAACATGTAAATATCTAACCCCTTAGTTTCTAGGTTAGTAACTAACCTCTAGATTAGGGTAAACTAGGTTAGGGGCTCTCATGACACTTAACAATAATTAAATAATAATAAAAATACATAAATACAAATAATTCTAAATAAATCCTAGAAAATTACCAAAATACCCTTTAGGCTAAAAAGTCCTAACTTGATGTTCTAAACCTATGATTAGGCTCATATGATCATGGTTAGTCTCTAGGTTAAGTAATCTCTAAGGTTGCACTAGCAAAACATCAAAATCACAAGTCTTGATTTTAAATAGTTTTTAAAAATAACTAAAATCACCAAAAATCATAATATGGTTTAAATATCATTATTAAATAATTATAATTACAAAATTTCAAAATTACCCTCATTTTAGAAACTGGGTGCTACAAGTCTACCTTCCTTAGAAAAATTTTGTCCTCGAAATTAGAATGGTCATACTCATTCTGGGTCAAACACCCCAACAATCACAGTCTCAAATACACAGTCCGATAATCATATGCGTCTGTCCAAAATCATGTTACTCGGAATCTTCGTCATGCTAGTGAGCAAGGCTACGATATTCACAGAGTCCTCGACTAAGGTACATACCTCTAGAATCATGGTATTTAAAATTTTCGTATTGCCGCATGCCTGGCCGCGAAAACCTTAAATTCCCACATCCGAGAAATACGTCCAAAATCCGACTATATATCCTCACTATGCCAGCTAACATGAATATAGAAGACTCTAGATCCCATGATCGAGACGACCTAGCCCATACGACTTATCTCAGAAGAAAAATAACTCACAATGAAATATCCGAACAAAATTTATCAACTACAAGGAACAGATAGAATCAAATTTTAGGACAGTTATAAGGAGGCAAATACGGAAATAGAATCGAAAAGGTTGGAACCTGCAATCAGCTCTCCCTCTGCCTGTGCATCATCGACTGCCATGGCGAAAGCTCACCCCGGCTGGCCTCCCTTGGCCTGCTGCTGATACTGGACAAACCTCTGCTGCTGAGTCTGCAACGGTGGTCCCGTCTGCTGCCCTGTCGGAGCCCTAGCTCCTGCTGCTGCCTGAGCCAATCGTGCCAAGCTCTTGGGATACTCCCTCAACTGATGCTCTACTGAACCACAAAGCAAACACAGGCCCTGCCTCTTCCTGCAGTCATTCCATCCGTGACCTTGCTTCTTACAGAAGTTACATGTAGGGTGCTGTTGCTGCCTGGGTGCCTGCTGGTAAAGTACATGTTCCTGGCCCTGAAACGGCTACTGAACTGCCCTCTGCTGCTGTATGTAAGTACGCTTGGCTAGCCCTGCACTAGAACTAGCCCCTAAGGTATCACTGCCCCTCTTCGGCTTGAGGCCGAAGTCCTCCTCTGCAATCTACGCGTCCATCAATATCTGATCGAACGTCGCGTCACGGCGTCCCGAGGTGCGGGTGCGTACTGTATGAATAAGTCCCCTGCGGAACTTACGAGCCTTCTGCCCCTCATCCTGGATCATATCGGGAGTAAACCTGCTAAGGCGGAAGAACTCAGCTGCATACTCGTCCACCGACGAGTTCCCCTGCACTAAACCCACGAACTGGCCCTCCAATGCTGTAAGAGCCACGTCCGGGAAGAACTTCTCCTTGAAGAGCCTCCGGAAGTTCTCCCAAGTCAGTCCTCTCACCGACGCACAAGGATCCGTGCGGTACCATGTCAGCGCAATATCGAAAAATCGGCTGGCTGCGGCCGAAACCCAAAGTACTCTAGGAAGCTCTGCCAGCTCCATGCTCCGCTGTACATCCTCTAGCCAGTCGTCTGCATAAAGGATGCCCTCCGTGCCTGTGAAGTCCCTGGAGCTCATCTTCCTAAAGTTTAGTACTATCCCCGGCCTGGACTGCTGCTGGTACGGCTGCTGGCCAGTAGGGCCCTGCACCGTACCCGGTGCCACTCTCTCTACTGCTGCCAGTGCAAGCTGATGCGAGTTCTCCATACTCTACCTCAGCATCTCGACCTGACGGTGTGACGCCTCCGACTGGCGCTGCGACGCCTCTGCCTGGGCCCGCTGTGTCTCCATCATCTGCTGAAAGAGAAGGAACATATGATACGTATCCGTCGGTATCGGTGGTGGTGGCGACAGTATCTCCGAAACGACGACTGAAACCCTCTGGGGTGGAGGTGGTAGACCTCCCTGTGCAACTACCTGGGTCTCCGAAATAGTAGAATCACTGGGGGCAGTCTCGTGAACCTCCTCCTCTGCCTGATCAGATCTCTCAGGCAAGCTACTCGATCCAGTAGCCTGCGGGTGCATCTTCGTCATCCTGGAGACGAATTGAAACAAAAAGATCAATATGGCACATGAGTAGATTTCAAAGAAGGACAGTTAATTTAATACAAGGTGAATAATCATGATAATCAAAAGATCAGAAATTTCCTAGGTATGATTGAGAAACTCCTATCATGTCCTAGGTCCTACGTCCTAATTGCAGGCTCGTAATTAGTACTCTAAGTCGAGCACCATTACGACATCGCACTAATTGTGACACAGGACCTGCATGGGCCACCACAAAAACGTGTCACGACCCGCACCCTGATTAGGGGCACGAGAACGTGGGTACATCCAGCCTACGCCGCAGTGTCAGCGGTAGAATGCTGTATAGGTCATCTATAACATCTAACATCTAACAACAAGATATATATACCTGTCATCTCTGCACGGAGGTATATCATAACATCTCAACTCTATATCTCAAACACAAGTCTAGAAAAGATAGAACATGATATGGAATCAGATGAAAGGAAAAAACTGAATATAAATAGAGTTACCACACCACACAAAGTAGATGTCCAACACAATAAGTACAAGATCTGAAATATAACTAAGTCACAACTAACAATCAGAACAATCCGATACAAATGAAAACTATAAATACTAGACTAGACTAGGCACCCTTTACTGAGCTAGATGCTCCTCAGGCTCCTGAAGGTCACCCTTATGTGTCCCATAGAAGGTAGGACAGTCACCATCATCATCTGTAATATTTTCAACAGGACCAGTCAGGACAGGAACGACCACAATACATCTCACGCAGTTCATATCATGTTGGAAAATGTAAAGCATGCATAGAGTAAGATACATGGACTGTAAAGAATATATGTAAAAACGAGAGAGATTTGATAACTGGAAATATCTATATATATGATAAGTAAGAACTGTAGGTAACCTGTGATTTAGAGCATGATATGGTTATATAAACGGGTTTAGGACATATACAAGATTTTACAAGATTTGTACAAGATGGGATTTTGATCACATAACCATTTCCTACTCACCCTCTCCAATCAATACACAAGGATCCAGTCAAGTTACGTTACCTTGCACAAGAAGTTTTTATCATGTTTGCTCACGTGATCATGAGAGTACAAGATTGCACAAGAGTATACATGAATAGAGGTGTACATGAAATACAAGATGTTCGTAAAAAGTACATGACAACTGTATTTGATACACCTCGAGGGGGATAACATCGCATGACAAGATCTATATAGTACCAATCCGTGATAATAACGTGACAGCATCATGTAAAGTAATCTAGAGCAAGAATATAAATCCTAACATGTATGAAATGATCAGAGAATGTACTCGCATGTCACCCTGTATGACTGATATAAATAGATGTCCGAACTGGTGTCACAGAGTCCTATTTAGAGTAAAATAGGTCATAATATATCCACAATGGTAAAAATAGAGTATACAATGCATACTACATGATTCTAGGTCAAAGTCAAACCTGGTCAACTCTAACAGTCAAACTAGGTCACAGGAAGTCAAAGTAAGTCAAATAAGGTCAAACAAGGTCAAACTAGTCTAATCTAGGTTAAAGTCAACTCTTGGTCAACATTCTAGTCAACTAGTCAAGTTATCTAGGGTTTTGGTCAACAATGGTCAGACTAGTCAAATACTAGCCAACATGATCAAGCTAGGTCAAGTCTAGGTCAAACTTAGACTAACTAAGGTTTTGGGTCAAACATAGACTAGTCAATAAGGTAATTAGGTCAATCTTGACTAATGGTCAACTTCTAGTCAATTCTCTAAGGCTAACACAAATTATGACACAACTCCTAAGTATCCCACTTAACCCCATACATATCTTAATCTACATAGGACTATCTACATAATCCTAGTCACAATATACTCATATAGGTTAAACCCTAATTAGCTAGCTAATAGTCTAGGGTTTAGTCAAATCTTAGTCAACTAGTCCCTTCTATGTCCATCCAAGTCATTTCTAGGTCAAGGTTGACCTATAGTTGACTTTGGTCAACAATGGTCAACAAGGGTCAACCTATTAGTCAATCTAGGTCTACTAGACCTATTGGTCAAGTCTAAACCTACTAACCATGGGCCATAGGCTAGAAATCCTAGGGCACTATATACAGGTATCTATACCTATATAATATAAACTTAACTGACATCTATATAATATATATATACAAGGCCTATACTCATATATATCAAAAACATATTTATATATATATATATATATATATATATATATATATATATATATATAATCCAACTAAATATACATAGTATATATATATATATATATATATATATATATATATATATATATATATATATATATATATATATACTATGTATATTTAGTTGGATTATATATATATATATATATATATATATATATATATATATATATATATATATATATATATACATACACATAACCTATATTTAGAGGGAGGGTGAAATGAGAGAGAGGGTGAGAGTGTGTGTGCATGAGTGTAAGAGAGAGAGAGGAAGGGAGAGAGAGAACTGTGTGTGTGTATGGAGAGACTGAACAGTGGGGGGGTTCTCAGTTCTCAGGAAACTGAGAACCACACACACACACACACACAATACATACATATATATATATACACACACACACCTATACATACACATATATATACATACACATATACCCACACACTCATATACATATATACATGCATATACAGTGTATATACAGGAAAATACACATGTATATATACATAAAAAATCGATTAAAATCCATTTTCAAAATCTGTGAAATACTGGAAATATTAAAACTGATACACAGTGAAGGATATTAGGGGAAAACCCAAACCCGAGTCCAAAACGACCTAAGGCCCAAAACCCAAGGTTGGTAAGTGTTTCCCCAAGTGTCCCCTAGCTTCTAGGGTGCCTGAGACACAGTCCCGACACGACACAACGTGTCGAACTCAAGAAAACCCAATCGGGTAAACACAGACACAGGGAATTGTCACCGCGTCGTACACGCGTGCACCTAGCTCTAGGACACGACACGCACACACTCGTGTCTCGTGCTCGTGTCCCTAGGTTCGCCTAGGGTCAGGCTAGGGTTAGGGTAGCTTGTCTCATGTCCACGTCCCCTCACGTGTCGACACGAGACCCGTATCAGTCGAGGAAACTCGACTGATACATGCGGTTTAGCACTGCGTCGTGCAGTGGTGCAAGTGTCTCGTGGACACGACACGAGCCACGTGGGGCCTCGTGGTCATGTCCATGTGTAGCCCACATATTGGGCTACACACTCGTGCAAACACGAGGTGTCCAAGTGTCGTGTCCGCGCGACACGACGCGCGCAAAGTCGGCTCTGTGCAGTGCACACAGAGCAGTGTAAAACCCATACGAGTGCGATTTCTCACTCGACACGACACGGCTTGACACAAAACTTTGGGGATGTCTTGTCAGACATTGCCCCTAGGTTTGTGTCGAGTTTCGTGTGTCCACGTGTCCAGGTGAAGGAGAAAAGGGGGTCGAGTAGCAGGACACTATGCGTGTGCTGTACGCAGCGTGTCCGTATCGATTTTTGATACGAAAATGACACAGGGTCGTGCTCAGTGTTAGGGTTCTATGATCTACACCTATAGGACTAGAAGATTGCTCAATTAGTTTTCGAAAATATTAACATTTAATTTACAGTGGCAAATCATCAAACACTTGAATTAAAACCCAAATACGTGTCCGATACGGACACCAAACCCAAACTATTTCCTACCAAACTTAGCCTACAGTTAGGGTATACCTATATGCATGCATTTATGAAGAAAAATTACAATATTGACAAGGTTTGTAGGTATTTACCTATTGAGTGAAAACTCAAGAAAAGCCTAGAATAGGGAGGGGTGTTCTCTTCAATTGATGATGCCCAAAATGCTATGCAACCCTGCTAGCTAGCTCCCCTTAGCACCCTCAATGTTGTAGGGTCCCAATGCAAAAGACTTGGGTGAATTTAGAGCTAATTTGAAGAAGTTATGAAGGTTTGATGGAAGGGGATTTTCTAGGTTTTAAAACATGTAATTTTTTTGTATAGGAATGAATGGATGGGGTTATATAGGAAGGGGGCATGCTAGGGTTCACAATGTGTGGCCATGATTCTAACTTAGCTATTAAGTCTAGATCAAAGGCTTACATGCAAAGTAGGTTTCATTTAGAAATATCTATGTAAAATATCTTACCAATCCAATATCTAGATATTTTCTATATTTGACTAACATGTAAATATCTAACCCCTTAGTTTCTAGGTTAGTAACTAACCTCTAGATTAGGGTAAACTAGATTAGGGGCTCTCATGACACTTAACAATAATTAAAATAATAATAAAAACACATAAATACAAATAATTCCAAATAAATCCTAGAAAATTACCAAAATACCCTTTAGGCTAAAAAGCCCTAACTTGATTTTCTAAACCTATGATTAGGCTCATATGATCATGGTTAGTCTCTAGGTTAAGTAATCTCTAAGGTTGCACTAGCAAAACATCAAAATCATAAGTCGTGGTTTTAAATAGTTTTTAAAAATAACTAAAAATCACCAAAAATTATAATATGGTTTAAATATCATTATTAAATAATTATAATTATAAAATTTCAAAATTACCCTCATTTTAGAAACTGGGTGCTACACAACTTTATCTATGGCTACATAGTTTTTGCCTCGCCAGTCGAATGGTTGCAGGGACTATGTCCTGATCACCATATCGTACCGTAGATTAATGCAAATGGAGCTGGAGCTGGAGCCAAAATACAGTACTAATTCACCATATCGTACCATTTTACTCTCTCACTCTCTCTCTTCCCCCCTCCGGTGCTCTCACTCTCTCCGACGCTCTCACACTACTAATTTCTATGTGTTTTAAGTGTGAGAACGGATGGCTCACACTACTAAAATCTGCTAGAATAGCGACGTATATTAGCGACGGCAAAAAAAGCAGCCGTCGATAATTGACTATAGCGACTCCTAGTGTTACACGTCGCTGACCGTCGCTGCGTAGCGACGTTCCACGACGTAGAGTTTATTACGTCACTGAATGGCGACGTTTTGTGACGAATATTTGTTTACGTCGCTGTATTGCGACGTTTTGCGATGTAGATTTTATACGTCACTGACGTATTTCATATAGGGTTACTGGCCCGATTGAAATCACAATTTTTTACCCCAAATTTTTTTGTTCCTGCTCGATCCCCCTCTCCCCTCTCCCCCCTCCCCTGGCGAACCCTCCCCTCCGGCGACACCCTCCCCTTCTTCCCCCCGGCGACACCCTCCCCTTCTCCCCCCCGGCGACCCCGTTCGCCCGCTGACCCCTCCCTCCGGCGACCAGCCTCCCTCCTCCGACGAAGTCTCCTTCCTCGCCGCCTTCCTCCTCCGACGAAGCCACCCTCCTCGCCGCCTCCATCCTCCGACGAAGCCACCCTCCTCAGGTAAACCCTAACCCTAGCTATCTAGACACAAACACGGACACGAGAACCCTAACCCTAGCTAGGGTGGTCTTGCTGTTGAGGGGGGAGGGAGGGGTAGGGGTGGGTGCAGGGGGGTGGGGGGGTCTTACTGTCGAGGGATGGAGGGAGGGGTGGGGGTACCCGGGGGTGGGGGGGTCTTGCTATCGATGGGGGCAGGGTTGGGGTGGGTGCAGGGGTAGGGGGAGGGGGGACAGGGGAGGGGGGGTCTTACTGTCTAGGGGGGCAGGGGAGGGGGGTCTTGCTGTCGAGGGGGGTAGGGGGGAGGGGGGCAGGGGTGGGTGGATGCAGGGGTAGGAGTGCAGGGGACAGGACCCTAACCCTATTTCGGACACGACTCTGTGACACAGAACACAGGACACAACACAGGATACAACACATTATATGCTCTAAATCCAGTTTTTGATCGACCCTTGTAATTAGATGTGATACCATATCTATATAATACCATATCTATATACCCTCATTACATATATATATATATATATATATATATATATATATATATATATATATATATATATATATATATATATATATATATATATATAAAATCTACTGTATATATAATACTCTATATATAACATATATATATATATATACATAACATAATTATAGAGAGAGAGTAAAATGAGAGGGTGAAGGGGTGTGAGGGTGTGTGTACAAGAGAGTATGTGTGACACATATGTATGTGTGTGTGTGTGTGTGTGTGTGTGTGTGTGTGTGTGTGTGTGCAATGCTGTGACAGGAAAGGGGGTTAACCTTAGAATACTGGGAACACACACACACACAATACATACATATATACCTATATATATAAATACACATATCTACATATATACATGTATATATATACTCACATATTTACATGCACACACAAATACATATATAAATATATATGTATACAATGTATATACACACAAATACACATATATATACAATCAAAAATCTATTTAAAATTCATTTTAAGAATTTGAAAAATACCAGGAATCACTGTTCATCACTGAACATAGGGGTAAACCCAAATTCAACCCAAAATGATATAAATCGTGATATGTTAAATTCCTGCAGCTGCATCGTAGCTCAGGGATATGACTGAGAGGGTGACATGGTTGTCACATTAAGGGTCTTTGAGGAGGTGACATATTGTGAACAGATATATCCTTATAGTTCTCCTACGTAATGTTAAAGAAAATCCGTAGGAGAACTATATATAAGGATATATCTTTTCGTAACATGTCACCTTGTCAAAGATCCTTAATGTACCAACCATGTTACCGCGATATTGGTATTGGAATACCAATAGCGATAAGGTAAAGGGTACCAATAGCGATATGGTAAAGGGTACCAACTTAAGGTATTGGTATTGGGATACCAATAGCGATAAGGTAAAGGGTACCTTGGTAGGTAATGACTAGAAATAGGATATTTGACTTAGATTTGATCTTGTTTGACCAAGGTTGACTATTTTGACTGAAAGTCAAAGTAGAGTCAACATCTGACCTAGATTGGACTAAGAGTTGACAAAGTCATCTGTAGGTCAACCCTTGACCTACTTTGACCTTGTTTGACTTTGTTTGACTTAGCTTGACCTTGTTTGACTTTGTTTGACTTAGTACAACCTAGTTTGACCTAGATTGTATATCATTGTTATTAGTAACTGTCCGCTACTAATGTGTGTCCCATAATAAGACATAATATACGAATTTGTGCCTATTGGATAATGTGTGTCCATCTTTGCAAAATTATTTCCAAATGGATATGAAATACTACTTGCGGAATCGTTCATGGATGTACAATCGTCGTCCTGATGATATGTATGGTGTGCGGGATGAATACATAGCGGGAGTAGAGCAGTTCCTGCAGTTTGCTAAGGCGTTCCCTCAGTACATGGACGGCACCAAAATTAAGTGTCCTGTGTGAAATGTCATAACGTAAAATATTATCCAGAAGTGGAAGTGACATATCATTTGTACTCGAGGGGTTTCACGCCTAATTACTATCAGTGGACCGCATACGGAGAACTTTGTCTTTAGCATCAGAGCCGGAGCCTTATGTTGAGCCGTATATGCATGCGGGACCTAATTTTGTTTCAGATAATCATGCATATGACGACGGGTGCGTGAACTTGGTTTTCGACGCTGCGGGGCCTAGTTTCGTTCATGATGCACCTGAGAAGGCACCGAACGCCGATGCTGTACAGTTCATGGAGTTGCTGGAGAATGCAAGGACTCCATTGTATCCTGGTTGTGAGGATCATTCACCGTTGGAGGTGGTTACAAGACTGTTGAGCATTAAGTCAGATTTTAACATGTCGTAAGAATGCTACAACCGAGTGTTGGATTTGATTATAGAGATCTTGCCGGCGGGTGCTAAGTTGCCTAAAGACTTCTACCGGTCTAAGAGGATGGTTAGATCGCTCTGGATGGGATACGAAAAAATTGATTCTTGTCGTAATGGGTGTATGCTGTACTACAAAGACGACAAGGACGCAGATGTGTGCAGATTTTGTGGTGCTGATCGCTATAAGACAACTAGTACAGAAAGGTCTACCGGTGCAAGAAGACCGACCGATTCAATGCACTACTTGCCTTTAACGCCGCGGTTGCAAAGATTATTTATGGTGAAAGAGACGACCGAAAATATGAGTTGATACATGCGAGAACAGATTGAAGGAGTGTTGGATCACCCATCCGATGAAGAAGCGTGGAAGCACTTTGATCGAGTGTATCCTGATTTTGCTTCAGATCCGCGTAATATCAGGTTGGGGCTATCTTCTGACGGTTTTACTCCTTTTGGTCTTTCGGGATCCCAGTATTCGTGCTGGCCTGTGATTGTCACTCCGTATAACCTACCGCCTTGGATGTGCATGAAGACTCAGTACATGTTTCTAACCGTTATAATTTTTTGTCCGAACAATCCCAAGAGGAACATTGATGTGTACTTACAGCCTTTGATAGATGAGTTGAATCAGTTATGGAAAGTAGGCGCTAACACGTATGATGTTTCCAGAAAGCAGAATTTTCAGATGAAGGCAACCCTTATTTGGACCATCAACGACTTTCCGGCCTATGGAATGTTATATGGATGGAGCACTCATGGCCGTCTCTCATGTCCGTATTGCATGGACCGTAGTAAGGCTTTCTGCTTGAAACACGGAGAAAAACTGTGCTTCTTTGATTGTCATCGACAATTTCTGCCAAAAGATCATCCGTTCAGAAGGAACAAAAATGCATTCCGTGTCGACGTTGTAGAGAAGGGTGATCCACCGCCAAGGTGGTGTGGAGCCACGATAGGGGAGGAGGCTAGAGATTTTCCAAGTGCTATCGAAGATCCTACAACTGGGTACAAGTGCGATGGATTTGGTAGAGATCATAACTGGACAAAGAGGAGCATATTCTGGGATCTGCCATACTGGAGTACCAATCTGATCAGACATAATCTTGATGTCATGCATATTGAGAAGAATGTGTTTGATAACATAATTAATACTGTGATGGACGTAAAGGGAAAAACGAAAGACAATCCCAAGGCCAAGTTGGACTTAGAAGAAATATGCAAACGCCCTGCGTTGCATTTGATAGAGCAGAATAAAAAACAGTTCCTGCCGAAGTCAATTTTCTCGCTGGACAAGGAGGATGAAGTGAGACTTTGTCGGTGGATCCAGGGCCTAAAATTTCCAGATGGATATGTGTCAAATCTGAGAAGATGTGTCGATCCGAAGGAAAACAAATTGACGGATATGAAGAGCCACGACTGTTACGTATTCATGGAGAGGTTAATTCCGATTGCATTTCGGGAATTCTTACCGTAGGCAGTTTGGGATCCATTGACGGAGCTTAGCATATTCTTCAGGGATCTTTTGTTCGATGTATTTCAAGCCTCATGTTGCAACTAATAGAATGAGAGCTTCCAGAAATGACGACGGAGATCATGAAAGTAATGATACAATATTGAAGGTATTCAATGCTCCAGGAAAGCCATCGGGTAAAATGAAGAACAGATATCTGAACGATGATGAGCTAAGGGCTGCTCAGGTATATGTATTACTCAACTGCAACGAGAAAAAAGTAGAGAAACTGGAGGGGTAAGTAATTAATACGTCTACATTATTTTAATAGTGTTGATTATTATACTATTACATTAATTGAACGATGTTGTTTTCAGCATATTTAATGATGATGTGAGGTCAGGTAGGCCACACATAACAGAAGAAGAACTAGAACAAGAAATGAGGCATTATTTTCCATCATGGTTGAGTGCATATGTAAGACTTGAGAACTCTGTAATTACCTTTCTGTATATGCACTTGATTGAGATTGAGCTTAATTGCTTCTTTCATGGTATTTAGGTCGATCGTCCATACGCAAGACTTGAGAATGAGTCTATTAGAACGCTAGCCAAGGGACCAATTTATGCTATAAAAATATGGCCAAGCTACTGTGTTAATGGGTTTAGGTTCAAGTCAACAACTTGCCAGATCAGAGACAACTTTGTGGATCTCGACTCCACCAAAAACAGCTATTTGTGTATCAGATCTTCGAACTACAAAGATGTTGATACGGGCAACGATTTCTATGGCGTGCTACGGGAGATCGTGGAGCTGACATATAGTTATGGAATAGAGCCTGCTAAGATTGTATTATTCAGGTGTGATTGGTTCGATCCGATTGAAGGTCAAGGTTGGAAAGTAGACAAGCACGGTCTTGTTGATATAAACTATCGGCGTCGATATCAAGCCTATGAACCATTTGTCCTATCAAGTCAGGCTCAGCTCGTGTACTTCACAAGTTATCCTAAATGGAGAACAACAAGGTCGGACTGGTGGGCAGTATGCAAGACCAAAGCTAGAAATACCTTTGAAGTTGACGATATAGCTTATCAAGAGGATGAACTACCTCTTGTAACAAATATTATAGAAGTGGACACGACGGAAGTTCCTCATTACACAGCTAATTGTGTAGAAGAAGTAGAATTATCTGAAGAGGAAGATGCAGATGAAAGTGAAGATGTAGAGGAGGAAGAAGAAGAAGAAGAAGAAGAAGAAGAAGAAGAAAAAGAAGAAGAAGAATAAGAATAAGAAGAAGAAGAAGTAGGTGAGCTAAACGAACTAGATAAATTTTCAGAAGAGGATTAAATCTGTACGTTTGTTTTATCATCATATTTGACACTTTAGTGACACTTTTATCATATAAAACTGTGACACTTCAGTGACACTTTATTGACACTTTTATCTGTGACTATGATATTTTTCAAAAATCTGTGATGTCTATCATATAAATATGTTTTTTTGTTTTATTGTCATATGTTATTATCAGGTATGACTAGACCATCTGGACGACGTGGAGGATTTTATATTAGGCAGTCCCGTCAGCCTCGGGCTGGGGATGGAGATTCTGTACCCTCATCCTCATCTCCGAGTACGCCATTGTACCGTTCTGTTCCCGGTACATTACCGGGACAGGGCAGTTCCAGCAGGTTGGCGACTCCTCCCTCGTCGTCTAGCCTTCCTGATCCCGCGTCCAGCATCCCTGTTCCCCCGTCCAGTATTCCTCCTGCCGACGGCTCTATGGGGGGAGCCGACGTCGATCATATGGAGGACGGCGATCAGACTGATCCTGTCCAGGCAGGAGGTGAGAGCGACCCTCCATGCGCTCCCCCGGGCGAGACGCGTATGGAGATTTGGACGGACGGGCCTACGAAGTAAGTTAATTAATTAATATATATTTCTTAAATGATTATATGTACATATATATTCATGAAAATTATTATTGTATAGATATCGGCCTTCTGCAGTACAGAGACAGCTGGGGATATTTCTGAGGCAGAACTATGGTGGACCTTGGATTAACTACTCAGATGCTCCCGCAGATAGGAAGGCCTTTTGGTTCGCCTACTTCAAGGTAAAAAATTTGTTTATTTTTAAATTTTAATAATCATTTGTGTATATTATACAACTTTTTTATTTTACTTCTTGTAGAGGACCTATTTCTATCTACCACACCGGGCGGCAAAGATCGAGGACCAATTTTCTGTCGTCGCAGCCAAGCTCATCCGTGATGCGATCCACGACCAGAAGTTTCGTGATCGCTCCGGACAGCCGATCCATGGTTGGATCACGCCAGAGCAGTGGACTGCGATGAAGGCTAGATTCAGCGAGCCCAAGTACCAGGAGCAGTCTGACAAGGCCAAGGTGGCACGATCGAGCGCCGGTAAGTGGTGTGGTGGCTCCATTCCGATGACGGAGCATTTTCGTCGTCTGGTACGTTTCCTATGACGGACATTAATTTATATATAGTTCGATAGAATATTTAATACTAATAATAGATAATATATTTTAACAGGTAAAAAAGGGTGAGGACCCGAACATGGTGACCGTCTTCCTGGTCACCCATCGGAGGGCTGGGGAGTTCATTGACGAGAGGGCGACGCAGGCATATGTACGTTCTATTCTTTATATTAATATACTATAATTTAGAAAACAGGAAAATAAATATCAATATAGACTTTAGCAAATACTTACACGTTAGCAAACATGTTCTAGGTCGAGTTTGTTCGGCTACAGGAGGAGGCGGCTGCTGCTGCTAGTGCGCCAGCAGAGGGAGGGGCTGATACTTCCTCCCAACCGCCTACAGCTCCATCGCTGGACGACCTCTGGATGACCGTCGTTGGCGGTCTTCAGAAGGGTACGTACTATGGTACGGGATCCTGCGGCACGTATTTGGCTTCGGAGTCATCTCGGGCCCCCTCTGTCAGTGCGCAGTCTCCGGCTTCGCAGGCGTCGTCACGAGCTCAGGATATTCGTCGTCAGATCGAGGAGCTGCATCGCGAGTTGCAGCAGCAGATTTCTGATGCGGTCGAGCGACGATTCGATCCTCCGATCGTCACCGGACGATTTGATGCGGTCGAGCACAGTATACAGGAGCTGATGAGTCTGCAGTAGGCTACAGCTGCCAGCTTGCACACGCTCACCGAGTCTACGCAGCGCACAGAGCATAGACAGGTCGAGCTGGAGGGATCGCAGAGGAGCATGTCTGCCTCACTCACTCAGGTATCGGCTTTGCTTGAGGCGAGTACTGAGAGGGTGGTGAGTACCATTGCTGTTTATAGTGAGTGACTGCGAGAGCTGGAGCAGATACGTCCTCCCGGTCCATTGACGGCGCCGACTCCAGACATTGCACTGCCTCCTACTGCCCCTACGGTGCAGCTCACACAGGAGCAGTATGAGTACATGCTATCCCAGATGCACGGCAGGGGTCCTCAGTGATCCAGTAGATTTTTTTATCATCTTTGTATTTATTGGCCCTATGGGCCCATTCACCATTCTGTACACTGATTTTGAATATTATTTGACTCTGTTGGACATGTATGTTTGTTGGACATGTATGTTGGTGATATTTAATTTGTTGGTATTTTCATTGAGTACATGTATGATATTTAGTTGTAGACTGTTGTGATGGGAGACTGTTATTCATCTATTAGTTATAGACTGTTATGATGGGAGACTGTTAATTGTGATAATATCTGCGACGGGGATGACAAATATACCTACGCTGGGTTATAAGCGATGATCTGATATACAAAGGAGGTGCTGCCCAAATTTTAAAAAAATATAATGTGTATTTTTGTGATGATGTGTGTCTGTATTTACAGTGAATGTGAAATGCAGTGTTCGGAACCATCGACAGTTTTGATTACTGTTGTATGTTTTATCTTGGATAGAAAGAGCAACAGTTCAGGGTGTACTTCTGAGAGCTTCATTTTCACGTCCTTCACTTTCTCGGAATGTCGTAAAGGATTACGAAAAGGTGAAGGACGTGAAGAGGAAGCTCTGAGAAGTGCACCATGAACTGTTGCTCTTTCTATCCCAGATAAAACATAGAACAGTAAGCAAAACTGTCGATGGTTCGAATACTGCACTTCACACACACTGTAAACACAGACACACAGCATAACAAAAATACCAATTATATTTTTTTAATTTTTTTATAACATCTGCGACGTATAGCGACGTTCTGCGACGTTTTGTAACGTATAGTACACATCACTATACGTCGCCAAATAGTGACGTAACGTCGCTATCCGTCGCTATACTGCTGACGTTGTATATGACCACTTGAAAGCTGACGTCGCTAAAGTTGTCGCTAGGCGTCGCTAAAATGCTGACGTGGCTGCCATGCCATGTCATCATATATAAAGTTGACGGCGTCGCTAAGTGGTCGCCCAACGTCGCTATAGTGGCGACGTATGATGACGTCGCTATCTGTCGCTAATGCTGCGACGTCTAGCGACACTAAACGTGACGTCGCAAATAGCGACGAATTGCGACAAAATTGTAATCTGCGACAAGCCTATACGCGACATCCAATTTTCGTCGCTAAATACGTCGCTAATAGAAATTAGCGACGGATTTTCCTTTTTAGCGACGTATTCTGATGTCGCTAAAAGGGGTTATTTTAGTAGTGTCAGAACACAATCCAAAATTCATTCTAGCATACATTAGTGTGAATCATCTATGTTCTGTACATATGGTGTAGTATATGTTCTTATCGTATCTAGTATCTGAAGAATGTAACAGAATCAAGATGAACTCACATAATGTAATACTAAAACATCATCTACTACTATATAAGATATAGTGATAGGCTGTCATATCATCATTGCCGAGCGATGAGGGTCGGAGGACAGTCAACTTTATCTACGGCTACATAGTTTCTGCCTCGCCAGTCGAATGGCTGCAGGGACTATGTCCTGATCACCATGTCGTACCGTAGATTAACGCAAATACGTACAAACTCAGTATCCTCAACGAAAAAACTGAATATCCCCAAATACGTACAAAGTCAAAAATATAGTACAGTCCAAAAATGAAAAAATGAAACTACTGATCGCCTGGAGCTGGACCCGGAGCTGGAGGAGCGCCACCAGATGACGCACAAATACCGCTTGAGTGAGCCAAAGGCATGCAGCCACTTCCCTCCCTCCATTCACCCTCTCCCTCTCTCATGGTATCAACATCACAACTTTTCCAGTGCTGCTCCCTCTAATGATGATGAATGCAAAAATCAAAGACCCCCCTCTCCTTTCTCAATCTTCATAGTTCTCACAACAGGAAGGATCACTGCTTTCTAGTTCTCTTCCATCCATCAGTTCCTCCGTTCTGTTCAAGCATATTCCTTCTTCTTTCCTCCACCATGGCTTTGGACCCATCTGCTCCTCCCTACTTCCCTTCTTCTTATTTGAATCTCTCAGCCACATATGATATCCTCCTCAAGTGTAGAGTCGGGGGAGAAAAAGTGGGCAGGAAGAGGAGGGGAAAGCAACACAGCCGGCGGTATGACCCGGAGGAAGTACAGAGGTTTTCTTCAACATCCGTAGGAGAACTATAAGGATATATCTTTTCACAACATGTCATCTTGTCAAAGACCTTTAATGTGATAACCATGTTACCGCGGTATCGAAAAACTAACATGTCATAATTTTCTAAGCCGTGTGTTTTGACATAATCCTCCAAACTCTTTTCTGGTATGTAGTAATGCAAGATTACTACATAGGACACTACCAGAATAAGTTGTTTTAGCAACGCCTAAAGACGTCGCTAAAATGATAAATTTCGTCGCTAAAAATATTTACCGACGTTTTGGACTTGTCGCGGAAACGTAAGTCGGTAATCTTTAAAACGTCGTCGAACGTTGCAAATATCGACGTTTACCAACGTATATTGACGTCGGTATATTACCGACGTCTACCGTCGTTTCGTCGGTGGATTAGCGACGTGTTTAAAGTCGCTACACGTCGGTAAAATCCTGGGAATTTTACCAACGTTTACCGTCGTTTAAAATGTCACTAAATGTCGGTAATTCCGTGGATTATTACCGACGTGTAGCGACGCTTACCGACGGTCTCTGACGTAGAAGGACGTCGGTAAACGTTGGTACCCTGGAAAATTTTGAAGATTTATCGACGTTTACCGACGCAAACGTACGTCGGTGGTCGTCGATAAACGTCGGTAAATCTGAAAAAAAGTAAAAAGAATAAAATACAGAATGTCCTTTTCTCCATGCAGTTTAAAAATATGACCATAAAGACACAGTATAACATATATTCTTTTCATCCTGGGTTCGCCGACCCCTTCGGTGGAACACTCAACACCGGTAAACGTAAACCACAGAAGCACATTAACATCCAATTGAAACGAATAATAACATAAACGTATAATAACATCCAAATACACCAAATAACAAAGTCTACAACCAAATAACCAAAGTCTACACACAACCAACAAATAGAATAGGATCCAACAAATAGGATCCAAATATCCAAGTCTACACAACCAACAAATATCTAAAGCATAAACAAAGGATGAAACAAACACAAACAAACAGTCCTAACTAGGACTACTAGGGATCTGGTGCAGGAGGGGCACCGCCGCGACAAAGGGATAAGAACAACTCATACTCTTCAAGTGAAATCGATACCGATGGAGCAGGCAGTGACGTCGTTGGAGTCGGTGTCGATGAAGAAGGCGGTGGAGGCGACGGAGTCGACGACGATGAAGGCGCACCCGGAGGACCAGCATGCTCCAACGCTGTAAGTTGCTGGTTGAATGTATCCATGGTAGATAACAGTCTATCAGTGCTCTGGACCATTGAATCCGTCACCAACCTCAGCCTATCGGTCATGGTCACCTGTGCTGTCTGCAGCTCCGTCACCGTGCGCTCTAACCCTCCAACGCTGCGCTCTATCCTCTCAGTCATCTCCATGAGCTCCATAATGCCGCGGTCGAGCGTATCCAATCGTGCTAGCAGCACAGAATCGTCCGTAGGGTGCTGAGACTGCTCCTCGATCCGTCGTAGCAGGTCGTCACGGAGAGACTCCATTATCTGGTAGATTCGGGCAGACTCCTGGGACGGCTGTGGACCATGCACACTAGCAGGAAATGCCCTAGAGGACTGGGTCGCAACTAGGGCGCCATAGGATCCTGTACCGTAGCTCGTCCGTCGACGAAGCTTGAGTGGGCTGCGAGAAAGTACCGGCCTCTCCTGTATTAGGTGCACTAGCAGCCGCCCGTTCCCGCTGCCTCTGATACTCGGCCTAGAAAGTATGGATAGTGCTCTATAATTTTTAATTTCTAATTAATGTACTTATTATTACTAACTACATGAATATTTATTTGCATCATATTTACTAAGTTATATTAAAATTGACACGAAGTATTAAATTAAGATAACGTATTGTAATACTTACATAGGTCTGCTCGGCCCTTTCGTCAATAAGGCCTTCGCCCTTCCGATGGGTGGCCAGGAAGACGGTCACCATGTCGGCGTTACCGACCTTCCTTACCTATAATTAAATATATTATCTTAGTAATAATTTATCGGTTTTGCATTAAAATAATATTTCTAAAAGAGAAAGACATACCAGACGACGGAAATGTTCCGTCATCAGAATCGACCCACCGCACCACTTCGAAGCATGTTGCCTCGCCGCCTTGGCCTTCTTCGACTTCTCTTTGTACCTTGGCTCGTCGAATCGAGCTTTCATCGTATTCCACTGATCAGGGGTGATCCAACCTTGGATCGGCTTTCCGACACGATCACGAGCCTTCTGATCATTAATAGAGTCGCAGATCAGCTTGGCAGCGACGGCAGGAAACATCCCCTCGATAAGCTCGGCCCGGTGCGATGGATAGAAAAACATATCCTAGAAGAGCGCAAACCAAATATTTATCAGTTATATATAATATGAATTAATTATATGATTCATATTAAAAGCAAATCTATTTTAACCTTGAAGCGCGTAAACCAGTAGTTCTTCCTTTCGTCTGGAGCATCAGAGTAGTTAATCCAAGCACCACCATAATTATGCCTCAGCATGTGGCCTAGGCATCTCTGTACCTCTGGGGACGATATCTATACAGACATATTATATTCATGAAAAAATTTAATTTATGATAAAAACAGAAGAAAAATATTATAAACCAAAACACCTACTTTGTACCGTCGGCCCAGATCTCCGTCCTCCTCTCCTTCGGAGGTGCGCATGCATCATCTGCATGATGCTGGTCGGCCGTCGGTGCATCCTCCTCGGCCGTCGGTGCAGCCTCCGCCATCTGCTCATCCGTCTCCATCGTCGTATCAGCAGCAGGAACGCTAGACGGGCGAGCACTCTCAACAGGCCTAGAACTACTCGTCCCAGGAGATATGCCATGTGACATCGTTCCAGTAGGCCCAGCTACTGTCCGATATGGAGGAGTAATCGGCAACGAGGATCCAGAGCCGGTACCAGTAGGAGGTACCGAAGGAAAACTCCGTCCTCTAGAAGTACCTGTAGGAAGTACCGGAGGATCATGACCTCGTCGTCCCCCTCGGAACGATCCACGATGACCTGCCATACCTGATAATAGCATATGATAACATCTAAGTTCAGATAATATATTCTAGAAGAAACATCTAAGTTCAGATAAGTATATCTCTTTCAATCATCTTCAGAATAATCATCTTGTTCGTCTTCCTCGACCTCATCTTCCTCTTCCTCCTCATCTTCACTTTCATCTTCGCCTTCGTCGGCTTCGTCTTCCTCTTCGGATAAATCTACACCTTCTACATTATGTGTCGTGTAATACGTAACTTTCGTGGAGTCCACATCGACAATATTGGTTACAAGAGGTAGCTCGTCCTCCTGGTAAGCTTTTTCTTCAACATCAAAAGTATCTCTAGCTTTAGTCTTGCATACTGCCCACCAGTCAGACTTCGTTGCTCCTCGTCTCGGATAAGCTGTGAAGTACACGAGCTGAGCCTGAGTTGCTAGGACAAACGGTTCGTAGCCTTGATATCTACGCTTGTAGTTTATATCCACAAGACCATGCTTGTCAATTTTCCAACCTTAATTTTCAATCGGATCGAACCATTCATACTTGAACAACACGATCTTTGCAGGTTCTCTGCCATTATTATATGACAACTCCACAATCTCTCGCAAGATGCCAAAGAAATCATTTCCTGGATCGACGTCTTTGTAGTTTAAAGTCTTGATACACAAACAACTGTTTTTCGTGGAATCAAGATCCAGGAAGCTGTCTCTGATCGGAGCATTTGTCGACTTGAACCGAAAGCCATTGACACAGTAACTTGGCCATATTTTAACAAAAGTAATTGGTCTCTTGGCAAGAGTTCTAATTAATTCAATCTCGGGTGAAATTAGACGATCGACCTGAATATCAAAGAAGAGATAATAAGTTATTTATTGCGCAGTTGCATTAGAAGAGGCCAGTAATTATCGAGCTACTTACATATTCCCTCAACCAAGAAGGAAAATAACGTCTCATTTCTTGTTCTAATGCTTCGACTGTTAGGTAGGGTCTAACCAGCCTCAACTCATTATTATATGTGCTAGAAAATAACGAAGCAACAGCCGATTAGTACAATAATATTAGCTTATACTATTACATTGAGATGACGTAAACTCATCATTCCTTACTTACCCTTCTAGCTTCTCCACTTCATCCTCGTCGTAATTGAGTAATACATACAACTGAGCAGCCCTTAGCTCTTCGTCATTCAAATATCTCTTCTTCATTTTCCCCGAAGGCTTACCGGACGCATTGAATACTTTCAGTATTCCATTATTAAATTCTTGATATCCGTCGTCGTTTCTCGGTGCCCTCGTTCAATTCGTAGCAACATGAGGTTTGAAATAGGAGGAGCAAATATTTGTAATCTCCTCGAGAATATAGGCTTCACAAATAGAACCCTCGTCCCGAGCCTTATTTTTTACCTTTCTTTTTAGGTGATTCAAATGTCGCTCGAATGGGTACATCCATCGATATTCGACGGGTCCACCAACACGTGCCTGGTAGGAAAGATGAATCGACAAATGCTCCATAGAGTCGAAGAATCCAGGAGGAAACACCCTCTCTAGCTTGCACAGTGTTACCGCAATGTCCTTCTCTTGCTTTTCTAGATGATCAACGAGCAATTTCTTAGAACAAAGGTCCCTGAAGAATATGCTAAGCTCCGTCAATGGATCCCAAACTGCCTGCGGTAAGAATTCCCGAAATGCAATTGGAATTAATTGCTCCATGAATACGTGACAATCATGGCTCTTCATACCTGTCAGTTTGTTCTCCTTGAGGTCGATGCATCTTCTCAAGTTCGAAATATACCCATCTGGAAATTTTAGACCTTGAATCCACCCACAAAGCCTCACTTTATCCTCCTTCTCCAGTGAGAAAATTGCCTTAGGCTGCTTCAACTTTCCATTCCTGTCCTCTATCAAATGCAATGCAGGACGTCTACATATTTCTTCCAAGTTCAATCTAGCCTTTGGATTGTCTTTCGTCTTCCCCTTTACGTCCATTACAGTATTAATTATGTTGTCAAACATATTCTTCTCGATATACATGACATCAAGGTAATGTCTAATCAGATTGGAGCTCCAATATGGAAGATCCCAGAATATACTCCTCTTCGTCCAGTTATGAGTGCGACCAAATCCGTCACACTTGTAGCCCGTAGCAGGCTGCTCAATAGCTCTTGGTAAATCTTTTATCTCTTCCCATATCGTGTATCCGGGCCACCTTGGCGGGGGATTAGCCTTTTCCACAACGCCAACACGAAAAGCATTCATGTTCCTTCGGTACGGATGATCCTTCGGCAGGAATTGTCGATGACAATCGAAGAAGTACGATTTGCCTCCGTATTTCAAACGGAAAGCCTTAGTGCTGTCCATGCAATACGGACATGAAAGACGACCATGCGTGCTCCATCCAGATAACATTCCATAGGCCAAAAAGTCATTGATGGTCCACATAAGTGCTGCCCGCATCTGGAAATTTTCTTTTCTAGATACATCGTACGTGTTGGAACCTACTTCCTACAGATGATTCAACTCATCAATCAATGGCTGTAAATACACATCGATGTTCCTTTTCGGATTGTTCGGACCTGGGATAATAACGGTGAGGAACATATACGGAGTCTTTATGCACATCCAAGGCGGTAGATTGTACGGGGTGACGATCACAGGCTAACACGAATATTGGGATCCCGAAAGTCCGAATCGGGTAAAACCGTCGGAGCAGAGACCCAATCTGACATTACGCGGATCAGAAGCAAAATCTGGATACTCTCGATCAAAGTGCTTCCATGCTTCTCCATCAGATGGGTGATCCAACACTCCTTCGGTATGTTTCCGTTTATGCCAACTCATGTTTTCTGCAGTTTTCTTCACCATAAACAACTGCGGCAACCGCGACGTGAACAGCAAGTAGTGCATTGAAGAGGTAGGCTTCCTGGCACCGACAGACTTTCCTCTACCACATGCCTTGTTGCGATCGATACCATAAAATCTGCAGGCGTCTTCATCCTTGTCGTCTTTGTAGTACAACATGCACCCATTGCGACAGGTATCGATTTTTTCGTATCCCATCCAGAGCGATCTAACCATCCTCTTAGACCGGTAGAAGTCTTTAGGCAACTTCGCACCCTCAGGCAATATTTCTATAAGCTACTCCATAAGATGATTGTAGCAATCTTGCGACATGTTAAAATCGGACTTGATGCTCAACAATCTTGTAACCACCTCCAACGGTGAATGATCCTCACAACCAGGATATAATGGAGTCCTTGCATTCTCCAGCAACTCTATGAACTGTGCATCATCGGGGTTCGGTGCCTCCTCAGGTGCATCATGATCATCCGGATCGAAACTAGGCCCGGCCGCGTCAAAAACCATGTTCACCAACCCATCGTCGTAAGGAACGTTGTTGTGGACATCCACATAAGGCTCGTACTCCGATGCTAAAGACACAAGTTCTTCGTGCTCGCTCCACTGATAGTAATTTGCCGTGAAACCCTTCGAGTATAAATGATACGTGACATCGACTTCTGGATGATATTTCAAGTTGCGACATCTCACACACGGACACTTAATTTTGGTACCGTCTATGTACTGAGGGAACGCCTTAGCAAACTGTAGGAACTGGTGTACACCTTCTACGAATTCATCCCGTACACCGCACATGTCATCATGATGACGGTTGTACATCCAAGTACGATTCCGCAGATAGTAATTCAGCTCCATATCCATTTGCGGATAATTCTATAAGATAGATACAAGCACATCGTTGAAACACTTGTGAAAGTAATAGCATTTGAGGATATTCCTATTAGTATCGATATCGAAATCGTGTCCGAGTCCAATATGCTCGTGTCCAAGTCCAATGTGCTCGTATACAATTTCTCGGATCATTTGTGTTTGTTTACTTCCTTGCTTAATTCATAAGATGTATGTTATTAACATTTCAGATATATTTCACTTTGGTTAAGATATCGGATATCCAATGTGTTTTTCTATGTATCATATTATTTAACTATATATATATGTATATATATATATCAATGGTTATATATTTGTTATTCTCTCTCTCTCTCTCTCTCTCTCTATATATATATATATATATATATATATATATATATATTTTAATATATATATATATATATATATATATATATATATATATATTTGTGGCTTATATATATGTATATATATGTGATATTATGTGTTTTTACATTTGTGTTCATGTTGGGTGAGAGTTCGGCCAATGGGGTGGTAAATTAGAGTTGGAATTGGTTGATATTGTGAGTGTATGTGTATTTGTTAGAGAGGGAGGATTGAGAGTGTGGGGTTTTGGTTTTGTGTAGTGTGTGTATATATAGAGTTAGAGAGAGTGAGGGATTAGAGGGAGTGACTGATGGAGTGAAAAGGGATGGACTTCACTGCTGTGAACATCAGCATTGGAGTATATCAGTCCCCACCCAGGGGACTGATCTCTAGAGACTCAACAGTCCCCAAAGAGGACTGTTATTTAGTAGCAGCAGTAGCAGTAACTTACTGCTATTTAATAGCAGTGAGGGGGGGGGGGGCAGGGGATCAACCATATCAGCCATATCAACCCATTTAACACCCCCATTCCAGTCCAAGGTTGACAGCCAACTACTCCCCCATTTAGCAGCCTATAAGCACTCCAAAACCAGTCCATAATACCTGTCCTTAACTGCCCCATAGCAGTCCATATAACCCCCAAATCTGTCCTATATTCAGCCTTCATGACAGCCCATAGATGTCCCATAACAGTCCTTAATAGGCCCCTTAAACCTGTCCTATTTCAGTCCCTATAACTCAGCTATTTGCTGTTACAAACCACCCTATAGCACCCCTATGAGTACCGGTATTGAAATCGGTATCAGACCATTCCTATGAGTAGTTTATCAAAGAAGAGATAACCCTGAAGATACCTTATAGAACAACCATTACCATCAAATACCATTCTGTTAGATACAACCTCAGTATTAAGTCAATATTATTATCTACATCCCTCAATTTGGTTCAAATTTTAATGTAGGACATTATATTATATGCTTCATCAAAGCAAGAACATTATATGCTTCATCAAAGCAAGAAATAGATACACATATTCACAACTCCTGATATGAAGTGCAAAAGTATACTAAAGTTGCAAAAGTACACTCCTACTTTTCTTTAGTAAAAAAATGTAAAAATATTATTAACTCACAGAGAAAGAAGGAGGAGGAGGAGGAGGAGGAGGAGGAGGGGTTCGACCGCCTGGGGTAGGAGGTCGACGGTCACCGGAGGAGGGGGTCGGGGGTCGACAGGGGTTGCCATAGACGGGGGAGGAGGTCGGCGGGGTTCGCGAGACAGAGGAGGGGGTAGGGGGTCGGGGGTCGGGGGTCGGTGGTCAACGGAGGAGGGGGTCGGGGGCCACCGGAGGAGGGGGTCGGGGGGCGACAGTCACCGGAGGAGGGTGTGGGGGGTCAGGTTGGGGAGAGGGAATAGTTTGGGGGGAAAGTAAAATTTTAAGAATGAAATTTCGATCGGCTGGCTGACCTAAATGAAATTCATCAGCGACGTCTAATAAAGACGTCACTAAACGTCGCTATATCAAAAAAATATAACGACGTAATGAATAAACGTCGGTAAACATCGCTGATTGGCGACGTTTACCGACTTATCAGCAACGTTATTTTTTTCTACTAAAAAAATGTCGCAAGACGTCGCCAATCATCGCTAACAGTGACGTCCTGCAATATTTTATTTATGCGTCGCTAAAGTCCTTTACTTTAGCGACGTTTTCCAAAAACGTCGCTAGTTTCATCGATAATTTGACTTATTTTGGTAGTGGGAGGAAAGAGTTGGGAGGATTATGTCAAAACACACGGCTTAAAAAATTATGACATGTTAGTCTTCCGACACCGCGGTAACATGATATTCACATTAAGGGTCTTTGACAAGGTGACATGTTGTAAAAAGATATATCCTTATAGTTCTCTTACGGATATTGAAAAAAACCTCTGTACTTCCTCCGGGTCATGCCACCGGCTGTGCTGCTTCCCCCTCCTCTTCATACCCACTTCTTCTCCCCTGACTCTATACTTGAGGTGGATATCATATGTGACTGAGAGAGTCAAATAAGAAGAAGGGAAGTAGGGAGGAGCAGATGGGTCCAGAGCCATGGTGGAGGAGAGGAGAAGGAAGATGCTTGATCAGAACGGATGGCTCAGAACACAACCCAAAATTCATTCTAGCATACATTAGTGTGAATCATCTATGTTCTGTACATATGGTGTAGTATATGTTCTTATCGTATCTAGTATCTGAAGGATATAACAGAATCAAGATGAACTCACATAATGTAATACTAAAACATCATCCACTACTATATAAGATATAGTGATAGGTTATCGTATCATCATTGCCGAGAGATGAGGGTCGGAAGACAGTCAACTTTATCTACGGCTACATAGTTTCTGCCTCGCCAGTCGAATGGCTGCAGGGACTATGTCCTGATCACCATGTCGTACCGTAGATTAATGCAAATAGAGCTGGAAATATCCGTCGCTAACCGGTCACTAGTCCGTTGCTAACTGAGAATTTTTTGAAAAAAATTGCAGCACTTTTCCTGTTCACAAAAATATGCATAAACCAAACCAATATATAATGCACACCAATTATCCAACAATCACATAGACCAAATATATAATGCACACCAATTATCCAAGAATCACATAGACCAAATATGCACATACGAATTTTATGCACACCAATTATCCAAGAATCATATAGACCAAACCAAATTAATATAAAATAGACATCAATTATCCTGAAGAGTAACCTAATATCCGTCGTTATAATCCGATCATAGCACAAATATTCCAAAATTCCCATAAATATTCTAAATTTTCTTAATTACAATACTTTAAGGAGGAGGAGGAGTTCGATTGCCCGGTGGTGGGACAAGCACGAATATTTTGACAAAAATTCAATTTATCTCCAAGTGTGAGAACGGATGGCTCAGAACACAACCCAAAATTCATTCTAGCATACATTAGTGTGAATCATCTATGTTCTATACATATGGTGTAGTATATGTTCTTATCGTATCTAGTATCTGAAGGATATAACAGAATCAAGATGAACTCACATAATGTAATACTAAAACATCATCTATCTATCTATTATACTAAAACATCTATGTTCTGTACATATGGTATAGTATATATTCTTATAGGTCAATTAATCAAACTTAGTCAATCTATCTATTTCTAAATTGCAAGAGTCTACTTCTAGGATATGGGAGCTATATCCTAAATATCTAGGCTAAAATTAACTTGGTTAGGATACTAGAGTGTCCTTACTATCTAGCAAGCACTACCTTAGTCTAGTTACACTAGTATTACCTATATTTTCTACCATGCCTACACTCACACATTACACCCCAAGCCGTCTTGCATGCTAATAGGCATGCCTTCATTCCTTACTCTCTAAAGCACACATATACATATGTATATCACAGTTAGATGTATAGATATATACATCTATATAGAAGCACACAACTAATACACTCTAAGGGTCGGTTTTTCAGAAAAAACTTCACTTATTCAGTGACTTTGGTGAAACGAATGTCCCAAGGACATTCTTAACAAAGAAGGCAGATGAAGAACTCACACTGTCCGTGACACATTGAACATATACACCATGAACCCAAACACTATATTCACATTTACTAATCCAAACACCACCAAACTAATGGATAACACCCAATATGGATAACACATTATTTAGCCAATATATTAACTCAGATGAATTTGAGAAGCAAAGCCCCCCGCCGCCCCCGACCAAAGCCCGCCGCCCCAAGCCCGTCGCCCAGCCCCCGACCAAAGCTCGCCGCCCCAAGCCCGCCGCCCAGCCCCCGACGCCCCCGTCCCAAGCCCGCCACCCAGCCCCCGACCAAAGCCCACCGCCCCAAGCCCGCCGTCCAGCCCCCGACGCCCACGCCCAAAGCCCCGTCGCCCAGCCCCCGACGCCCCCGCCCCAAGCCCGCCGCCCCCGCAGCCCCGCCACCCACAACCCCCCGTCCACCGCCGCCCCCTGCCGTCCAGCCCCCGACGCCCCCGCCCCAAGCCCGCCGCCCCCACTGCCCCTACGACACCGAGAGAGAGAGAGAGAGAGAGGGAATTACCTTCGGGAGAGAGAGAGGAGAGGAGCCGACGCCGATCACCAAAGCCGCGGAAGAGAGAGAGAAAGAGAGGAGAGAGAGTAAATTTGGAGGGAATATGAAAAGTTTTCCCCGTCGTTTCAATTTAAGTCTGGAACGTATATTTAGCGACGGACTAGCGACGGAGTTTTATCCGTCGACCGTTAGTCGCTCTTTTTGATGCTTGCCGATAGAATATCCGTCGCTACGTAGTCGAAGAACTGTCCCGCCAATTCTTCCCATAATTCCTGCCAAATAATTGACTGCATAGCGACGTCGCTATATCTCCGACGCCCTAGCGACGGATGAGCGACCTTTTCTCCCCCTAAAAATTAAATAAAAAATATAACGGTTTGTCGTCGGTACTCCGTCGGCTAGTTGCCACAAAGCCATCGCTATCGCCGACGGACAATATCCGTCGCTAATGTTCCGTCGCTAATTTACTGTATTTTGGTAGTATTTATTAACCGCGCTCCCTGTGAAAGAGGAATGTGGCATGATGTTGGGATACAATCCTACCTTCCTCTCTCTTGATTTGTCATACAATAATTTCTTATCCTTTATAAATGCTACTTTATAATAAATTTTGTTAGGGAATTAGCACCATTATCTATATGATTTCTTATCCTTTGATAACTCGTCAGCTTCAAATTGAAGATGTAAATCTTTCCTAATATACTTGGAATCAACATACAATAGAGTTACCAATAGTGTATGGATACACTCTATTTCTTCTCCTGAAACTGTCTAATTACATAATTCACTTGTTTGGGTGGTAAAGTTGCAAACCCCCTTCCATTTTTTTTAGGAATTACTAATCAAAATCAAGTCTTAAAATAATAATAGATGAAGGCTAGTGATTATTTCCAAGCCCAATTCTATATGAGGGATACATAATTACTTTATCTACTAATCCCTAATTATGGATATTAGCATTAATAGCATATTCACTACACCAAAACACATGTATTGTAACGGCCTAAACATGTTACAAAAATTAATTCTAACAGGTAAATTCTGTGAGTATTGAGGCATGGATAATATTACTAACTGCTCTTCTAACGGATCATGTCCGTTAGTATTTCAACAATTCTAATGGCTATAGTCGTTAGTGATTATTTTTCTAACAAGTTTATAGAAGTGTATAGAATAGAATACTAACAGGCTATGACCATTGGTATATTTAAAAAACAGAAAAAAAATTTGAGTTGAATACTAACGGAAATGGGACGTTACTATATCTAAAGAAATGGAAAAAATAATAATTTTAGAATTGAATACCAATAGACAGATAGAGATGTATCGAACATACAAAAGACACATGTATAGAACATACCAAAGACAAGTAGACCATAAAGGATGAATATGCATCCTGATATGAGCCAATTGTAGATTTTATCTATTATAACAAAAAATTCATTGATGGATTTCTCATATATAGATAATGACTGAATACATATATCCTTTGTATAAAAAAAGAAGTAAAGCTCAATATCAGAGCATGGCTGCCCAAACTACTGTAAACATAAGCACAAACACATAGAAACTTGTCTACAAAATGCATTTAAGGCAAAACTATCAATATATAGAAACCTACTAACCAGTATTCATCACACAAGTGCAAAGTCCGCTCTTGACCACCTCTTTCATCCAACAAATGAAGAACCTAACATAATGAAATGATGTGGTTACTTGTTCGATCTTAAGCCTGCATAACCAAGGGCACATTGCACAACTGAAAAACCAAAAATAAAGGAGCAAAATCAAAACAAAACCAAGGGATAATATCTTGCATCTCCATATTTCAAGAAAAACAACAATATCCTGTAAGAATACCGAGTATTGTTCTATACAAATACTCACCAACCGGCCAATAAAAAAGTAGTATCAAAGTGTCACCACGGGATTGTGGTTACTTCATTATGTAAATTTTCTATCGTGAAGATGCTAGAAAGCTGTCAGCATAGAACGAAAGAAACAGAGCTAAACTGCTTGCACAGATTTGGAACACTTGTATCCATAGCTTGGGTCAGTCGAAATCAGTACTTGCAGGCTTTCAATTATATAATAAATGGTTAGAATTGTAAAAGATAAAGCTCAGTTGGAACCAAAAGGACTGAGGAAAATATTCTCATGTTTACCTAATAAATATGATTTAAGTCGAAGATATTACCAAGTTATACTAGATATAGTTCGATTATGCACATCCAGTATATGACGAACTTGACGAGAACTCCAGTATTCCAAGTGAAAAAAGATTGACCTCTTATACCATGCCTCTTTAGCTTCAACTTTATATCTCTCATATATATCATTAGTCTTCCGCTTTCGACTAGGAGCTTTTGGAATTTTTCCAGGTATATACTCAATATGACTTAACTTTTCCACAAGTGCATTTCCATTTAAATAAAGAAGAGGAAGTGTATATTCTGAGGAGTTAAGCCCCAATATCCACCCCCTCTAAAGGGATGATTCATGCAAAGAAACATGCGGTAGTTTGTATAAACTTGTTTATTGCTGCATTCAAGATTTATGAATGAAGTGTTATCTCCACAAATGGGACAAGCTTTATATCCATGCATTTTGCTCCCAGATAAATTTTCATATGCTGGAAAATCATGAATACCCCAATCAACATAGCTTTCAATGTAAAATGCTGACCTTTGTAGCTGTCATAAGCTGGGACTCCTCCTTTGCACAGTTGCTTCAACTCCTGCACCAGTAGTTGAAGGAAAACATCAATATCTTGACCAGGTGCCTTTGGCCCAGGTATTAACAAAGGCAATAGCCGAAACTCACGTTTCATACAGAATAAAGGCGGAAGATTATAAGGTACCACCATGACTGTCATGCCCCAATTCGGGGAATCATTCGTGATCACTTTGATTCACGTCGAATCGTTTGTCCTTGCTAAGGCGTGATGCCGTACAAGTCTGTAATTGTACTTGTACAAGACAATAACGTGCATATTTATGTCCTTTGAAATATTTGAAAACATAGCCATATTACAGAAAATATTGAGTACGCAGTATAGGAAGAAATATTCATTTTATTGATGATTGTAGCAAGATACAACTTTTCTCGGTACTCTTTGAAATGCTATTTCGGCTACATTTATCCCTGAAAAGAAAAACAACTGATAGGCTGCCATAAAAATAACTTCTCGTTCCATACATTCTGTCCCTTTATTACATTTGAAAAGTCAAACAGTAATCTTAAAAACTCCGTAATACTTTGTGCGTCTTTTATTAAAAATAACTTAAAAATAGCAGCAACTCAAAAGCCTTAGTTTCGACGTGCTTCCGAGCCTTCCCAGTACCTATGGAGGAGGGGTCAGCACATTATAAAAATGTACTAGTGAGTCCCGTTGGCCCACTCAGCTAAACCGGTATTTGTTATTATGACAATCATTTTAAATCATGAGATTATTAGGGACCAGCAATTTACAGTAATTCAAAATGAGGTAATATGATATTATATGAAAGCAAATGTTTATTTTACCAATGGCCGAATCCAGCTTTCCTGCATAAGATACAGGATAATAATATACTTACCGCCCCTGCACAAGACATTGATTAGCAAACATCCTTACAACATGACCAATGGTGTTGTTAAACCATACAGACTCTTTTTTCCATATAGGACTTCAAGGTAATGCGATGACATCACAGTAGGTAGCGAGCCTCTATGATACCTCGCATTACCCATGCTTCCAAAGTACACCAATCACTACAACAAATAGGGCATATAATAGCAGTTTTTCTACAGCGTTCAAGTGTCCCCGCTATAGAATGTTATCAACAACAGCATTTTTTATGCAGTGCTATAAAAAATATCTATCTATAGTGTTTCCTGAATGCTGTAGAATGTGTTACATTCATCTTTACAGTATCATCACAAAATTATTTCTTCCCCCCAAAATTTTCATTTTGGCGCCTAGCCCCCCAGCCCGATTAAAATGTTTTTTCCAATCTCTCTCTTTCTCCTTCACTTCTCACACAAATATACACTACAAATTATTTCTTCCCCCAAAATTTTCATTTCGTGTGCCTTTCACGTGACTAATAATATGTTAGGAATGTGTTATGGGAGGAACACACTTTCATTTCCCTTATTTTTTCGTCTGATCCTCTCCTCCTCTCCCAGAGCCCTAGCGAGGACCTGCCTCTCCTCCTCTCCCCAAGCCCTAGCGAGGACCTGCCTCTCTCTCCGTGAAGGTAAATCTCTCTCTCCCCCTCTTTGTCTCTCCATATCCCCTCATTTTCCTCCTTCTCTCATAATTTTAGGACAAATGCAATTTTAGGGAAAATTTTAGGAAAAATTTCGGTAACACAATATGTCTGGTTTAGGTTTGATTTTGAGCATTTTAATGCTAACGTTGGAGATTTTGAGCATTTTTTCATCGAAGATTTTGAGCATTTTGGTAGAACACAAGCCCTAGCTACTTCACAGTTTTCATTTCTTGTAAAAAAAGCTTGGACTTGGTAGCCATTGTATTTGCAACCTGCAAAAACACAAGAAGGTGGCGACCATTTTCATCATTTCACAGTTGGCACATGAAACTTTTTTTTATAGAAAATTTGGGGGTTTCTAGTAAATATCCTGTTCCAGTTTTTTGTTTTTGTTATAATACGAAATTGGAAGGAGTTAGATGAATGCTATTAGTTCTGATATTTGTTCCAGGTTTAAAGATGGGAGACTGCGAAGCTAGGAGCTTATACACAGAAGGGACATCGTCTAACGTACAGAGGTGCCTGCCAGAGGATTCTCTCACGGAATCTCGGTCTTATGGGCAGGTGGAGAATGGAACTCCATCCACTTCGCCTCCGTACTGGGATACCGACGGTGATGAAGACGACTGTGGTATAGTTTTTATGTGTTTGATGGCTACAGTAAGATGATTGCATATGATATCTTTGTTACCGAACCAGAGTTGAACATATGTCTTGCTGTCGAGTTTCATGTTTATGATTTATTAGGTATTGCATGGAAACACTATAGGATTCTTTACTAGATACTGAATAAACCAGCTTAATGGAATGCATTAAAATCAAACAGTTAAAATGTGCCATTCTTAAAACCCACGGTCGTACTTATGTGGGAATGCTATCAGAAGGCAGCAAGGGGAAGTGGGATCAGATATGGAATTGTCGACCCAAAGGATTTTCCTCCATCATTTCCAGTAGCCTTAGCCATGTACGTCGTGCCATCATAATTTTGTTGCCACGAGGCCCACGACTAAGAAGTAAGGATAATGATGTCCCTTTATCTGTTCAGTTCAGATATTAAGCCCATGGAGCTCAAAGTCAGTTCCCACTTCACACAAGCTTTTCTTCCAGGTAATTACTTGTTTCCTCTGAGAGACACTAGAACACGTTACTTCCCAGCTTTAGTGGAGATAAGGTAAATTGTTATATAAATCTTTTTGTAGTAGCAATTCAATTGAACTGTAGTACATAGTGTCATATTCTCTGTTTATTACTTTTGTGACTATAAAATTTCACTAATTTTTTACCTTTCCTTCATTTTCTCTGATGATATTATCTGCACTCCACAAATGCTATTCATAACGACAGTCATATTATACGACTTTCCCAATATCAGCATTTTGTTGCCAAATAGATATGGTGGTAAAGCGACACCATATCTATTTGGTATAGGTTAATTACAACCTAAGATGTAGAGCTGCATATTGGTATAGGTTAATTACAAGTTAAATTATGAAGATTCCTCTGACCACTTCAGAGAAACAAGTACAAGTTTTCTTAGAAAAAAGTCAGAGAAGTATACTGTAAGAGTTCACTCTCTCTCTCTCTCTCTTGTAACTGAATGTGTAATGAAATACATACACAATCCCGTCTTGACTTCCCCAATGATCTGGTAGTAACCTAAAACTGTATAGCCAAGGGCAAAGTTGCCTCTGCCATGTATATTGGTGAAATGAGTAATTTTAATTTTGAACTTGTGCTCAGCAGAATATGTTACTTTGAACAGTCATTTATTTTTTGACCACTTGTTTGTTCTTGGATGATATAACATTTGGCAAATTCTTGGTCTATGAAGCTATGCAATAATTACTTATTCATTTTGTATGTTTATCCTTTACTTTTGGTGTACAGGGACTAAGTTTTGGCTCATGAAGGAATCTATAGCCCCTCAGATTGAAGTTGTGCCAAAGCCTCTAGTTAAAGGTGAACCCGTAAATCTAATATAAATCATCTTCGGATATGTAAGAACACTTGTTCATGTGCATGCTCAGAGTTCTATGAATGAATTTGCCCTTTCTATAACTAGACTTGAAACTTTTAGTTAACATTGCATATCATGTGTTGCAACAATGGCAGCAGTTGGAAGTTATGTTATGGAAGTCGGATGGATGCTCATCAGTCTGATAATCTAAAAGTGACCACTAGTCCAAGCTTTTAAGGATGAATTTTCTCTTTCTAAGAATAACTTAGATGGAAATAATAGTTATGCTAATATTATCTTGCACGATTTCCTTTCTGGTTGATAGGTAATTCAAATCCAATTTCTTTTGCCTTTTAAGATCTACGACAAGCATGGATTCATGTATATGGTCCATAACTATGGATGATTTCTTCTAGGGATGATGGGATGGGAAGACGGGTTTTCCTATTCTTGTCTCTTACTCGAAAGGTAGGCAGCAGGAAGTATATTATTCGTCTTTTTGATCCGCCATTAAAAGTTGGTTGGGAATAATTTGTAGGATACTCAGCTTTTCCTGCATGCTCCAGTTTTATACCATCCAGTTGTAGCTGAATGTTATGGCACTATAACTTCAGATGTTTTCAGCTTTTGGTACGGTTCAAAAAATTGCAATTTTTGAGAAGAATGGTGGAATGCAGGCTTTAATTCAATACCCTGCTAGGCAAAGGGTTTAGCTTATTATTATTATTCTTCGTTTGGAGACCTGAACGTAGTGTGGTGTGCCTACTCTTTGATGTTGGATGCTATGATATGCTGCTAATGGGTGTTTTTCTCCTGCTTGCATATGTTCTTATCGTTGGTTTTTTACCATTTGTTGCTTCCAGATGTGACTGACTGCTGCTGAGGGACATTGCATCTATGATGGTGGCTATTGTAAGCTTCATCTATCATACTGTGATCATACCGATCTCAATGTAAAGGTACAAATACTAGTTTAGTTATCAAGAAGTAAATAAGAGCTGATCATACTGATCTTCACTCAAACTAACTCTTACTTATGTTGCACGGGTTGGAAAGAATACAACATGATATATACAAAAGGGAACAACTCTTTTTTTGGTTGGGGGGGTTATCCTAGTGTACTTTGGAGTGTGTGATATTTCTTCCTCCTTGTCCCTGTTTTATTGTTGGCAAATGGTGGACAAACCCTAGCTTTGTTGAAGAAACAACTTGTAGAAATTTTAATCTCTTCTGAGTTTATGTTCACTTTAATACAAGTCACAATTATTCCATACAAATTGAAAAAGTGATTGAGGAGTAAAACAAGGACAATTCTGAATCAAGCAACTATCAAACTCCCTCTTAGATGACTCATGGATCATACACAACACCTTACCAATAGTCTGTATTTGCAGATCTGTGTATACCACTCCCAGGTACTGTATGTTTATACACATCTGCAGGGTCCAGATTTGTAGGAAATTCTACATAAGCATCTAGGAATACAGACTGTCTGTATCTGCAGATCTTATGAATTTAAGAGACATAAGATCACCTGCAAAGATGCCACTTGCGTCTTCCATTCCTGCTTCGTACACTTCATCTTTGCCTCATTTTATGAGCATCTCTTCTCGTACTCCTGAAGTTTGACTTTCAATTTGTTATTTTCTTCCACTTTTTGTCTGAGTATAGCCTCTACCTTGGACATCTGCATCTCTGGGTCTTCATAAATCGAAGGTTGAACTTGAGGATGCTCCATGCATGTTAGTATCCTGCAATCAGTAGAAATATACTTTGTAGTAGTGATCTTAAATATTGATTTTTTGTAAAACAGTTAGAATTGATATTATAGTATTCCATGTAGATTAGATTCCTCATTGTTGTTTGTACAAGTTACTGATGTCAATAACAAATGACACTTGTGTAGCCTATTCTGCAGAGCACAAAATGCATTGTCACTTCGTATTTGTTTCACTAGCATCCTAACAAAAGATGTTATGCGAAAATCTCCTATTTTTTAAAACGATAATTCTCATCTTTTCTTTTTCTCGATTTTCTTACAACCAAACAGTGAGAATAAGATATCGAAAGAGTTTGATGTGTTCTATAACTCTATCAAGAACTTACCTCCTGAATCTAGCCAATATATCTGACATTGTTTAAGTGCTGGTTGATGTCCATGACGCTCCATCTTGGTTAAATTTTACATGAAACAAATACTCAGTGTTGCTATTATCAAGTTCTATATATCATATATTAGAAAGAAAAAAGTTATATTTATTATATATTACTTAACATTCATCAGAGGTATTCTTTTGGTATATATAGAGTTTACATCAATTATGGCCACTTATACTAAACATGAACTTATGTTTTGTGCCGTCTCCTCGTTGAGCTTGTTAATCTTGTAGTCAAAACCAATCTGAGAGATTATTGTACTGTCAAAAAAAAGGGCTTCACTTCTTCCATCATATGTTCTGGTATCTTCAATAGCCTCCTCGTTTCTCTGTTCATGATCACCCAAGTGCTGCATCCGTGGGTAAAAATAAATCATGTGAGCTATCAAGACTTAAGATGGAAAAATTAAGGTAAACTAGTCCTGGCTCAATGTACCTTGTTGCTTTTGTAATTATTTATGGGTGTTATAGTCTCGAAGGATCCAGTCCCTCCACATGTCGTTCTTACCTGATGTTGCAACCCATATATCGATCTCAACCACTTCTCCCCTATGCCGTTCATTAATGTTATAATATCGGTTTGTGAATTATAAGAAGCAAGAACACAATCTTAAAGTGCATATCCCTAACCATGTCTACTATGGCAAGAGGGTGCCTGTATCTGTACCATGTCCGTACCTGTATTCTTATTTGTGCCACATAGTTAGCTATGTTTGTACCTACCTGAAGTTGTCCTTTATCCTATTTTTGTATTATGTGTGTATTCGTGTCCGTGTTCATGCAATATTTGCTACAAGGTTCTTCTAATATAGGGTATGGTGAGGGTCAAGACGCGTGCAACCTTCTCCCAATGTGTAGAGGTTTTTCTGTGACTCACATCTTACATCCTCCAGGATACATGGGTCAAGCCTTACCACTGCACCAAGGGATACCCTCATGGTAGGCCTATTGTATATGGGCAATAGTTATTTCTAAATTTATATAATGTCATGAATTGCTGTCCAGTTTAGGTAGTATGCTGCATATACCATTTCTTATACTATTAAAAAAACATTCGAGAAAGTATAAAGATACATAAACATGTACATGCTCATAACCTAAATTCATGTGAAGACTGTTTGTTGCTTTGTGCTCTAATTTTTTACTGTAGTTCTAACAGAAAATTTTGGAGAATGATTCTGATCATATATCTTTAAAAATCAATCAAACGTTACCATTGCCTATAGCAAAAGACAACATCTATGAAATCTTGATCCCAATGGAATTTTTTTGTACAAAAAACCATAATAGAGGCATACCAGCTACTACTTGTTAACCTAGAGTTGATGCAAGAATAGAAATGTTCACATAAAGCATTCTGCAGAATCTGCTACAAGTATTGCTGAACCTATCCTAATGATACCCTTGCCCAGGTCTGTACAACAATAGTCAAGAGCCCTCTACACTGCATATCCATTCCCAATTAGGTACTTTTGCAGAGACACATGCACAGAACACGATTTCCTTGATAGTTAGAGGTTGCTAACTGTTGTTGCAGTCTGTTCCTGATAAACAAGTTTAATTCCCCTGTACCCTAGGTTCTAACTACTGAAGTATGTTACAGTTAACCATCATAACACACAAAGGTTTTACCTACTACTACCCAACTGCAGTAGCTTTCTACATATAGCATCTGCAACTTTGTAGCTTCTATTGCTGCTTGTTGTTATTTTATATGCTGCCAACTGCTGCTCTACTTCCTACTGTAGGGACCAGTTACATACTGTAACACAAAAAAATATACGTCTTCACCAAAGACTGATATTCATTGATAAATATCCATCTACTGGTACTCGAGAGTTCTACACACACATTGTTAATTTCATCAAAATGATTTTTTTAGTTCATTTACAATCACAAGTTTCATGACTGTACAAGGCACTTGGCAATTTTAGTATTTGTTTTTATATCATAATGTATTTTATTCTCAATTTTGTGTAGGTTGGCGTATATGTTTTTGATGGTTTTGGATAGCTGCTAGAAGGAAAGAGGCGATCGAGCTGTTTTTTGGCCTACGGATATTTGTAAATGGAATGGTTTATTTTGGACTACAGATACTTTGTAAATGGAATGGTTTATTTTGGCGTACAACTACTTTTTCTACATCTTGAATGTTTTAATGACTACTACTTTTTGTACATCTTGAATGTTCTAATAAAACATTTCATATTTTGGCAAATTTTCCTATATCTTGATTGATCGAAATGCAAGTTGCGATTGAAATTGTTTGCGATTATTGTTATTTATATGTGATACAAAATAGGTTATGAAATATGAAATCCTGTAGCAGATATGAAATAATATAAAATTCTGTAGCAGGTTTATAGCACTCAAAACATCTAAATTGCTGCTACCACGATAGCATATGATGAACGCTATAATAAATCAAACCATCTATAGCGTTCATGACAATCAATTCATCAAACGCTATAAATCATCAACAGCATTCACAAACGCTATAAATAATCCACAGCATTCATAAACGCTATAAGTAATCCACAGCACTCACGAACGCTATAAACCATCTACAGCGTTCTAGAATGCTATAAAGTATTTACAGCATTCATAAACGCTATAAACCATCAACAGCATACAAGAATGCTATAAACCTTCTACAACATTCATGAACGCTATAATGTTATAGCGTTCACATGTCTGGACTTACTATAGCGTGGGCGATTATAGCAGACAGAATATGCTATAGAAGGCTTTCTATAGCGTTCTGCGCATGCTATTGTAGGCCATATTTGTTGTAGTGAATGTTTCCTGCTAGGTCGAATCGGTCTCGGTGCCCCAATACCTTTCGAGGAATCTAATCTCAAACCTTGTGTACAAGTTGTCCATGGTCATATGAATGTGTGTCTGACTCGATAAACACAGTGTGCATAGAAATATTAAAGTAATAGGCAACATGTTCATTCTCAGCATTTCATATTCCTTATCTCAGGCATCAATTCATTTTATTTCAATGTTTATTTTATCGCAGCATTTTAATGTTCATAGGAACAAGCATCATTTCAATGTTTATGGCACTAGCTTCTTAGTGGTATTGACTTGTGGCATTAACATCTAATTATCGATCAACAGATGTAGCAAGACAACACGAGAATTTATTCAATTAGTTGGCATGAAGGAGTAACGAGAGGGACAAACCACCACAGAGAATCTACACTCATCAATTAGAGAATTGTCGGAGGAAGAGGAATACTTGCGTGCTTAGCCTTCCGTCATGCGTCCGTCTGCACTAGCACCAAAAGTTTGGTTAATACTTCCTCTCGTTATGTTCCTTTTTCTCAGAATTCTCAAGAATGAATGTTATAAAAATCGATAAAAATGGGCAAGAATCAAATCATCAAAAACCATTCAAAAAAGTATCCATCGAAACTAAGCAGCAAAATTAGGAGCAAAACATCCAGAGAAAACTCTTGGACTCATTTCAAGGAAAATCGATCCATTAGTTGGAAATGTTGTTATACATTTGTCCGTAATCGATTCGATGCCGACGGTAAGTTTCCCTAATACTCAGTTCCGACTGAGTTAATCAAGCCATAAGCCTTATATACTGAACCGCTAGGAGCGGGGCACTACATAATATACCACTAAGAAAAAGTTTTATCCTCAAAACTTAAAACAAAATTCCTACCTCAGGGTTATCAAACAGCGAGAGGTATTTCACCCTCATCTCCTCTTCCAGTGCCCATGTCGACTCTTTGACAGTATGGTTTCGCCACAACACGTTAATGAAAGCCACTGTCCGATTTCACAAAACTTTCTCCTTTCTATCCAAAATTTGGACAGGTTCTTCAGTGTTGGATAGGTCAGCGCTCAGCTGCAACTAATAGAAGTTTACCACGTGGCTTGGATCATGCACGTACTTCTATAGTTGTGACACATGGAAGACATCGTATACATCATCCAGAGCCGGAGGTAGTGCAAGTTGATAAGCCATTGAGGCCACTTTCTCCAGAATATTGAAGGGTCCAACGAATCTCGGGCTCAACTTTTCTTTCATCCCAAATCATATTACACCTCGCATGGGTGTGACCTTCAAGAAGACATGGTCACCCATAATAAATTTTAAGGGTCGTCGATGTACATCCGCATAACGTTTCTGTCGACTTTGAGCAACTTTGAGTCTTTCTCGAATCAAACGGACCTTCTCGACGGCCTGTTCCACAAGTACCGATCCGAGCACTTTCCGTTCACCGACTTCATCCCAGCATATCGATGACCTACATTTTTGTCCATATAATGTCTCAAATGGGACCATCTGAATACTTCCTTGATAACTGTTGTTATAGGCAAATTCTGCCAATACGAGATGTGTGTCACAATTTGTCTTCGAATCGAGTACACATGATCTCAACATATCTTCAAGGATCTGATATACTCTTTCCGTCTGTCCATCAGTCTGCGAATGATATGCTGAACTGAAATTCAACTTTGTGTCCAATGCTGATTGCAGACTAATACAAAATTGTGACAAGAACCACCTGTCTCTATCTGACACTATAGAAACTGGTACCCCGTGTAATCGGACAATTTCATTCATGTAGATCTGAGCCAATCGTTCAACGCTCTACATTACTTTTATCGTAATAAAATAAGCCGACTTGGTCAATCTATCCACGATCACCCAAATCGTATTATTTTCTTTCTGAGTTTTCGGTAAGCCAACTATGAAATCTATACTGATATGATCCTACTTCTACTGCGGGATAGCAAGATTTTGTAGTTCTCCGCCAGGCCGTTGATACTCTGCTTTCACACGTTGGAAAGATATGCATTGTGACACAAATAGAGCCACATCCTTTTTCATACCATGCCACCAAAATATTGTGCGCAGATCTTTGTACATTTTAGTGCTTTTCGGATACAAGGAATACTTCACAAAATGAGTCTCGGTCAGTATTTTCTTCTTGAGTTCCTCATCCTTAGGAACACACAATCTTTCCTTCACATGAATAGTATCATCTTCTACTGTAAAATCGATCGCCTTTCCTGCTAGAATCAACTCACGTATCTTCTGCAGAAACGGATCGCCCTTTTGAGAAGTCTTAATCCTTCCCTGGAGGCTTGGTTCAAGCGACAACTGAGCCAATTGTATATTTTATGTACGGACTCTGGATTCAATGCCCATCTTTTCCAAATCCTGTAGCACTTCTTTTGCCAAAGATAGTATCCAAACGAATTTGTGACTTAAGGCATCAGCCACCACCTTTTCCTTACCCGACGTGTAGAAAATTGTCAAGTCATAGTCCTTGATCAATTCTAACCAGCGCCGCTACCTCAAATTTAACTCCTTTTGAGTGAATATGTACTTAACACTTTTGTGATCTGTAAAGATTTTACAGGATACATGTAACGCCCCAGTCCTAAAATACGTAGGACTAGGAAGTAGACATGCCAACTGTATTCATATGAAGTACATGGGCCTCGTATGAATACATAAGCTGTAAAATGCAGTTGAACCATAACTAATCTCATCCACACAAAATAAATGAATAAAAGATATCGTATAATCAACTATGACATTGTCATTTGATACATGTAGTTGGGCGGAGACAAATCTACTACCAACTATGAAAAGAAATACACAATAAAAGAAAGAGTTTGGCGAGCGAAGCGAAGACGATCAAAGTACAATCACTCTCGAAGAAATAGAGATAGTCATGGCTAGAACTAGAGCACCTGCGAAAGACAAGAGCACACACCTGACAAGACAAGAGCACACACCTGGTAATGGTCTTGTGGGAGTAGATCGAGTGTTTTCCTCGTGTCGGATTGTAGTTAGCGGTAGAGAGTTCCCCGCTAGACTCATAGAGTTCCCTATGGCAGACTATGATGTAGTCCTAGACATGGATTGGTTGAGGAACCATTATGCTAGGATAGACTGCCATGCTGGCAGAGTTGTCTTTAGTATTCCCGGAGAGCCAGAGTTTTCATTTTCCAGAGGCGCCGTAGAGCCATCTCCTCCAGTATTGTGGATGGCAGTAGCAGCAGTACAGTTGCCCCGGATAGTTGAAGAGTTTCCAGATGTCTTCCCAGAGGAACTTCCAGGGATGCCACCAGAGCGGGAGATCGAGTTCACCATCGACTTGATTTTCGGGACAGCACCAGTATCAGAGCGAGTCTACAGAATGGCGCCTTCAGAGTTGGAGATTTTGTACAAGATGATTGAAGAACTCAGGACCAAGGGATTCATTCGTGCAAGTGGATCGCCTTGGGGAGCCCCGATGCTTCTTGTGAAAAAGAAGGATGGTACGTCCAGGCTATGTGTTGATTATCGTACCTTGAACTCAGTGACAATCAAGAACAGATACCCTCTCCCGAGGATAGATGACTTGTTTGATCAACTCAAAGGGGCTTCAGTTTTCTCGAAGATAGACTTGCGGTCAGGATATCACCAGATCAGAGTCAGAGAGCAAGATATCCCGAAGACGGCGTTCAGATCGAGGTACGGGCATTGGGAGTTTCTAGTTATGCCCTTTGGAGCGACCAATGCGCCGGCAGTGTTCATGGACCTCATGAACCGTATTTTCATGCCTTACTTGTATCAGTTCGTGATAGTGTTCCTTGATGACATCCTGGTCTACAGCAAGAGTGAAGCAGAGCACGAGCAGCATCTCAGAGTTGTCCTCCAGATTCTCAGAGAGCACCAGTTGTACGCCAAGTTCAGTAAATGCGAGTTCTGGCTCGATCGTATTTCTTACTTGGGTCACATCATTACTAGAGGAGGAGTAGAAGTGGATCCCCAGAAGATTGTGGCTATCGAGGCATGGCCAGTACCCAGCTCAGTGGCAGAAGTTCGCAGCTTTCTTGGATTGGCCGGCTACTACCGGCGGTTCGTCTCTGATTTTGTAAGGATTTCAGCGCCGATGACCCAGTTGACCCGCAAGGATGTGCCGTTCGTTTGGACAGCAAAATGTCAGGAATCATTTGAGAAGTTGAAGCGAGGTTTGATAACGGCTCCCATTCTCACCCTTCCAGATGGGACCGGAGGATTCACAGTTTATTGCGACGCTTCAGGCAGAGGATTGGGATGTGTTTTGATGCAGCATGGGAAGGTAATTGCTTATGCGTCACGACAACTCCGTGATCATGAGAAGAATTACCCGACCCACGACTTGGAGCTAGCAGCAGTAGTGTTTGCACTTAAGTTGTGGAGGCACTACTTGTACGGAGACAGAGTGGAGATATTTACTGATCATAAGAGCCTGAAGTATGTTTTCACCCAGAAGGATCTTAATATGCGGCAGAGAAGATGGCTCGAGCTACTGGTGGACTACGATGTGGATTTGCAGTATCATCCAGGGAAGGCCAACGTTGTAGCAGATGCGTTGAGCAGGAGAGCCGGAGTCTACCTTCTAACAGCACAACCAGAGCTATTGGCAGACCTTCAGAAGATGGGAATTGAAGTGGTTCTTCCAACCAGCATGGCATTGATGGCCAGTCTACAGATTCAGTCCACCATAGTTGAAAGGATCCGGACAGCACAGTTAACAGATTCCAAGATTCAGTGGCTCAGAGCAGAGTGCGAGGCAGGGAAAAGGCCAGAGTTATGTATACATGAGGATGGTACACTTCGACATGACACGCATCTTTGTGTACCCAGTAGAGATATCAGACAGGAAGTCATGGCAGAGGCTCACAGTTCGCAGTATTCCATCCACCCAGGCAGCACGAAGATGTACAGAGATATTCGCCAGCACTTTTGGTGGAATGGTATGAAGAGAGAGATAGCCCGGTATGTCTCTCGATGTTTGGTTTGCCAACAGGTTAAGGCTGAACATCAGAGACCAGCTGGACTTCTTCAACCTTTGCCGATCCCAGAATGGAAATGGGAGCACATTACCATGGATTTCGTGACTGGATTACCCAGATCTCCGGCAGACAGAGATGCTATTTGGGTCATTGTGGACAGGCTTACCAAGGTGGCACACTTTCTTCCATTTAGAGTTGGACATTCGACGGCACAGCTAGCAGAGATGTCCCTCAGGCAGATCGTCTGACTTCACAGAGTGCCAGTCAGCATAGTATCAGACAGGGATACGAGATTCACATCGTACTTCTGGCGCAGTCTTCATCAAAGTTTGGGGACTCGTCTCAAGTTCAGCTCAGCGTATCATCCGCAGACAGATGGGCAGTCAGAGCGTACTATACAAACTCTCGAAGATATGTTGCGGTCGTGTACCCTTGACTTTGGTGGTTCGTGGGAGGATTACCTGCACCTGGTGGAATTCTCGTACAACAATAGTTTCCAGGCCAGTATCCAGATGGCACCCTTCGAGGCTCTGTATGGTAGGAAATGCAGATTTCCGTTAGCATGGGACGATGTCGGAGAGAGGCAGATGCTCGGTCCAGAACTGATTTCACAGACGGTTGAAGTGGTCAGGAAAGTCAGAGATCACCTCCGAGTTGCTCAGGATCGCCAGCGCCATTGGACCGATGCTCATCGGCGTCCCTTAGAATTTGCCGTCGGCGACCATGTATTCCTTAGGATCTCGCCCACCCGCGGCGTCATTCGTTTTGGCGTGCGGGGAAAGCTTAGTCCTAGGTATATAGGGCCGTTCGATATTCTAGAGCGAGTAGGCGATGTGTCCTATCGTCTCGCTCTTCCGCCGTCGCTAAGTGAGGTACATGATGTATTCCATGTATCCCAATTAAGACGTTACATCCCGGACCCGAGCCATATCCTAGATCATTCGGAATTGGTTGTTGGTACCAACCTTTCGTATGAGGAGAGGCCCGTATCTATTTTGGACCGGAGAGAAAAGACGCTCAAGAACAAGACTATTAACTTAGTTCGTGTTGCTTGGGGTCATCACTCTCTAGGTGAGTCAACATGGGAGCGTGAGGACGACATCCGATCGCAATACCCCTACCTGTTTGACTCGTGAGGTATAATGTCTTTCTTATGCCTTACGCTTTCCCTTCCTTGCTTGTATTATATGATTGTATGATTGAACTGCTTAGTGTAGCTTGCCTGTGCTTAGTATAGCTTGTCGTGACAATCTCTAGCTCCTTGATTAAATTCCGAGGACGGAATTCTTTGAAGGTGGGTAGAGTTGTCACCCCCATTTCCTGTATTTTCGTATTTATACTCGTATCTGGGTTTTGGCATGTATTTTAATTTTCTCGACTTGCGGAATTGTGGGTTTTTCTCGTATTTCGGGTTTTGGTTCGGCTCAGTTTTAATTGGTTTGGTTTGATTAGGTTTGGGTTAACATGTAGTGGAACACTTTAACCTACACTCTACCCTCAACACAACACAACCACCCTCATTATATCTCCACCAAACTTTCTCTCTCCTCTTTACTCTCCATTAATTTTCTTCTTCTTTCTTCTTCCACACAACTCCCCAACCTATTAGGCAAGTGCACCTTGCCATCAAATAAGCACCACTTTTTATTTGTCCATTAGCTAGATTAGGCCATGGAGAATAACTTTAGAACTTGACATTTTATGATTTGGAGCTTCAATTTTTCTAAATCTAGGTTTTAACCATTTTCAAAAATTCTTGGTTTTGATCTATTAAACTTCAATTTTTGTATGTTTTGATGCTTCCATGTGGAAGAGAATTCGATTTTACTCAAGATAGAACTTTGAAAATCTAGAATTGGTTTTGATTTGGTCAAGTTATGAAGAATTGAAGTTTGAAGTTCTTGGAGTTCTTCTCGGGTTGGAGAAGCAGCCCTCTCGGCCTGCGCTTTTTAGCGCAAGGCCGATTGCGCAGCTCACCCTTTGGTGAACTGCGCACCTTCCTTCTCGGCCAGCGCCTTCATTGCGCATAGCCGATTGCGCCCGGCCTCTTGGGCTGGACCGCGCATCTCTCTTGGCGCACTAACCCCTGCGCAGTTAGCCCCTGCACAACCTGACCCTCGTGCAATCCACCCTCGCGCAATCCACCCTCGCGTAATCCACCTCTGCGCAATCTGACCCTGCGCCATCCATTCCTGCGCAATCCATCTGCTGCGCAGCTCACCCTGCGCAGTTGGTACCCTACGCAGCTCACCCTGCGCACTTAGCACCCTGCGCAGTGCATACCCTGCACAACCTACTTGTCTATGATGAATTTGTTATTTCTTGATCTTGGCTCTTCTATAGTCCTATTTTATATTAGTATTTTATTAGGTATTTTATGCCCATTTTATATCTTTACGCCTTTTGACATGAACTTGATTTTGCTTAATATGTTTGGAATGACTATTGTACATAGCATGGTATGACAAGGAACTAGCATAACACGACAGTGACCCATAGTGGTGCACTCCTGACATGACCAATCTGACATGATTTATCTTGATAACTTGATAGTGGCCCGTGGCGGCGCACTCCTGACTTGACTTGACTTGTAACTTGCAACTTGACTCGTATAATTAACTTGACACCGTGGGTGCTCCTGCTTGCTTGCTTGTACAATCCACTTGTCTTGTCTTGCATCATGTCTAGGACGTGACTTCCTGGGTACCACGGCCAGGGACTCGCGCTAAGTTGGATTAGGCTAATTATTAGATCAAACTAGAACATGGAGAATTCCTAGTCACAGGCAATCTCGTTATCTGGGCGCTTTAATGGACTTGTAGCTTGCCGACGAGTAGAGCACATTTCCAGCACACTGTCATGTGTTGCACCCTCTAAGTCACCTAAGGGTACATTTGTCTCCCGGGCAATGTACCCACCTATAACTCTCAACCCGCGAAAGGATAACTGGATAGTCTGCAGGGCTTGGGACTGGAAATTCTCACTTGCATCTTGTTAGTAATTAGGCCTGTGATAACCCTAGTTAGTTAAAGTAGTAAGCCGTAGTACTTGCCTGGCCGATTGTGAATGAATGGTGTCCAGCCTTGTCTAAGTCTTGTCTAGTTCCAGTACCTGCTATCTCCTGAGCATGTTTGTTTTACTTATCTTAACGATAAATGAGTAGAGACAGTGAGCTATTCAGGCGAAGGGTTACAACCCCGGTCCTTGTATGGTTTAAGGATTGTAACCTGGCTCCCGGAATGGTTCCACGTCCCTAGTCGTTTATCGTCCTGTGTACTTTATTACTTGTACTTTCCTTTTATTCTTTATGTTCTGATATGCTGGCTTTTATTCTTATTTGTGGTCTCCTTTGTGGCACTTGCTCTTTCTGGGGTTTGACCCAGCTGGTTTTGTGTGGCCAGATTTTGGAGCAGCTCCCGAGGATCTACCAAGCTTCCAGCCCAATGGTGACAACTAGACGGAACCCAGGCCAAGAGTGGGTTTTCCTTTTGTTTCACCCACTTATATGTAAATTATTCTTTTGAGGCGTTTAGCCGACGAGCACCTGTTAGCTCGATGCACATTTACTTATTGTCTGCCTACGGGCTGTAAACATGATTAACAAATCCTAGGATTGATCATGTATGGCTGAACTCTTGCTAGTCCCATCATTTTGTACGACTAGCTTCATGATCATCCAATATGTAATATTTGGGACGCCTTATATATATATATTTGATGCTCTAATATCTTTTAACTCTGTTAACTGCTTGAGATTGAGACAATAGGCTTGACCTTAAGAGACTGCTGGCTTGTAGTAAACCCTCATATCTAGACAGCCGTGACCGTATAGTTGAGATGTATTCTATTTCAATATACGTAGCTGGCTATGTCTGCCCCCGCTCTCCAGTATTCTGGTTCTGGGGCGTGACAGGTGGTGGTGATGATTTTCATGGGGTCGGGGAGTTTGGAGGAGATGACTACGATGGTGATGGTAATGATGGTGGCGCTGTCGAAGTTGGCAGAGGGTTATGCCGATGGTGATGGGGCTAACGGCGGTGTGGTCTGACCGGGTGGCAGGAGTCGGGGGCTGGTTGGTGTTGGTGGTCGGAGACGCTGATGGGGCAGCGGTGGAGACGGGGTTGTCGGCGGAATTTGGTCGATGGCTAGACACGAGCAGTGGTTGTGGAGATGTTGGCAGGCGATGAGGATCGAGGTTGGTGGTGGTGGACGTGTGCTCGGGAAAGGCTGTGGCGAGGATGGGTGTAGGCAGGCGACAATAGGTTTAGGGTCAGATTTGGATGAGTCGTGTCGGGTGTGTCCGACACGATGGAGACGGAGGTTCGGATCTGTCGGACCCGGAACAGAGCTATCGAAGTATTTGTATAAGAACTCATAGTGGAGAGGGAAGGCACGGACACGGACACGATGCACTGTATGGATGGAAATTATGGTAGAGAATTATGGAGGAGTACCTCTCCTTTTATAGGAGGTGGGAATTCCTATTAGGTTAAGGACTTGGGTTTGTTTAAACCCCATTTAGATAATTAAAAAACCAATTCTAAATTAAATTCTAATTTAAATTCTAATTTTAAATCTAGATAATCTAGACTCAAATTAAATATAAATTCTACTTTTAAACTATTTAAATTAATCCATAAAATCAAATCGAAATTTAAAATGGCCACAATAACTTCCAAATATATTTTTCAAAATACAAACAATAATAATTTCAAAAATAATAAATATTTTTAAATATATTTTTGAATAATAAAATATTAATATTAATAAATCTCAAAAATTATATTTTTATTTAAATATAAACTAATAAAATATTTAGGAAATATATACGTATGCACAAGAATATTATTTATTATTATTAACTATTATAAACGAAAGGCTTTTTTATAAATAAATAAAATAATGGATTTGGAAATGTTGGTATGATAGCTAAAATAATTATTATATATATTATTTTAAAAACATAAAATAATAAATAAAAATATTTTTCTAAAAATATGTACGCTCGCACATATTCGTACTCGTCGAGCAAATTCGATAATAACGAAATTTCATGCGCGACGTACATTGCAACTACGCACGTACAAATACAAAAAATAATTAGTACCAAATTTATAAAAAAATATAGTAGAAATTTAGGGATTTTGCAATACACCATAGAGATAGTGTCACCACAATTTCAACGCGAACACAATTGCCGCCAGTTTTATGTCACGAGTCAGGTAATTATTCTCATGCTGCTTAAGATGTATCAATGCATATAATATAGTTTTACCACGTTGCATGAGAACACATCCCAACCCAAGTCTCGATGCATTACTGTAAATCTCGAATCCCTCAGAGCCTTCCGAAAGTGCAAGAATTGAAGGCGTGACGAGCCATTGCTTTAGTTCCTAAAAACTACTCTCACAGTCATCGGTCCACTTAAATATGACTCCCTTCTAAGTAAGATGAGTCAGAGGCGAAGCAATTCTCGAAAAGTCTTTCACAAACCTACGATAGTACCCGGCTAAACCAAGGAAACTCTGTATCTCACTAACTGACGTAGGCTGTTTCCAGTCTACCACTGCCTCTATCTTCTTTGGGTCAACAGCAACACCTTCTGCTGAGATAACGTGTCCTAGGAATGACACATTGTTCATCCAAAATTCACATTTGCACAGTTTTGTATAGAGTTGATTCTCACGAAGCGTCTCAAATACCGTCCTCAAAAGCTCAACATGTCTCTCCTTGTCTTTCGAGTAGATCAAGATGTCGTCAATAAAACGACGACGAACTTGTCCAAGAACGGTCAGAATATGTCATGAGACTGTGGGTATGTCCAGCTTAAGTCGCAGTATCGACGGTAGAACACTGTCCTAGGTCTCAACAATAGCTAAACACAATATAATGTACATGACAAATATATATACTCTCCAAACGGAGGACAATCTCATAAAGATACAACTGAATCACAAAGTAACTAAAGAGGAATAACAGTACAATATATGATAGAAAGATATCAAAGTGCGATACAAACCAGAATAGAAATGAGTTTTAAGTGTTATCAACACAACAGTCAAAGTATATAAAATAATAACATAGCACAAGATAACTGGAGACAAATCGAGATAATGTCTTAGCAATCTAATCTAAGCACTACTGGTGTCTCCTCTAAGCTAGCTGGATTCTTCTGGTAATCCAGGTCGCAAGTGTCGTTTAAGTCCACGTTGTAATAATTGGTGCAAAAATCCACCAAGTTCTCTGTAAAATTTTGTCAACATATCTAGTCAAGATTGTAGCAAAATACATAACTCTAAAAGCAGTTCCAATGCATGGTAGGAAATATAGAACTAGCAATAGAATAAAATACATGACGTGCTGTAATAGAAATACAGGAATACAGAAATATAAATAAGGAAACTGAATACATAAATAAAATAGAGAATCGATAAACTATAATAAATATAAGTGATTCAGAGCACAAGACAGTTATGTGATTGGTTTAGATTGTACATGAGTATTCTACGGTAACTCCATTATAAGTGAGGGTATAATCGACATATACATGAGTATACTAGGGAATTTAATCACATAACCACTTCTACTCCCTCTACCCCAATCAATACACAAGGATCCGATCACGTTATGTTACGTACATGATTGTTAGTTTAAACATGAAGCACATATGAGCACATGAGAGTACATGAGAGCACATGATCGTACATGAATAATATGAATACAAAGAGTACACGATGTACATAATAAAGTATATGAATATGAAATATCTGATGTACCCGATAAGTGGATAATATCACATGACAAGAACCATATAGTACCAATTTGTGTTTGTAACTCCCTAAATTTTCATGAATTATTGGAAATTTTCTTTCCTGCAAGTAAATATGTTATATTAAAATTTGGTTGGTCAAAAATTGATTTCAATCTTAGATTAATCAAATTTTCTAAGTAGCTAAAATTTTTCCTTTTCTAAAGTTTATTATTGCTAATATTTCAGTAATAGTTTTATTTGGTTAGATGCAATATTTTTATAGTAAATTAGCTAAGTTATAGATAAAAATGTACTTGTCTAAAATGTTTTGTTATATTCGAAAATATTAAGTATTCTTATCAAATGATTATTGTTTTAGCTAAAAATTTCCTGTTGATTAATTATACTCTGTATACTAAATAATTGGCTATTATTTCTTAACAAACTCTAATTACATTTTTTTATTAACTAAATTTATTCGTTTAATAATTGAATTATATTTTGTTTATTTTTACAAAATCATGTTACTAGAATTATTTTGGTTTGCTGCTTTTGAATTTGTTGGCCACCATTCTTGAGGAACCTAATTGATGATAACATATTCCTAATTAAGTTGTCATTTAAATAGTTAAATAATTAGTTAAATTGATAAGTAGTTAGTAACTAACTGTGGAGAATAACTAAATCAGTTGAATTCTGTTATCAATGTTATTTCCTACCCCATATCTGTGTTTAATTTCAAAAACTGCCACTGTCCCAAATTGGGGAACACCCCCAGATCTATAATTATTTACAACATTATCACAGATTATTTTAATATAAATTAACACATTCTCCAATGTTCTGACAGAGCAGTCACATCACTGACACAGTCCACATCATTCTTTCTCTCCTCTCTGAGCGCTACCGCTCCGGCCTCCGTCACCTCGTCGGGATCCACCGCCGCTCCGGCCACCATTGACAGAGCTTCTCGACCGCAGCATCGTTCACCTCGAGCCGCTCGACGTGGTTGATATTCCACGCACGCTGGAGATCGCGCCACTAGCCTTCGACCGCCTTGAAAAATCTCGCCACCGAAGTACAGCGCCTCGCCGCCACTAGACGACTCTCCAGATCTGTCGAGGTCCGTGCCTCCACCGCGCTTCATGCCATAAGACATCATATTCCAAAGGGCCATGACTGGAGCTACTCCAACGATCATAGCTCCGTGCACCGTCGACCCCGACCGATTCTCGCCGACAGAGTGCCGACACATCGTGGAGAGCATCATTTCTTCAACGACGAGCCATCGAGCCGGTCATCACATCCAGATCAGAGCACACCGCTTGAAGCCAGACTGACCGCCACCAGATCTCGCCATATCCTCGTAGACGATACTGGTTCTTGAAGACCGAGCTGTCCTCGTTCGCTGCAACGAGCGGCCTCTCGAGACACGCACGCCACCGGTAAGCTTTTGTCTCTATCCTCTCGATCCCTCTTCTCTCTTGATTGTGCTAGATATTAGGGTTTGATGTATGTGTTTGGGGAAGATGGGTGGGTGCCTAAGTTAGTAGCCTTGAATGTTCGGCTGTGAGAAATCCATAGAGTTAGGTTTTTCGGCCGAAATGTGAGAAGAAATGAGAGTAGTGATGAGAAGAGAGAATGGTGAACTGGGGTGGGTGCGTGTGTATATTAAATGGGGAAGAAGAGTTATTTTCGTGTGAGAATGATGACGAGGATGAGTGAGAGAGTGGGACTTCTCTGATTTTGTGTACCTGACCTTTAATGTGGGGATGAAGAGGGAAGGAAGCCTATGCATTTATTTCTCTGTAACCCATTTGCCCTTTCAGAAACCGAAAGCCATCAACCCATTTGACCTTTAGGTTTTTGAAAGGACATCCTTTCTTTGTGTTATGCCAATTCCAACGTGAAGTTGGGTGACATGGCATTGACCTTTAGAATATTGAAAGGTCACTTGACCTTTAGGTTTTTGAAGGGCCATTTGACCCTTCAATTCATGAAAAGCCAACCTATTTCTTTTGATAGCTGAGATGGCTTAGGGACATGCTGGTTATTAAGTTGGGTTGATACATTTTATTAGTAATATAGTTAATAATTAATTAATTGGTATTTAATTTTAAAATTAGTTAGTCTTGTTATATGCAAATTAGCATAATATTAGTAATTAAACCATAATATATTATTATATTAACAAATGTTTTAGTAAAGTTTTACCATACTTAAATATTGCTAGTATTATTTAGAATGCTATTTAGATATTTTGTAAATAGTGAGCCTTCAAGTATTTTTCTAATATTAATGAATGAATGATTATCAAAGCTATAATATATATATTTTCTAAACACAAATGACTTTCTTACTAAATATAGTTAAAGATACTTTCAAGCTATAATATGTATAACTAGTATATGAATAGTTGTATTGTTGAGCTAAATAGCATTGTTCAAATCCTAACAAAATTGTACAAAAATATAACAGGTGAATATTCATGCTCTACTACACTCGTGCAACCAAACCAAGGCAAGTACACCGACTTGAGCTTTTACTTTGTTTCTGTCTTACATTCATGTGCCATGTTCTCATATCGGACACATGATACACTCGATTGCATCGTCCTTGTTCGTCATTGCATTGTGAGTCATTGTTATTGCGGGATTGAAGAAATATTAACTAGTGTGTGACCACACCCAACCTAGGTATTATGAATAGCCTAATCGTACACCTCACGTACGATTAAGCCTAATCTTATAGAATTGATTGATTATGGATTGATTATGGATTGTGGTCCTTAGCCGGTCACACATTAGGTTAATATTTAAAAAAGGTCACACCTGCATTGATTGTCGTGTTCATTGATTGTCATGTTCATTGTCGTATGCATATTGATTGTCGTGTTCATAGTTTCATTCTTGTACTTCAGTTTCACATTTCACTTATGGTACAATAGTTTCATTTTTAGTTCTCGTACCCAATTTTTACCTTGTATTCTGTATTTCAGATTATATTGTATATTATTTCTTATCGGTTTGTGCTTTGCTCTTTTTCTGGCAGGATACATTGCAGGTGAGCTTGTGGCCATTGAGAATTTGAGACATCATTGAGTGCAGGATTTAGTTCATTGTTTGTATTTTATTTTCTGGAGATTGTATTTTGAGATTTCATTATTGTACATTTATTTTACCGGATTCGTCTCCAGATGACTTTGTACCAAAACAGACTTAGATGATTATTGGTGATCTTTCTGGGAACGATATATAGAAGCTGTGGATGTTTACATTTCCTTGTGCCTTGGAGTTTTCCTTAGTTTATACAGCTTACTTCGTCGTGTCCTTCGAAAGAGACTGGATGTGTCCGACTCGTGTCCGATTATTCGGGAGCGGGTCGTGACAGTGTTAACAATGTGTCAGCATCAAGTAAAATAGTTTAGAGCAGGCAATATAGATACTATCATGATGAAAAAAAATCAAAGAATGTACTTGCTTGATATCTGAGCAACGCTGTGCATCGGTATCCGAACTGGAGTCACAGAGTCCTATTATGAAAATTATATGTTACAGAGTGTTCTAAAGTAAACAATAGATTTAATAGTATTATCTATATGCTGCTAGGCCTCTTCTAGGTTAGAAAGTCAAACTGGTTAATCTTTAGTTAATTAGTCAACTTGGTTTGTTTAGCCTAATCTAGGTTTTGCTAAATTAGGCTATAATAGAGCTAGGCTAATGTGGTATCCAAACCACATTACCACATTCAATATCTAGCTTTTAGGATAAACCATATATATAACTATAGTATGCATTACCTAAAACTCCTTACTACTACTAACATTATATAGATGTACATGTATATGAATGGTATGTATATATATAGACTGACCTATACAATGACTAAACTCAAAAAGAATTGTGGACTGAACTCCAGTGTATTCCCAAGTGCACTGAGACGCAATAGAAATGAACATACACTATATGGGCTAACTCATATGTCCAAGGGACTGAAGTAAGAGAAACTGGACTCAATCATAGATGGGTCTGAGCTTTGATATCTGTACAAAATATATACCAACTGTCCAAAGTAGCTATTACATGATAATGTTAGGCAATCAATGAAGCCTGATCAAGTGGAAGGACTTAATACAATTCAAACAGAAATAAAGAATATGGACTGATATTCAAATGGGACTGTTGACTCATTTATATACTGATACCAAATGTAGTGAACTAATATGGCTTATCACTTGTCCATATATGGACTGACCTATAAATATCAGATGGGCTGCACATGTATCATATGAACATAACATAGGGCAGGGGACTGAAATAGGAATACAAGAGAACTAAATTACATTAGATTGGACTAAACAATGATCGTTAAGAGAAACCAAACATGGATGATATAGTGCAAGGACTGACCTTGCAAGGGAAACTGAACTCTCCAACTGAGCAATTGAGGGATATGGAATGCCCATGTAACATTCTAAAGTGGACTGAACCTTAAGTGGAATGAACTTTATGGTTAGGGACTGATAAAATTGAATAAATAGGACAATGATTTGTGATGCAGGACAACATCAAATGGGTGACTGAACATTAGGACAGTTAGGACTGGTTCTCACATGTATCAGTGGACAAGGCAATTAAAATAGAGACTGTATATTAACCACAAGGACTGAGGACTGATAATTAAGATACGGGGGTCTGATACTTAAGAACTGATGCTAAGTATGTGACTGCACATATTGATGACTGATCATCAACTGTTAGGGACTGATACCTAATGTATCAATCGACTGACCAACTGAACCTCTAAACAGTGAAGGGACTGGACTTCTAAATGCAAGGCAGAACATCAAAACAAAGGGGACTAGATATGTATATATGTCCATCCCAAAACTGGGACAGAACACTTGTACAAATAATGACTGTGAAATAAAAGGGACTGAACAATACAAAGGGGGACTGATATATAAAGGATAAAGGACTGATGCATACTAACAGAACTTATATGATAAATGAGGATTGAAATATATAGTATACTATGGATTGATATCACTAATGCTAATGGATTGCACAAATGTGAAGCAATGAAGACTGATACATTATCATGTGGATTGAGCAAGATGTAGGACGGTACGATTAGTTAGGGACTGAACAAGGGATGCATGGAATTGAACAAATATTCAAGGGAACTGAACATTAACACATGCGTGCTCGAGCCATCTCTAGCATTGACTGATACCAACCCTTATTAAGGACTGAAGATTGGCCTTCAAGTGACTAAACCTGGGCTCTAACACTAAGTGAGATATGGGTTGAATCCTTAGAGGTCATATGGACAACATAAATGGACTGCACAGTAAAGTAGTAGTGGACTGAAATAAATAAGAACTGGACACTATGTGAAAGTGAAGACTGAACCATGGGAAAATAAACATATAAAACTGATACAATATGTCAAGGTGCAGAACGGTAAAAGGAAAATGGACTGAACATCAACATACAATCGAAAGTAACAATCCATACATAACCATGGCTCCTAACCACATCCCCAAATCAATACTAATCTATCAAATCCATTCTAATTTACTAGATAAACGTACCATAGATAACCTACAGTAAATGCAAACCCAAACAATATTTAAAACTGAAATTAGAGTATCAAATGCTCTAATGGTCATTTTGTCAAACACTTGGCATGTGTATCCGATACACTCATGATACGCACTCCAAATGGATCCAAACTTGACTCAAGACACACCCACATGCTCGTCTAAATCCCTAGTATGACCTAGTTTATCAATTTCACAAATCCTAAATTTATATTCTCGAATTTCCCCCAATGTTAATCAAAATGAAAAGGGAAAACTCTGAAAACTCTCAAAATAGGAAGAGGAGAGTCTCAACTCCTCTCTAATGCCACACTAATACAATGAGGGTCCTAAATGAATGCATCTACACTAATTGAATGATAATTAGAGGTTTAGATAGCTCATAATGTAACCCCTCTTCCCAAAAATCTTGATAATATTTTTTATTTATTTCAATTAAAATGGATTTTTGGAAGTTTTATAAATATTTAATTGAATTAATCATTACTAAATAAGGCCGTGTCATGGTTAAGTTTTGGAGTACAAGATGACTAGAAATCATGGCACGGCTAGTACAGTGGTGTGCTTTGACTAGTGTATTAGCCATGGTAGGGAAGGTCGAGCCATAGGTGTGTTCTACTAGAAAAATCGGTCTAAGTTGTAATATGACCCCTATAAACGATTTTAATTAGAATATTGACTTTTAGAGATCCGATTGTACCTAACTGGTCCGGACTAGACCAAAACCCAGCCCAAGCCCATGTGCTCGGGTAGTGCGTCTAACGACATCTCTATAGACGCATGGTTGGTATTTTATTTTATTTTATTTTGTGGCTTAGTAGGCGATAATACTAAAGGTAGTTATATTAGAAGTTTTAGTTATATATATATATATATATATATATATATATATATATATATATATATATAATATTTTATTTCATAATATAGTAAATGATTTTCTTAACATATATTTGTAGAGTTGGGGTTTTAGATTATATATACCTTCATATGTATGCCTATTTAATAAATGTTATATATTTTTGCTAGAAGGTTAGAATAAATATATATATATATATATATATATATATATATATATATATATATATATATATATATATATATATATATAATATTGTGATTTATAGTAATATTCTACTTAAATATAATTGCCTAGATTTTATTTGGATTTATAGGCTAAATGTACAAATGGTATATATATATATATATATATATATATATATATATATATATATATATATATTATATATATATATATATATATATATATATATATATATATATATATATATTTTTTTATGGTATATATATATATATATATATATATATATATATATATATATATATATATATATATATATATATATATATATATATATATATATATAAATATATATATATATATATATATATATATATATATATATATATATATATATATATATATATATATATATATATACTTTGTAATATTCCACTTAAATATAATTGCCTAGATTTTATTTGGATTTATAGGCTAAATGTACAAATGGTAGTAAATATGTATTGGATCGTATATTGCTATATATATACTTTTTATTTATTTAATGGTCTAATTATTATTTTTATAAAACAATGATTGTTATATATAATAAATAATTTTACCAAGTTAATAATTGTTTTAGAAATGTCATAATGTCATAACGGTTTATATAATAAATAATTTTATGTGTGTGTGTGTGTGTGTGTGTGTGTGTGTGTGTGTGTGTGTATTGTATAAATACCTATACATAAACCTATATATGAATATCAATATACAAAATTTTTATATATAGCTCGAGTATAAAAAGAAAAGGAAATAAATAAAAACAAAATAAAAGAAATCAAAACTAAATCACAGAACCCCACCTGCAAACAAGCCCAGCCTGGGCCGAACCCCCTTAACCCAACAATACAGCAAAAACAATAATTTACTGTTCTTCCCCCAAACCGCGAGCAGACCCAACCATACAACGTATATATATGCGTCGAGAGAGAGTTGTGAACGCTGAACCCTAATCCAAAACCCTAACCCCACCACAGGAGACCTCGCCCCGCCCCAGTCAACGTGCACGCACCGTCCACGGCCGCCGTGCAAGCCGCCGGAGTGCCGGCTGAGCGCACAGCTCGTGGTCATAGAGAAAGCAAACAGCAGCAACAACATCTACGAGGCCATTTTCGTGACGGTTTCCCCGCCACCACGCTTCGTCGTTTCTCGGACCACTTGATCTGGTAAGTAGGAAACCTATACCTCTTTATTTCCCTTCAAATAGATTAAGTTTCAATGCGCTAGATTGTCTGGAAAATCAAATCAAATTTCGATAAAAAACTGTTCGAAAACAGAACGAACACTAACCCAAACACCCTATTTTGAAGGCCAAACTTGGTCAATCCGTTGAGACACTCAGAAAACTAATTGATGACAGTTATAGACGACATATAGGGCTCTAAAACCCTTTTTATATAATTGAAATTCATTAAGTTTACAGAGAGATATTCGATCCCAAAAATCAAGAAAAACCTATTTTCAGAAACTAAAATTTTGGGAAATTTTTCCGATACGTCGTGCTCCCCAACAAACCGGACGACATGGTCGTGAACTGAAAGTATCGAAAAGTGTGTATCGACTTCATGGATGTGTAGGCTTTGACAAAATTCGACTTGGTTGCATGTGCGCGACGAATTTGATGCGTATCCGTCAAAAATTTACCGTATCGACCTTTTTGCAAATTAGTCAATTACTTTGTACACGTTCGTCGTCTCGAGACAAAAATTGTGCCAACAAAACTGTATTATTTTTTTGGTCCTGTATGCCAAGTTTGGTCTGATTCTGAGAAGGTCGACCGGACCGCTATTTTGGCGGGCCCGCGATCCGATCCAACGGGTGAATTTGTGCACAGTCCATCGAAATCCAACTTTGGACATATGGTTGGGTTTATCTCGTCAAACTGGACCCGTAGACATATATTTTGACGACTTTTGAGACCATAGACTCTGACACACTTTTCGGTGCAAAACGAATCTAACGACGGACATCGTTTTGGCTCCAAATTACTGTTTTGTCTCGGTGTTCAGAATTAAATTTATAGGTAGGCTATCCTAACTAATTTGACTATTTTGAATATATTAGAAATATCTGTTTCTGCATCCGGAGACTGTTGCGTGTGTTGGACTGTTGTAGTCCACTGAGTGGTATAGTATTATCGGTTTCACCAGCAAAGGACCACAGACAAGTGCACTTTCTGATTGTTTATACATATGCTCTCTTTCTTGCTGACACATTGTTACACAGATTAGTATTATGGATCTCTACATATTATATTTTGTGATTATCGTGTTTCCGTGTTCCATGACTTGTTCGAGTCCATGAGTACTAGTCGGAAGAGAAAATATCTTAGTAGACATGTGGACTACCCAGAAATATCCCAAAATATCTGATCATGTCTGATAGCAGTAGCACAATTCACATGCGGGGTGTCCGATTTACCCTCTAGCCGTTCACATGTCAAACCCGATATTTCAAAACACGTAGATAGCAGTTCCTTGTATCTCTTCTTGCAATCGTCACTACTTGCCATGTGACCCTGTTTACATATTTTATTCTAGTCCATCTATCCTGCTATATCTCTCCAGTTTGTTCTTGATATGACATTTTACTAGTTTACTTCCTGGCTTCATTTCACATATGCTATTTTCATGTTTTCTAAATTTTATTATGTTTTTGGATTGCCGCCGGTTTGTGTGCTTATTCCATTCCTGACTGAAAACTAATATTTTTCAGGTTAACTATGGCTTCTCTTAGCATTGGGAGATACGGGTGTACATGCAGGCTAAAACCTAGAAGCTAGCTAGTTAGTTTAAATTTGTTGTAATAAAAATGGTGAGATTTTGTACTTTCTTTCAAATACCACTCTTGTAAATGTTGTATTAATTTAGCTAAATTTTGTGAATGAGCAATAAAGATTATTTATAAGCATTTATTTATTGCAGGCTTGACAGCGTACTACCATCGACACTACGACGTAGGCTGGCTTGAACGCGCACTCGTATCCCAAAAGCAGGTACGGGTCGTTATAAGATTTTTTTAGTGGCCCATGCAGGTCAATCTTCACAAATTATGCGAACTCGTGATAGTATTTAAGTTAGTCATACTATTGCGAGTCTGCGACTAGGAAATGCACATTCACAATTATGATTGAATTGATTCTAGGAGAATGACTAGGACTAGGAGTCCCTTATTCAATTCGACTGTCGGGTCGTTAAGGTTGCTATATAAGTACATATGATTTAGGGAGTGGCTTATTGAATTCTACACCGATTGACTAATTAGAGAAATTTTTCTAAAAGGATGTATTATTGTATTTTGACACGATGGTAGACTCTAAGGTGGGTAGACGCCTACAACTTAGGGCTTCTTTGGATTCAATTAATGATATCGATTATTTGTGCAAATTTTCTTTTCAGCACTCTTTAGATATCACTCTCATACCGCGTGAGTCTGTATTGCTTATTTATTTCACGTTTTGCCATAAGAAATTATTTTATAATTTATTATTCAGTTATCACATAGGAATCCCGAGTTAGTTTTTGATTTAAAGTTTTCTCTCAATCGTTGGAATATCCATGGAATAAAGAAAATAATGTTCATGTTTCTCTTATCTTTAGACATTTTTTCCTAATTGATCATTTACTCACATTTTCTATTCCTAATTATTTGTACAATTTTAGTTTTCTCCTTCCAATTATCACCATATCGTAAGACCTGTATTGCTTATTTATTTCTCATTATCTATAATTTATTATATTTTCTAAAGGTCAATATTTTATCTCCATCCATTGTGTTTGAGCCTAACATGGTCAAACTATCCATATATTAATTCTGCGCTAGTTTCTTGATAATTCAAGATATATAAATGTTTATATCGATCTTTGAACAATAGAGAAATAGAAATTTATATTTATATTCCTTTTGTCTTTGATCATTTTCTTTCTAGACCATTATCTAATTTTCAAAATTGATTTTCAAGAACAAATATTTACATTTTACTATCATGATCAACTTGTTGAAATTCTGGAAGCTCCTTTGAAAATTTATGAATATAGTTGGAATAATTTTCGATGACTCATAATGGCAAGACAGCAGCACACTGTCGCCATTTATTTGAATTATGGAGACTGCGGGTTCACTGCAGCCAGCAGCATACTGGCGAGGCATGACCCCTAAGTTGAAGTAATTCTAGATAAGCGTGGGTGATCGAACATTATTAAAACTATGTCTTGGGTGTCCTATTTCATCCTTGAGTTGTTATGTCAAGATTAGGTAAAGTTGATAGGGTATTCGTTACCGTATCATTGCTTGAGTTGTGGAACCAAGAGTTTATTGCAGCTAGCTGTACACTAGCGAGGCATACTTTCTCGATAAAGTAACTTCGGATATGTTTACGAGTTTCGAATACCATAGGGACTACGTCTTTTATTGGCATATGACTATTAAGTTTCCAAATTGATTTGTGCCTTAGTCCTAGTTACCACCTTCTCAATAAACTGGTTGTTCTTCCTTTCTTCCTTATTTTCCTATTTTTGAATTGTCATCTTTTAAATCTAATTTGATTTCTTTCAACTAGATCCATAATCACACCTAGATTATGATTGTATGATCATGCTTGTCATGCCCCGATTTTGTCGAATCGATAGTCGTCTCCCGGGCATGATGTCGTGCGAACCTAGTTTGCGATCGCACAAGGCATAGTCATAAGGTAATTCGAGACACGTGATCTAAGAGAGCAAGCAGAAAAATTTAATCACACATTAAGTAAAGAGAAATTTGATCTTTATTGATAATTGACATCATTTACAGACTCTGGTACAGGACTCATGCCGTACGGGCTACAACATAACTCAATTACAAAAGGGTGCCGATGAGATAGTCGTTCCATATATTGCACACATCTCTCAATATAAAAAATAGTCTTCCAGTGACCTGGAATGGAGGGACACTGAGCCATCTTTCTTGGACGGTTGAGAGTCTTCAAAAGTGGAGTTGTGAGAAAAGTCTTCGACGTGCGGCCGAAGCTTCAAAATCACGAACGTCGTCGATCTAATTAGCGCGTCCTTCCTGGTTCATGGGACATGCAAAATGCGAGGATCAGTACGAGTACATGTACTGGCGAATGGCTAATTAAAATCCAAGTTCTGTATTTGATTCAAACAGTTTTATAAACATGTTAGCTAGCTATTTCTGTGATCTTTCTAACCATCCTGATCAATTTGCATATTAACATGTTTCGAGGTAAGCATATGAAATTGTAAACATTAAGCAGCTATCATATTCATCCCGTGTCACATGCATTAGTTAAGCAGCAAAAGGGTGTGAAGGTCACTGGTAATGTCAAACCATCACGGACTATAGCTGGGTTAGACGGCGACCCTTTCGTGGCGGGTAGCGAGCCCTGTACAAAAGTTCCCGAATAACCCACGCTGATGAAAGGCTGGCGCTTGCTATACTCGTTCCTCCCGGGCCGAATCGGTCCCTTGGCCTAGGCAACCGTTCGAGAAAACTACACCTTGTCGACAAGTTGTCCAATGACCGTTTTGCAGAGTCTTAAAAAATGCTATCTCTTTTCTAGAATCTTATCCTTTCTCTTTTATGTGCGAAACTTAGCTTTTCTTTTGAACTTAGTCGATTCTTTTGAACTTAGCTTTTCTTTTGAACTTAGCTTTCTTTTCAATACCGACAGTTCGATAGCAAGTGTTTCGTGAAGAATCGTGCCACGATTTATTTGATTCTACACTATTACGAAAAGCATTCATTTAACTTCATATTGATTTTGAAATAGAGGGACGAGACGAAGGAGGTCAGCCACTCGCCTTAGACTTGCTTCAAGCGAGCGATTAGTTGGCTGCGCTGACGTTGCCTACGCGATCACCTGCAATCGCATAAGCAACTGATTAGAACACTGTATAATTCAAGGAATTTTAATATGAATGCGAAGCTCAAAAATGCTAGTCACAAAAACCCATCGAAAACATTCACGAAAAATGCATTCACGAAAACCAAAGCCAAAGCCAAATCAAGTGCGACATGAAAACCAGAGCAACGGAAGGTGTCTTCCGACTCAGCCGCAGAGCCAATCCTTGAGGCACAACCCATTGAATATAGGACTTGGTTTCGAAAAAGCCATTCCATAATGTGGAATGGATCTTAATTCAACCGTTTCCGTTCGATCGACTCGGCCGATTCCGACCTATTGGTACCGACCAAATCGATAGAGACAGTGTTCCTTTCTCGCGCACCCTGTGGACGAAAATGGGACACGACGTAGGGACGGAGCACAACACCATAACTAACTAATAAAAAGTTTCATCATCGAAACTTAAGGATAGAACCTACCTCTACGAGAACAATGAAGGAAATTTCTTCTTCATTTCTGATTCAAGCTCCCACGTCGACTCTTCGACCGAATGGTTACGCCAGAGTACGTGGACGAGAGGGATCGCTCAATTTTGCAGCAGCTTATCCTTGTATTCTAAGATTTGAACTGGCCCATCAACGTCGGATAAGTCGGACTTCAGCTCCAGCTGGCCAAAATCTACCTCGTGGCTAGGGTCGTACACGTACTTCCGTAACTAAGAGACATGGAAGATATTGTGTACACCTTCTAGCGTCGGCAGTAGGGCAATTTTATAAGCCACTGGGGTGACCCGCTCGAGTATTTCAAACAGCCCAACGAATCTCGGACCCAACTTACCCTTCGTGCCGATCCGAGTAACTCCTCGCATGGGCGACACTTTAAGAAATACGTGACCGCCTTCTTGAAACTCGAGGGGCCAACGATGAACATCCGCATAACTTTTCTGACGACTCTATGCGGTCTTTAATCTTTCCCGAATGAGCAAAATTTTTTGCACAGTCTGTTCCACCAGTTTCGGGCCGAGAATTTGCCGCTCTTCGACTTCGTCCCAGCAAATGGGTGATCGGCACTTTCGTCCGTACAAGGCTTCATATGGCGCCATTTGGATGCTGGATTGATAGCTATTATTGTATGCAAATTTAGCCATAGGCAGATGAACATCCCAGCTTAATTTGAAGTCAATTGCGAAGAGTCGTAGTATGTCTTCGAGAATCTGATTGACGCGCTCTGTTTGGCCGTCGATCTGAGGATGGTAAGCCGAGCTAAACTACAACTTGGTACCTAGAGCCGACTGACGGCTACTCCAGAATTGTGACATAAACCGTGAATCCCGATCAGAGACGATGGATACTGGAACTTCGTGCAGCCGTACTATCTCATCAAGATAAATCTGCGCCATGCGATCAACGCTCCAAGAAACTTTAATGGCAATGAAGTGCGCCTGACTTGGTTAGTCGATCGACGATGACCCAGATGGCATCATTTTTCCGGGGCGTCTTCGGCAGACTAACAATAAAATCCATGCACACATGCTGCCACTTCCATTCCGGAATCGCCAGATTTTGCATCTCCCCGCTCGGTCTCTGGTGCTCAGCTTTCACCTGCTGACAGGCCATGCATTGCGACACGAAGAGTGCCACATCTCTTTTTATTTTGTGCTACCAGAAGTTTGTGCGGAGGTCCTTGTACATCTTCGTGCTACCGGGATGCAAGGTGTACTTTACATAGTGCACTTTCGACAATATCTCCTTTCTAAGTTCTGAATTATCCGAAACGCATAGCCTACCATTCAATCGAAGCATGCCGGTTTCATCTTCCGTAAAGTCGGTCATCCGACCCGTCGAGATTAGCTATCGTATTTTCTTCAGGTACGGATCGTCCTTTTGAGCGATCTTGATCTTTTCTTGCAAGCTCGGCTCTAACTGCAACTTTGCAAAATGCACATTCCTGAATCGGACTCGGAGTTCGATGCCCATCTCTTCTAGGTCGCATATTAGTCTGCGGTTGATGGATAGTGAGGCAATATACTTTTGACTCAGAGCATCCGCCACAACATTTCTCTTTCCCGATGTATAGTCAATAGTCAAGTCATAATCTTTGATCAGTTCAAGCCAACGCCTTTGTCGCAAGTTCAGTTCCTTCTGCGTGAATAGATACTTGAGGCTCTTATGATCGGTATATATTGTGCATGCCACGCTATGCCATAAAGATAGGTACGCCAAAATTTCAATGCGAAGACAATCGCCGCTAACTCCAGGTCATGAGTAGGGTAGTTCCTCTCGTACGGCTATAGCTGTTGGGAAGCAAAAGATATCACCTTGTTCCGCTGCATCAGCACACACCCCAAGCCCTGACCGGACGTATCGCTGAATATCTGGAAACCCTCAGTCCCTTCTGGAAGTACGAGTATCGGGGTCGAGACGAGCCATTGCTTTAATTCCTGGAAAAAAGCTTCATAGTCGTCTGACCATTCAAATGCGACTCCTTTCTGTGTGAGGCGAGTCAGAGACGATACGATCTTCGCGAAGTCTTTCACGAAGTGTCGGTAGTATCCCGCTAAGCCAAGGAAACTTTGAATCTCGCCGATGGACGTTGGCCGTTTCCAATCGACAACGGCTTCAACTTTCTTTGGATCGACTGCAATGCCTTCAGCTGAAATGATGTGTCCGAGGAATACGACGCTGCTCATCCAGAATTCATATTTTTTTTGCTTCGCATATAACTAATTTTCTCGAAGGGTCTGAAGCATGATCCGTAGATGCTCAGTGTGTTTCTGCCTATTCTTCGAGTAGACGAGTATATCGTCGATAAAGACTACTACGAACTTGTCGAGGAATGGTCGGAACACCCGATTCATCAAATCCATGAAAGCAGCAGGGGCGTTCATTAGGCTGAATGGTATTACCAGGAATTCATAATGGCCGTATCGAGTGCGAAAGGCAGACTTTGGCACATCGTCCGGCTTGATCTTGAGTTGATGGTAACCAGAACGTAGATCAATTTTAGAGAACACCGTAGCTCCTTGTAGCTGATCAAACAGATCGCCTATACAGGATAGGGGATATTTGTTCTGGACGGTGGCTTTATTCATCTTGCGGTAATCGTTACAAAGATGCAGTGAGCCATCCTTTTTCTTGACGAACAGCACGGGTGCTCACCATGGCGAGACGCTGGGTCGAATGAATCCCTTGTCGAGTAACTCTTGCAACTTTACTTTGAGTTCTTTAACCTCTGCAGGGCCCATTCTGTACGGGGCTTTCGAGATTGGTCAGGTATCGGGGAATGTATCAATAGTGAACTCAATCTCTCGATCGGGTGGCATGTCGGGCAGTTCGTCGGGGAAAACAGCTGGGAATTCTGCCATAACGTCGATCTGACCCGCATTTGCACCATCCTGTCGCATGTCTCGAACGGACGCTAGATAGCCATTACACCAGGAATGCAGCATCCGTCCAGCAAATATTACAGAGATCACCATACAGATCGGCGATGCCTCATCACACGAATAGTAGAATTCAGGCACTCCAGGTATGCGGAATGTGACCCTCTTTTTAGTACAGTCTATGGTTGCATTGCACGGATCGAGGCAATCCATCCCCAAAATAATGTCGTAGTCCTTAATATCTAGAACTATCGCATCAAGACTGATTTTTTGACCACCTATACTGATGATTCCATCTTCGCAGACGAAATTTGTAAGTAGTGGCATGCCCGATGGTACGTTAACAGTAAGATTGAGTCCCAGCGGTGTCAGGGGAAATTTGTGCTCGGCGGTAAAGTCTGTCGATATAAAACTATGCGTGGCACCTGAATCAAACAATACACGAGCAGGTTTATTATTAAATTGCAGTATACCTGTCACGACTGTGTCAGATGCGAACACTTCATCTCGAGTCATGGCGTAGACGCAGCCCTGAGCATTGGGGCGATGGTCTTGGCCATTCTGTTGTGTGGTCAGTGGAGCCCGAGGTGCTTGGCCTCGTTTCTGATAATGTTATTGGGGGCGCTGGTTCGGCTTCTCCGGATAGTTGTGTATAATGTGGTCCATTTGGCCGCACCCGAAACATGAGCCATTCTTCAATCGGCACTCGTTGGCTATGTGCCCCTCTTTATGGCAGAAATTGTCGACTATTCGATCATTCGTCTGGTTGTCGCCTCCATTGTCACAATTTTGACGCTTATGCGCATTGTTGCCTCCCGCATTACTATGGCATTTGTTATTAAAGTGAACAACGCCAGTAGTAGCAAGAGGATACTCGGACTCCAGACGGAGGGCATGGTTTAGTGCCTCGCCCATGGTTTTGTATTCAGGCACCGAAACATGAGCACGAATAGAGAAACGCAGGCCCACTTCGAATCGTCGAGCTCGATCTGCAGTTGTAGGTAGATATGCTCTAGCAAATTTGGCCAGTTTGTTGAATTCGGTCGCATATTGTCGTATGGTCATATTTCCTTGCCTCAACTGCATAAATTCGTTTTCTTTTTCCTGTCGCAAGGCTACAGAAAGATATTCAATCTCGAATGCATTACTGAATGTGGCCCATGAGATGGTCGCCTTCCCGTCTTCACGTCTAATTGTCCGCTTCTGTACGGCCCACTAATCGTGCGCGTTCATTCGAAGTAAAAGTTGAGCACATGCGACTTTCTTCGAGTCTTCGATACCCAGAAGCTCGAACTTGTCTTCCAGCTCCTCCAACCAGTCGATCGCCACGGAGGGATCTTTTGTGCCATTGAAGGAAGTGCGACAGCTTTTGTGAATTCTGACACGTCGAAGTTAGAACTTCTCGGTACAACAGGTGAGAGCACGGGCGCCTCCGGTTCAGCTTCACTGGATCGAACCGTACGCTCTATCACGACAGACGTCATCGTTGAATTGTTGTTGGCCACGACCGGTTGCACGAGCCTCCGCTTGCTGACGATGGAGCTTATTTTGACGTTGCTGCATTTCGAGCATCTGCAGTATCTACTGCATCGGGTTGCCGGAGGATCCGGCTACGGTAGGCGTCATCCCCGTTGGGTTGACGGAATGCTCGGGTCTGGAACTACTCGAGCCACTGCAGGGAAAAGAAAGGCAACTCTCGTTAGTTTCATAAATGTCCTAGGTTTCAGCATATGGAACAACTCATCTCATCGACACGAGGTCAACGGTTTGAGACTAGAAACTCAACACTGGAGGCCAAGGACGTAAATTCGTGCTCTAATACCATTATTTCACGTCCCAATTCCGTCGAATCGATAGCCATCCCCCAGGCATGATGCCGTGCGAACCTAGTTTGCGATCGCACAAGGCATAGTCATAGGTAATCCGAGACATGTGATCTAAGAGTGCAAGCAGGCAAATTGAATCACATATTAAGTAAAGAGAACTTTGACCTTTATTGATAATGGACATCGTTTACAAACTCCGGTACAGGACTCGTGCCGCGTGGGCTACAACATGACTCAATTACAAAAGTATACCGATGAGATAGTCGTTCCATATATTTGTAGAAGCATAAAAAAATTTCAGCAATGAAACCCCATGCGCCCAAGCCAGTAAAGCTCTATGCGCCCAGCCAGTAAAGCTCTATACGCCCAGCCAGTAAAGTTCTATGCGCCCAGCCAGTGAAGCTCCATGCGCCCAGCCAGTAAAGCTCCATGCACCCAAAACTAGCTTCCCCAAAAGGAGGGCGCATAGCTTGATACATGGCTGTGCGCCTGAGCCTGACTCAGTCAAAGCCATGATCAAAACGTGTACCGAAGCACACGGCCACGTTAGTCTCCACGAGCAGTCGTGCACCGAAGCATGCGGCCATGTAAACACCACGACCAGCCCACGATCTCGCAGTCTGTATGCGCCTACATCCTATGTGCCTAAAGCAGGACTATGCGCCTACATAAAAACCAACGTGTTTCATCATGTGGGCACATAACATCATTCCAGCTTAAGAACGACTATAAAAGGGGGGCCTCATCCCTCTTCAAAATACAGAACGGAGAGCATTTTCAAGAGCCAAATTGCTGCACTTCTTGCCAGTGAGCTGAGAGTTAGCAATTTACTTAGGTTTTCTCCCACTTTGTAATCGGAGTGTCAACGGAGTAAAGGAGCAACTGCCGCTCGATCTCCATCGTCCCATTCCTCAGAATGTTTTTTGTACTCGGGGATCCTCAGCACAGAATCTCTCAGGCGTATTCGATTTGTGGTGCCTTACGCCAATAAAGAAAAGACAGCATTTTCTTCTTCTTTTTTATGTGTGTCCATAAAAATGGCGACTCTGCTGGGGACTACCTTTTTTTTGACGAGAAGGTGGTGATGCAATCCGATATCGGCAACGTGGAGAGCACTCAGAAGATGATGATCGTAAAGTTCGATCAGCAGGCGTTCGAAGAGATGCTCTCGAGGGATGGCTCTACTCCCTCAAAATCAGCGAAGCCAAACAAGTCTCGCAAGACTTGGCTTTCGAAGGCTCGCTGCCCATATCCTGCTAGTGTTATAGCAGATATGTAACTGGAGGACTCTGTCACATGTGCACATGACTCTGCCACAGAAGTTCCCCAAATCGAGAAGGCTCACACCATTCCGGGCTCTACTAGCCCAGTGACTTCTTTCCTGTACAGCCATCAACAGGATGTTCAATTCCCGAGACTTGGCAAAGGAAAATACTACAATGCCAAGAATCGGGGTGTACGATACTCTGGCCAAACTTGGCCAGGCTTATAAATGAAGGAGGCAAAACTGGAAGAAAACATTGCTGCTCCACCAAGCATGCGCCCAAAGCTATGCGCCCAAGGGAGTTTTTGGGCACATAACCCCAACCAGAACACTTTTGTCTTCAGCAGGCTGGGCATCCAGAGTCATGCGTCCAAGGCTATGCGCCCAGGCTCACTAGATCCATACTATGCACCCACATCAAGAAGACTCAGACATGCTGTCAAGGAGCATGCGCCCAATGCCAGTCTCCAAGGCCTATGCGTCCATAATAAAAAGACAGGCCCCAACGCGTATAGCACGGGGCTGTCTTCAAGGACATCACATAACTTAGGTGTGGTGGTTGCCCCTACATGTGAACTAAGTCTGGATGCGCCTACTCTCCTTACGAACCCGCATGCAAAGCTCGACGATGCATGCAACATGGGTTGTAAGGCAAAACTCCCTTTCGCTGACTTACGCGACATGATAAATCATAAGCGTAATGTCACGACCCGCTCCCAATTTTGGGATACGAGTACGTGGCCAAGTCCAGCCTACGCCGCAGCATCGGCGGTAGTACGCTGTCTATGATAACAATGGTCCACAACAAGCACAACACGCATATATATCATCCACAACTAAGCCAGCAAAAATTACTAAAATATCCAATAGTCTCAATATTATAAATATGAAAAATCTACTACAACTCGAAAAGTCTCGGGAATAAACTCGGATAACAGAAAATAAAATAGACAACTAACTCCATAACTATAACTACTAACTAATGCGAATCCATAAGAAAGAAAATATGCTAATTCGCATCAGTGCTGGAACCGGGTACGCCAGTGACGTCATGGTCGCCAACATACTCACCGTAGACCTCGGGACAAATTTCTTCGTCTAAAGCTGAAAAATAGTTATCCAGTCAGGATTGGAGCAAGATCACCATAACACTACATTACACAATATAGTATACAAGCATGAAGGAAAGATAAAAAAAATTTAACTGAAGATAAGTATAGACATGACATTGTATGATAAAAAAGTACCTTTGAGATGTGATAACAATATGAAGGTAGACTTTGACATACCACTAAGATATGATGACAATAAGATGGTAGACTTGACAAAAGAAGAACAATAGACAATAGAGCAACAATAATTAAGTCACATGTACTGTGTGTTTTAGAATACCAACTTTTAGCATGTAGACGGCTTGGGATATCCGTCAGTCATACGTGTGGTGCATGACTGATATTATGCAATCAATGTATAGGGGGTCTGTATTCAATTCGTTGACCACATGCTTACTTGTTGTATTCCCCCGCCCGACTCACTCACAATACATGTCCACTACGATAAACATTAGCAATACGATAAACTGTAATCAATAGAAAACAATGAGTAAGGCATGAACATGTATGTATATCCAACCGATTCTAACTCTCGTGCACAATAGTAATCATGAACATTGACAATCATGAACCATAAGAGAGAAATAGTGAAAAGACGACACGAAGATACATACAGTATAAAATAAAGGAAACATAGGTCATAGTGATACTTGCCTGCTCCGATAGATGATAAGTCACAAGTCAAGACGTCGTAGCCCGATCTACCCCGACACAAAAATAATCGCAAGTTAGATCAACGATTCCCACTCTAAAAATCCTAGAAAGTGGCTAATAGGTTAAATCAATTAATACTATTCTAATCCTGGAATAAATCATCTAAAATCCTATTTTAACCTATTTAATTCTGAAATAATAATCTACACAAAAATATTTGGCCAAGGAAATTCACGATTCCAAATTCGGGACTCGTGGCACGCAAACCGAGACATACTGTTGACTAACCAGTCAAACATTATGAATTCAAAGTTTGAGTATGCAATATGATAGATTTCAGTGTCATGAGTGCACTGGAATCGACCATGCCGCAAAATCATGATTTGGTCAAAAGTTATCGCCATTATGGCTAACCATGACCAAATCGAAGAACCGTTGACCAAATCTGACTTCTATGAATAAAATAAAATACTAGATGAAACTCTAAATTTCTGGAAAAATTATATGTTGTAGAGCTCGGTGTCAGCTTTCCAAAACTTCAAACGGATCGCAAAACGGAGTTCGAGATCGCTCGAAATCTCGAAAACCGTGCGACGTGTTGATTTTTGGACAACCGACACTCAAATAATTATTCAGAAATTCGAGATCAAAATACCAGAAAATAAATTATATATTCAGAAACCTAACCTCAATATCCTTCTAACAAAAAAACGGCACACAAAAAGGACGTCTGGATCAACGGCAATGGCTCCGCGAAGTCGAAGATCCCAATCAAACTCTCCTACTAAAAGCTGCTGAATTTCTAGGGTTTTCGGAAAACTAATAACTAATATATATATATAGAGAGAGGCTGCTAAGCCATGGCTAAGTTGGCTGCCACGTGGCGCTATCTCACGCGCCCATAGCTGGATCCGACGGTTGTGAGCAATCAGAGCTTAGCTCGGCTTCGAGCTTGGCTCGGACTAGGATTAGGTGGGCGGCTCGGACACCCAGCCATCCCGCACCCGCGCTGATGGGTGGGCCTGCCACGCGTGCCTGAGCGGCTGACTGGTGGGCCCCCCGCTCAGCTGACTGGGTATTTATTAGAAAATAGGGTTTTTAATATTCAGAAAATCAAATAAAAATCAGGAAAAATCCTAAAAATTCCAAATAAATCCCAAAAAATTCCTAAAAATTCCTAGAAAAATATAGAAAATAATTTAAGGGTTCTAGAGCCCAAATAAAATATTTGACCTCAAAAATACCCTCGGGCGCTCTCACAGTAAATCCTAGAATCTTAGAAAATTAATAAAATAATATATAAAATTCTCTAAAAATCTCCATAAAATCCTGAAAATTCTAAAATAGTGAAATAATATACTAGAGACTATCTAGGGGCCCCAGAGACTATATACAATCTAATTTTCTTATATCTAACCTATAGGCTTAGGCAAAAATCTTACGATCCCAAATCAACATCCTAGTAAATAATTGATTTTAACTAAAATAAAAATAAAAAAAAATTTCCAAAATAGAAAATAAATTCTAGGAACCCAAATGCTACAAACTATCCCCCTTAAAAGATTTTTGTCCTCAAAAATCAAAACATCACAAATAGCATAGCATAATACCTAACTCTTACAAGCAATAATTTCTTAAGCTAAGTCACGGAGAGATAATGGCTAGGAACATAAGGGAACTAACAACTAACTAAGCATGCATAACAACTAAAACTAAAGAAGGCTCTACGAACTCGGTACTCTCTGCTATCGATCACTCGGGTTCGGGAGTAGCAAAAGGGTTTGCTACCCTTTTCTCCTTACGGATCGTACTGCGCCTTGTATCAACCATTGCAAACTAAAAGGAAGGAAATGATATGGTTAGAACGGTAGATACAAACATATCGAAGAAATCACGGACGGAATCAAGCAAGATGCAAATTAGGAGACAATAAGATCCTAAGATTAAATAGACTCATAAGGTTAGAAGTCCTATTTTGTGGATAATATAACCTCCTAACTTCAAATCTATTCGCAGGCTCGCAGTAGTACAACTAACTTAAGCACTACCACGAGTTCACAGTTTTTTGCGAAATTGGACCTGCATGGGCTACCATAAAAACTTGTCACGACCCGCTCCCAATTTTGGGATACGAGTACGTGGCCAAGTCCAGCCTACGCCGCAGCATCGGCGGTAGTACGCTGTCTATGATAACAATGGTCCACAATAAGCACAACATGCATATATATCATCCACAACTAAGCCAGCAAAAATCACTAAAATATCCAATAGTCTCAATATTATAAATATGAAAAATCCACTACAACTCGGAAAGTCTCGGGAACAAACCCCGATAATAAAAAATAAAATAGACAACTAACTCCATAACTATAACTACTAACTAATGCGAATCCATAAGGAAGAAAATATGCTAATTCGCATCAGTGCTGGAACCGGGTACACCAGTGACGTCATGGTCGCCAACATACTCACCGTAGGCCTCGAGGCAAATCTCTTCGTCTAAAGCTGAAAAATAGTTATCCAGTCAGGATTGGAGCAAGATCACCATAACACTACATTACACAATATAGTATACAAGCATGAAGGAAAGATAAAAGGAATTTAACTGAAGATAAGTATAGACATGACATTGTATGATAAGAAAGTACCTTTGAGACGTGATAACAATATGAAGGTAGACTTTGACATACCACTAAGACATGATGACAATAATATGGTAGACTTGACAAAAGAAGAACAATAGACAATAGAGCAACAATAATTAAGTCACGTGTACTGTGTGTTTTAGAATACCAACTTTCAGCATGTAGACGGCTTGGGATATCCGACAGTCATACGTGTGGTGCATGACTGATATTATGCAATCAATGTATAGGGGGTCTGTATTCAATTCGTTGACCATATGCTTACTTGTTGTATTCCCCCGCCCGACTCACTCACAATACATGTCCACTACGATAAACATTAGCAATACGATAAACTGTAATTAATAGAAAACAATGAGTAAGGCATGAACATGTATGTATATCCAACCGATTCTAACTCTCGTGCACAATAGTAATCATGAACATTGACAATCATGAACCATAAGAGAGAAATAGTGAAAAGACGACACGAAGATACATACAGTATAAAATAAAGGAAACATAGGTCATAGTGATACTTGCCTGCTCCGATAGATGATAAGTCACAAGTCAAGACGTCGTAGCCCGATCTACCCGACACAAAAATAATCGCAAGTTAGATCAACGATTCCCAATCTAAAAATCCTAGAAAGTGGCTAATGGGTTAAATCAATTAATACTATTCTAATCCTAGAATAAATCATCTAAAATCCTATTTTAACCTATTTAATTCTGAAATAATAATCTATACAAAAATATTTGGCCAAGAAAATTCACGATTCCAAATTCGGGACTCGTGGCACGCAAACCGAGACATACTATTGACTAACCAGTCAAACATTATGAATTCAAAGTTTGAGTGTGCAACATGATAGATTTCAGTGTCATGAGTGCACTGGAATCGACCGTGCCGCAAAATCATGATTTGGTCAAAAGTTATCGCCATTATGGCTAACCATGACCAAATCGATGAACCGTTGACCAAATCTGACTTCTATGAATAAAATAAAATACTAGATGAAACTATGAATTTCTGAAAAAATTATATGTTGTAGACCTCGGTGTCAGCTTTCCAAAACTTCAAACGGATCACAAAACGGAGTTCGGGATCGCTCGAAATCTCAAACACCGTGCGACGTATTGATTTTTGGACAACCGACACTCAAATAATTATTCAGAAATTCGAGATCAAAATACCAGAAAATAAATTATATATTCAGAAACCTAACCTCAATACGCTTCTAACAAAAAAAACGGTGCACAAAAAGGACGTCTGGATCAACGGCAATCGCTCCGCGAAGTCGAAGATCCCAATCAAACTCTCCCACTAAAAGCTGCTGAATTTCTAGGGTTTTCGGAAAACTAATAACTAATATATATGTAGAGAGAGAGGCTGCTCAGCCGTGGCTAAGTTGGCTGCCACGTGGCGCTATCTCACGCGCCCACAGTTGGATCCGACGGTTGTGAGCAATCAGAGCTTAGCTCGGCTCCGAGCTTGGCTCGGACTAGGATTAGGTGGGCGGCTCGGACACCCAGCCATCCCGCACCCGCGCTGACGGGTGGGCCTGCCACGCACGCCTGAGCGGCTGACGGCTGGGCCCCCCGCTCAGCTGACTGGGTATTTATTAGAAAATAGGGTTTTTAATATTCAGAAAATCAAATAAAAATCAGGAAAAATCCTAAAAATTCTAAATAAATCCCAGAAAATTCCTAAAAATTCCTAGAAAAATATAGAAAATAATTTATGGGTTCTAGAGCCCAAATAAAATATTTTACCTCAAAAATACCCTTGGGTGCTCTCACAGTAAATCCTAGAAGCTAAGAAAATTAATAAAATAATATATAAAATTCTCTAAAAATCTCCAAAAAATCCTGAAAATTCTAAAATAGTGAAATAATATACTAGAGACTATCTAGGGGCCCCAAAGACTATATACAACCTAATTTTCTTATATCTAACCTATAGGCTTAGGCAAAAATCTTACGATCCCAAATCAACATCCTTGTAAATAATTGATTTTAACTAAAAAAAAAATAAAAAAAATCTCCAAAATAGAAAATAAATTCTAGTAACCCAAATGCTACACGTAAAGCGAGGGAGGATATAATAATTCATAATGCGCATCCGTGCACCAGCATTGTTATCAACTATTGTTGCTCCAAAGCAACAAGAGTGCCTCAGAAAAAGTCCGTGTTTCAACGGCTGCACTTCTCTGACGATGAGAAGCCACTATGTGTTTAATCCAACATGGCTTCATGGGGTCCCCCTTACGGAAGCCCCAATCAAAGACGGTGGACTACAAATCCAACTTTCTCTCTCAGTTCTGCGAGAAGAAGAAGTCCACTAACAGATGGCCAGCAGGTTGTCACATCTGAAGGAGTCCATATGGGTACTCGGTCAAAGGCAAGATTCCGTATGGACGACGAAGAATCCCAAGCTGGGGGTAGCATTCCCTCAGAGTCTGAAGTGGATGACCTCCACACTGGGGGTAGCCTTCCTGAGGACGATGATCCCTCCGAATCCGATGGCGACTATCTACCTCCTCTACCTGAAGATGAAGGACTTGTCCACTCGAAGACAGACAGTATCAGCACCAGTTGTACTGTTTCCTCTGTTCATCCTCGCATGTTATCTACATACATGGCGGACGGAGAAAGTCCTAAAGAAGCCAGTGATCAGACTAGTAAATGGCTAGAGGGTCTTGAAACAGCATTCGCCAAGATCACCGATATGCTCACCAGTATCACGGAGGTTCAAGCTGCTGGGGCTGTTCCTCCACCACAACAAAATGTCTCGGCCCACGCTAGTATGGCTCACAGCAACAACCCTCCTTCATTACAGAAGGAGTATCATTCCGTTGTGCCTCCTCTAAATCTTACAAATGTTGGGGGTGGTCCTTTGCCAACGACGCCTGATAACCGTTCAGCAGTCGTTGCCCAACACCTACTCAATCAATAGGATGCAATTAATTTCCTGGTCGCTCGTCTCGACACCATCTCACACAAAGACGAGCTTCAGAAGATGGGGTATCTCAACTGTATCCCCCTGAGTGGGAGAACGCTACTTGTCCTCCTAACTACAAGCCGCTGATGTTGAATTCCTTTGACGGGTTGACTTCTCCTCGTCAGCACATGACGTACTTCAATACACAGACTCTGCACTTGTCCAGAGATGATCCGTTCTTGTCGAAGCTATTTATTAGCACCTTGCAGGAGGTAGCCTTCGAATGGTTCTGCAGTCTGCCTGACGGATGTATCAACTCATTTAAAGACTTGGAGAGGTTGTTCCTCAACAGGTTTTACGAGAGTGGCATGCTTGTTAGAATGTCCACCCTCATCGAGAATAAGCAAAGGAGGACTGAGTCTGTCATCGCCTTCATCGAACGCTTCAGGCGGCTAGCACTGAAGATGCCCTTCAGCATACCAGACTCAGAACTTATGGATACTTGTCGACATAACTTTCTGTTAGCCCAATGATTGTATCATGTTTTTGAATATGGTTAATATGTTAAGTTTAGCATTTCATTATCACTAATCTTCATACTATCGCTATAGCATTTCTACTTATACTTATATCTTTGGTGATATGTGCCTATTGGTTTATATATTAGTGATATGAGCTTATCTATCTTAAATTTAATCGGGTTGCCAAAATCAGAACTATGTTTTGATTATGGTGATTCAATTAAGTTTAACATTATGATATCACTAATATTTATGCTATCACTATAGCCTAATGTGCTTTATCTTATCCTTCTTGCTACATGTATATTGCTTTGTTCGTCTAACATGTATTTGCAGAAAAGCAATTAGCAAGATCAATGTGGACATATGCAATGCAATGAAGAAATCTTCATGGGCCAAAGACGACGGATCCCACAAGATTTCTCTGAACCACCCGACGACATCTCCGGAGCCACGCACTCGGGGGTTCCGCTGCCCGGTCAGCGGACGGGGGTCGAGGGGGCAGCGCCCCTCGTCGGGGGTTCGGGGACGAAGCCCCCGAAAGGTATTCAGTTTTCGCAAACTGGATATCTTTGGACAGCTGTCGCCAAGGGAAAAAGCCAGCACATATCAAAGGAAGAAGCCAAGCCATGCCATCATCATTTCAAGACTCTGAAGAAGCCTGCACCTGCCTAAGTTTATCTGGAGTCTGTAATGAGTCTTAGAAATTATTGTAAACACAAGAAATGGATGGCAAAATCGAAAGCTAGGGCAGAAATAAGCCCAGGATCATTTTTGGTGGAAAACGGCATACCGACGATATACCGGTGTATATCGACGGTATACCGGTTTTTGTTCACAGAAAGTTTTTGTTTACAAAACCGGCATACCGACGGTATACCGGATCATACCGACGGTATACCGCTTCCAAAACGTTAAAATTCCAACGGTCGGATTTCCAGCCATTAATGATCCTAACGGCTATATTTCTAGCCGTTGCAATCCCAGACCAGTATACCGTCGGTATGCCGGATCATACCGGCGGTATGCCGGTTCGTGGACTGAAAAGTTGCCTTGAGCTCTTTTCAATGCTTTGGTTATAAATAGCCTTGAACCCCTTCATTCAAGGTTGATGCTTTAAGCCTAAAAATTTCTAAACCACCAAAGCCTATCCACAAACAACTCTACAAAGCTTTCATTTGCCATCCACAAATTGTGTTAGAGTTATTGAGTTGAAAAGAAAGATCTTCATCCTATTGTAAGGAGATCAAAACCTATTGTGAAAGGTTGAAGTTGGAGAGTCTTCGTATCCAAACTCTCGGTTGAAGTTGGAGAGTCTTCGTATCCAAACTCTCGGTTGAAGTTGGAGAGTCTTCGTATCCAAACTCTCGGTTGAAGTTGGCGAGTTCTTCGGATCCAAACTCGTGTTGAAGTTGGCGAGTTCTTCGAATCCAAACTCGTGTGTAACTATTTACTCAAATAGTGGATTAAAGCCGGAGAGAGTTCCGGGACTGGAGTGCCTCTTGGGAGGATACCAGGATATATCGTGTGTCGGTATTGTTACTGCTTCTTCTCTTGCACTTATATTTTTAAATTGTCCATTAGCTTGTGCTAATTGCTTGAGTAGTTAGCTTGACCCTATTCACCCCCCTCTAGGGTTCCTACACTTTCTTCCTAGGTGAAGTTTTATCTGGGTATACATAAGTATGATACATGGCCCGCTTTCATTGGGGCCGCTGATGCTGCTGAAAATGATGTTCCTAACTTGGAACTACTGGGGTTGAAAACATCCAAGTCCGAAGACAAGGGCAAGCATTCTCAAACTTTCCCTGTTCGTGGGAGTAAAGGGAAAGAAGTCCTGAAGGTCGACACATCCAAATGAGCTACCAATTCTCAAGGCGCCTTCGACAAGCCTAAGAAGACCTTCTTCTTTGACGAAGACGATGTCATTACCATCTTTCACACATTGACGAGGGGTAATAAGTTGACATTGCCTCCACCCCGACGTCCTGCAGAGGCGAGCCAGCTCAACGATCCCAAGTACTGTCTCTATCATCAGTACGTGCATCATTTCACAAAGGACTGCATCGTCCTAAAAAAGAAAATACAACAGCTTATCGACAGCCAAGTAATCAACCTCGACGCTGAAGACAAGGTCGTATCTTCTAACATGATCTCTCTTCAGTTTGGTGACTTTTCTCCTACAGAAGTCCCAGACGGCGTGGTCCCGATTTCCGAGACAATAATGGAAGTCGTCAACCTACCGCCAGCTCGCAACTCAACCTTGGTCCCGCTCACGACTGAACGTAGTGAGATCATGTGGGTCCATCCGGACCTTGTGCAAGAAGTGACACAGGGGGTAGTACCTCCCAAAGCAAAAAGGGACAAGAAGTACAAGTCATTCCATATGGTATCCTCTCCCATCTACGAGGTTCTATCTGGCGAAACACGATCGGGAAAGACTTATCTTCGGACGTACGATCCCGCACAAGAAGAAGTGGTACCCTCTCAAGCTCCTACTGCCACCACAAGCTCAGAAGTCGGCCCGTCTAAGGCCCCAACTACGGACAAGGCCAAGCAGAAGGAGACGTGGTTTGACAAATCTCTGAAGGAGCCAGTTCCCGAAGGCATGGATCGGCCCTACAACTTTGACATACTGACACAGTTAACCAATACACATGCCAGGTTGTCTCTGTTCGATCTATTGAGACTCTCCAAAGAAATACGGAAGGCTTTAAGTGAGGCATTACTACATGTCGACTCTTACCTCGCTGAAGTCAAAGCCCCCGCTGAAGACCCTATCTCCTGTCCCCACTGCCACAGTACTATGAAAGTGGTGCCCAACATCACCTTTTCACAGGAGGACATGCTACTCAAAAATAATCGTCATGATAGACCCCTGTACTATACAGGATATATCGGGGCGATCAAGGTCGACCGCATGCACATCAATCCAGGATCCTCCCTCAGCATCATTCCTAGAAATTTGCTTCAAATTTTGGAAATCCCTCTGCATAAGCTGTCTGTAACCAACACAACTGTCATAGCTTTCACTGCTGGTCGAAGCCATCCGCTAGGCAAGATATGTCTCAAATGCCAGATCGGTGATCTCCAAACGGAGGTTTCCTGTTATGTGATTGATGCCAATGTATCCTACAACGTCTTATTGGGACGTCCATGGATACACGAGAACATGATCGTTCCTTCTATACTTCACCAGTGCTTCAAGTACGTTAACAGCGACGGTGTCGTGAAGATGGAGTTTGCCGATGTCGATCCTTTTAAGGGCATCGAAGCTTACTATAAAGATTCGGTACTTTACCAATCTCAGCCCCCCAAGGATGAATGCAACAAAACTGAAAATAAAGCTGAAGCAAGTTCACCCTCCAATGATGGTCCCCTGATCATCCGAGTCAAAGGACGTACTACTCCAAAGAGTACTCCGAAGCCTCTCACAATCTGGGTAAAAAAGAAGAACCCTAACAAGGTTAAACCATTGACCATCACTCTCAGCAAGATATCACGGAAGGAACCTACTGATGTCCGTCCTCCCAATCCTGAAGAATTACCCTACGTGGTGAACTCGGCCAAGACTGTGGCTCCTCTTCCAGATGATGATCCTCTCAATGAGTATATCAATACTCATAATAATGTACCTTCAGCGAATGACGTTATCCCTGAAGAAGAACTTGCGTATTTCCTTAGTAAAGGTTTATCTTTGAATTACTCCGATGTCTATCAATCTATAAACCACTACATAGATACGATATACACTCTAGAGAATGGCATAGGACCATACCTCTGCATGCCGGTCACGATGCCTCACCTGCGAAAAAAGTTTACCCTAAAGATATCCTCCACTTCATCGTTCCAGCCAGAAAAAAGGATGAAGAACTAATCATCTTCGGTCGTATAATTGGCGAGAGAAAGTTCGTTCCAGACTCGACTTCTCCCAAGCACAACACAGAAGCTGACTATGACTCTGGAAAAATACAACTTTTCTGGTATAGTTGGCAGGTTAAGAATATCATCCAGAATATGGGATATGACATCAAAAGTGACAAGGGGATAAATTACGGCCGAGGACGACGGTTGCCAATACGACACTTTGCTCCTCCTAGCAAACCTGAGAACTACTATCAACGAAGCGGTGTTGGTTTGGGTTATGTCACTCCTCCAACAACTCCCGAAAGATCAGATGATGAAGCAGATCGTTGTTCTCATTCATCTGATTCCTCCCTCTGGGACTCAGACTCTAGCATTGGCGACATGTTCAAGACAACTATGTCCGTCAACATGGTTTCTGTTGACCAAATTGCAGACGATGTCCAATCAATCGAGCTAGAACAAAGGGCTCAAAAGATGGACACTAGGTGGGAGCTGTGCTTCGAACAACGTGAACCACCTACCGAAGACGAAGTCATCCAATTCAATCTCGGAGACGAATCATCTTTCAAACCAATCTTCATCAGCAAAAGCTTATCTGGCGATGAACGCCAATCTCTTATACAGCTTATAAGAGAATATATCGACGTCTTCGCATGGAGCTATGAAGATATGCCAGGCTTGGACCCTAAAGTCACCATGTACTGCCTGAATGTTTCGTCTAAAGCTAAGCCCATGAAGCAACAACAACGACGATTCCGACCAGACGTCATGGAGGCCATCGAGAATGAAGTCAAGAAGCTCATTGCCAATGGATTCATTTGCGAAGAACAACACCCAGACTGGGTTGTCAACATCGTTTCGGTCAAGAAAAAGAACGATAAAGTTCGAGTCTGTATCGACTACCATGATTTGAACTCTGTATGCCCGAAAGATGAGTTCTCCCTACCGATCACTGACATAATGATCGACAACACTTGCGGCTTCGAGCAGATGTCCTTCATGGATGGGTTCTCAGGCTACAACCAGATCAAGATGTTCTCCGACGACGAGAAGTATCACGATCCGGTCCCAATTTCTTGGGTCGAATCGGATCATGCCCAGCCTGCACCGTTGTTGAGATGGCGGCAGTAAGCTGTATCAAGCAGTGAAACTCATGCAGATAAAATTCTAACAAAATATAAAAAAACATTTTATTCAATTTGAAAAGCCTGAAATTAATACAGCATTCAATTATTACACTTGTTTCCAAAAGAAAAATAAATACTAATCCAGCTCTTAAGATTCTGGGGTTCCAAGTTCTGCGGGACCAGAGTTAGACATCAGATCCTCGACGACGCAATCACCTAAAAATGTTGGTCTCCAGTCAGGAGGGAGCAAAGTACAATTCATGATAATCCAACAATTGAAATAATAACAGAGTTATGCACTTTTAAACAATTTAAAATAGATAGTTTTCCAGCAGTTAAAACATTGTGATGTGAATAGGCAATGAATATGACCGGATTGGGTTGTATAGTTGTATCATATTGATATGATATGGCTTATCCCCGTATATATGAGGGGTAAGCTAACACAGTCAGTATACTACTTTGGATGTGGTCATACTCATTACACTACTCCCCCAGTACCCAACAGTCAATCAGTCAATGCTCTCAGAGAGAGTTCCGTGTTACATCGTGGTTTAAACTTGCAATAAAACGATTACTAAATAATTGGTAAACTAATACAAATTGTACTTGCCTTGATTATGACTGGATTCGATGTTGGTTCCAGAATGATGCTAGTACAGTCCTCGAAACCCTACAATTTAGAATTCTGACTTAGAACCAATTTGGAAACCATTCTAGGTGTGCTAGTTATAATCTCTATAATTTTATCCTAGTCAAGTTTTATATTGTTACAATTATACTACTATTACACGATTATCGATACAAATTAAAATTATTAATCTACGAAAGAAAAAGTCAATTTAACATTTATTGGGAAAATTTGCATTTTCTGATTATTTGGCAAAACTTTGTATTTTGTAATATATCTAAAACTATATTTTTCTTTAAATGAGAAAAACGTAAATTTTGTTTAAATTACAAACTTGTAATTTATTATTACTTAATGTGAGAAAGTTATTTAATTTTCTATATATAAAAATAAATATTCAATTTTATTATTCTACGCTTTTACGAACAAAACAACAACCCAAAAAAATAAAGGAAAAATCTACGCTACACAATTACATTGCCATAAAAAAAAGGAAAGCTGGGCTTATGCCCTTACAGGCCTTTTTACATAAATTGAAATAAGAGAAAAGGTTAGTTAGCTCTAAATAATATCCTGCACTTTAATTACTAAAACAAAATTAATAAAATAAATTAAAATAAATATTATTAAGAGTCTCAAACTTGGTCCAATCGTCACAAAATTAGCTAATGCCTCAACGTCCGGAAATTCCGGTTTCGTTTGCATTTAGCTAGGGCCCATGGACCAGTACGGTCGTCGCCCAAAAATTCAATTTATAAATATTTTAGAAAACTAATTTGAAATCCATTTATATAATTTTTATAAAAATTTCGGCAGCATTTCCTCTATTTTCGGGATAACCCAAAACTGGGAAAATGCCAGAAACACAACCAGTAAAATTGTCCCAAACCAGGAAAAACCCATAAATAATTCCAGAAGCTATATATATAAATTATAATCCACATAAACATTCCCGAAAAATATTCAGAAAACCCGAAATAGGATCGGAACACCACTGTACCAACAAACTATCATTCGGAAAAATCCGAATTAAATACTAATCCAAAATCCCAGGAACTTTTCCGAGACAAACTCAAAAATTCCGAAATCCAATCATCAGAAACAAATTTCCGAAAATCTGAATTAATACGGATATTCCGAATACAGAAACTTTCCCGAATCAATTCTCGAAAATTTTGAGAATTCGATGAAACCACATAACCAATATGGTTTCGGAAATTTTGAAAACCAAGACGTAAACCAAAAACCGAATTCCCGGGGAGGAATCAGGGACCAACTCATCACAGACTACGGAACAAAAATGGGGAAAGCAATTATACCTGGGGTTGCTCGGCTAGAGCTCTCAGATGAAAAGAGAAATTATCCATGTGAACAGCGGAACAGAATCTGTGAAACAGCGAACAACGTCTCAGAAAAGCTGCGGGGCTCGGGACTAGCGGGGACTTCGGATCGGAATCCAAAAGTGAGGCAGACAGCAGCAGCGCTGTCGTAGGGCACTGAAACAGCGGGTCAGAAAACCCGCGGGGAAATGAATCAGGGCTAGGGCAAGGGCAGCCACGAAATCGGAAAGAACACCGGGTGGCGGACGCACGGGGCAACATGAACGGCGTCTGGGCTCGGACGGAGCCGGCGGAAGAACAGTCGGCGAAGAGGGTCCTCACCTGAGCCGCTGGAAGACCGCGCACGTGAGGGTCAGCCGGGCTGGAGGCGCTGGTCGGTCGGGCGCCAAGCCGCGCGGGGGTGGCAGTCGACCGAAATCGGATTGGCCGAGAGGCCGGGCGGTCGGGATCAGCCTGGGTGGGGTCGCCGGCTTGGTTGGAGCCAGCGGGAACTCGGGATCGCCGGAGGGGCGCCGGATCGGGGTGCCGAAAGGGCTTGGCGGAACTAGGGCTCGGGAAGTGGGTTTTGGGGAGTGGTTTTTGATGGAGAGTGAGGATGAGGGTTTAAATAGGAGTGAGCACCTGGGGTTACGGAAGCTAAAGGGCTCGGACGTTCGGGAAGGGAAATGGAGAGGGCGCGGCCGAGCATTTGTTGGCGTGAGAAAAATGAAGGGTTTTTGGGAAAAGTCAGTAGTAAACGAGCGTAAAAGAGTGCTTTAAGGAAAAGAATTGCTTTTCCCTTTGCTGAATGGATCAAATGAGTATAAGTATTTATAAAAGAAAATAACTTCTTTTCTTAAATAAAAATAGGGTTCAATATTATACTAATGAACTCAAGGTTTATTTCGAAAAATCAAAATTGGTTCAAGTCATAATAATTAATTTAGCAACAAATTATACAATAAAATTTTTACGGGTTTGACCAAACACTAAAATTCTCAAAATAATAATTTTCTAAAAAATACCATTTCCTAAATAAATGATTTATAATAATAATTGGCTAATTAAATATTCAATTAATTAATTGAAAAATTATGGGTTTCACAACCTTCCCTTCTTAGAAAATTTCGTCCTCAAAATTTAAGCTTTTAACCTCTGCTAGTAAATTCTAAAATTTAATGAGTCACATTACTAAAATTTAGTTTAATCACATATCGTATCAAACCCAACCAATTTATATTTATTTCAAAGCTTATCCTCGAAATTCGAATTTGAACGATAATCCACAGATCCTATTCTTCATTTTTTTTAACTCAAATAATGAATAATAACAATTTATGCCAAATCTCAAAATCACCAATGTCCTCAACTCCTCAAAATTCGGTTTTCAGCAAAATTTCAAATTTTTGAATCAAATCCAATCCTTAAACGTTAAATTTAAATCCAATGGTCCAAACAAACTTTAATTTTCAATCTTCAAATACAACCTTTAAATTTTATATCTTGTAATCAAATTCAATCATACTACATCCCTCAAAACTTGTGATTTTACAAAATCGTCAATATGCCATATCAATTCTGCAACTCTTTTATTTAAATAAATTCTATCCTAAATTTTAATCCTACAAAGCTTCCACTTTCCACCTTAGAAAATATCAAATTTAAAATTTTACCCATCAATTCCAATTCTAGTAAGAAATCAAATCATAAGATCAAAATCTTTATTGCTAATCCACAAAAATTTTATATCCTCACATTCAAGTTTTTCAAGCTAATTAAAATTGGAATCCAAATATGTCATTTCTTGTATCCAAAAATTAACATCTTCAAACATCAATTGGTGACTCGATCATAAAATCAAATCAAATCCTCAGTAAAATTTTTTTTTTTACTAATGTTAATTCGATGAATAAGTTTTTTTTCCTTATTCAAATAAAAATAATTTCCTCAAAAGTCAAAATTCAATCTTGGTCACGTAATGCTTGTCTCCAAGAATTTATAGAACTTCGACAGATTTGATTTCCTCTTTAACCTAAAGTTCATCCATCTCAATTTCAAAATCCAAATTCAAACATCAAAAGATTCAAACACAACCTTCTCAAAGATTTAAATTTAATCATGGCTACTCTTTCTCCTTTAATAAAGCGCAAGATGATCATCTCAATATAATTATCCTGCCGCGAGGATCTATAAAAATAGTTTTTAAAAAAAATACCATAAGTTTTTAAATAATTCGACAAACGAATATATCAAAAAAAACCTTACTGTCATTTCACAAATCAAATTCCTACATAAAATAAATGAGAAAATTTTATAAATAAAAAAATAATACTTCAAAAACTTTGATAACCTTTAAATGGGATCCTTAAATCAAAAATTTACTTTCAAAACTGAAATCATAACGTTTCATATATATCTCATATCTAGAGACAACTAATTTAAAGCTCGAAGCCACATCACCAAAATTTATTTGTGTTAATCTACCAACTTTAAATCCTCAAATCTTTCAATTTCTACCCAACATGATATTCTTCCCTCAACTGGTAGATTTTATATTCAATCAATTACATCGTCGAAAATATTTAATCAAAACTCCTTGTGGCCTATCATTACAAAAATTGTTCTCCTTAAAATCAAAAGTGTCAACTCCTCAAAGTCAATATAAAATTTAATTCTAAGATGCATATGATATTATTACTCAAATAAGATCTTTTCCTTTATTAATTTTCACTAAACTCAAGTTCATATTATCGGGTGCAATCTTCTCAATTTTTTTTTTTTAAATTGGCACCCTTCTATTCATACAATTTGTCATCCTCAATTATTTACATTTTAAGTCCAATATTTCTTGTTTCGATTATCCTTTATAGTTAATTCACCATGCACCTTCCCAGAGTGCATCTCTATGCCTTTAATCTTCAATGTCAAATTATTCACAAACTTTCCTCGATACTAATCACCATTGTACATTTTAACTCATATATATCCTATATATCATGCACTCTAAAAATCCAAGCTATAAAATGTTCTAGGTTTACTTCATAAGGCAAAATCAGATTTGATGCATGATTGCTAAATATCAAGATAAAATGTAAACATGTTTAGAATCTTCTAGATAGAGTTTAGAATATTTTGTTGTGATCAAAATCATGAGTAAACATCGAGGTATAATTTAAATAAACATAACGAGTTTAAAGTTTTAAAATGAGATCAAATAAAATAGAAAGGTCATAAAATACGACATCAATTCATTTGAGAAACAAAAAATAATGTAATTTTCTGAATAAAGGTACAATTTTCAATTCAAACTGGTATGAGGTATAGGAGTTTGTGACTCAGAAAGAATCAACAAGTTGTACGATTTTAAGATGGTGAGGGTGATTTAAAATAGCCATGACAAGAATATAATCTGATAGAATATTTCTGGAAGTGGGAGTAAGTGCTAGGATACAAATCCTTAAAATGATTAAAGATAACCATGATATGAATACAACCTTATTAATATTCGAAAACCAATTATTTTCAAATTCACTTTGTTTCAAATTCATGCCTCGCCAGTGTGCACCTGACTGCAATAAATTTTTGACTCCATAACTTGAATAATTTAGTTTACCGAGTAATCTTCCAACTTTATCCATTTCATGGCTAAGCAAACATAGAACAAAGTCTCAATAATATTTGGAAACCTAACGATTACCTGTCATTATTTTAACTTAGAGTTTATGCCTCGCCAGTGCACAACAGCTACAGTAAACTTGCAGTTTTCCATAATTCAGATAAATGACTATCACGTAAATGTGCGGAGTCATGTTAGGTTGCTAAATATTTTTTCAGCTTTTTCCATGTGAATTTCAGAGGAATTTCAAAAATTCAAACGAGTTTAAAGTTCTAAGCAGGATAGAAAATGTAGATGACTGTTCTTCTGAGATTGAAGGATTTATCAAAATATGTGTTTGAGATTCAAGAGACTGGGGCTAAAATGAAGAGGAGTATCTGTTCTCCGATTTTATTTTCCAAAGATGAAACGATCAACCTTGATTTGAATAATTGAGTCAAACACTAGATAAGATAGAAGCATCACCGCTTCGGATTAAGTAAGAAAAACCAATGACAATATTCCCGATAAATTACTCAGGAAATACAAAAATTATTTTGAGAAGAATAATTTCATAACTAAGGAAAGTTGAAAATTTGAGAGAAGGTAAGTCTCATTGATTCAAGGAAATCAAATTGAAATTGTCTAGTAACGCCAAGAAATTAAATAGCTTTGGGACAGCTAAAAAATCTCCTTGACTAAAGGAAATTGAACAATAGAATGGATTCAAAAATGTGATCAATTTTCTGACCGTTCCTGCTTCATGATCATAGAAGCTTTCTAGGCCTTGATTTGATCAAGAAATTGCATAGAGAGAGAAGGGTTTTAAGATAAGTGGAGGAAGTCAACATATGAGAATATTCTCGGTCTATGGAATAACTCAGGAGATAACAGTCAATATTGAAATTGAAAATAACCCCTTTAAGAGAATCATGAACTAAACTAATTCTTCTGGTAATAATTGACCTTGAGATTTAAATGGTCTCAGAAGAATTTTGATTCAGGATTGATTTCGAGAAAGTTAGTCAATTGGAAAGGAGATCAAGGCAAAAGGTTGGATAATGGTTGTAGATATATATATTGGGTAGATAAGAATTTATCAGGGTTGCTAAGAGAATTCGAACGAATCAAGATTTCAATTAAAGATAGAGAAGTAATGAAGAATTCAAAATTTAGGTTTGATAAAGAAGAAGAAGACCAAAGAATTCAATCTTATTCCAAAAAGAATATGAATCCTAAGGTATACTAGAACCTAAAAATTATGGTAGGAAAAAATAATCTCGAAAGTTATGGGACACTCAATGGTATAATTAACCTAATCTAGATAAGGTTTAGGTACAAACACAAACAAGGTATCCTACGAATCTATAAGCAGGCAAAAATAAATTTTTTAAGTAAATAATTTTCGGCCCTATAATGTAACATGGTGTATATCATCTAAGTGTTCTAGTTGTTTCTAAAGTTTGTTTTTCCTAAAGTCTCAACTATCCATAGGTCAAGTTACAGAACTGCACGATGGTCTAGACTAAGTTGACTAGACCAATTTACATATCTGACCTGCGTGGGCCACCACTAAAAACATGTCACGATCCGGTCCCAATTTCTTGGGTCGAATCGGATCATGTCCAGCCTGTACCGTTGTTGAGACGGCGGCAGTAAGCTGTATCAAGCAGTAAAACTCATGCAGATAAAATTCTAACGAAATATAAAAAAACATTTTATTCAATTTGAAAAGCCTGAAATTAATACAACATTCAATTATTACACTTGTTTCCAAAAGAAAAATAAATACTAATCCAGCTCTTAAGATTCTGGGGTTCCAAGTTCTGCGGGACCAGAGTTAGACATCAGATCCTCGACGACGCAATCACCTAAAAATGTTGGTCTCCAGTCAGGAGGGAGCAAAGTACAATTCATGATAATCCAACAATTGAAATAATAACAGAATTATGCACTTTTAAACAATTTGAAATAGATAGTTTTCCAGCAGTTAAAACATTATGATGTGAATAGGCAATGAATATGACCGGATTGGGTTGTACAGTTGTATCCTATTGATACGATATGGCTTATCCCCGTGTGTATGAGGGGTAAGCTAACACAGTCAGTATACTACTTTGGATATGGTCATACTCATTACACTACTCCCCCAGTACCCAACAGTCAATCAGTCAATGCTCTCAGAGAGAGTTCCGTGTTACATCGTGGTTTAAACTTGCAATAAAACGATTACTAAATAATTGGTAAACTAACGTAAATTGTACTTGCCTTGATTATGACTGGATTCGATGTTGGTTCCAGAATGATGCTAGTACAGTCCTCGAAACCCTACAATTTCTAATTCTGACTTAGAACCAATTTGGAAACCATTCTTGGTGTGTTAGTTATAATCTCTAGAATTTTATCCTAGTCAAGTTTTATATTGTTACAATTATACTACTGTTACACGATTATCGATACAAATTAAAATTATTAATTTACGAAAGAAAAAGTCAATTTAATATTTATTGGAAAATTTGCATTTTCTGATTATTTGGCAAAATTTTGTATTTTGTAATATATCTAAAACTAGATTTTACTTTAAATGAGAAAAATGTAAATTTTGTTTAAATTATAAACTTGTAATTTATTATTAATTAATGTGAGAAAGTTATTTAATTTTCTATATATAAAAATAAATATTCAATTTTATTATTCTACGCTTTTACGAACAAAACAACAACCCAAAAAAAATAAAGGAAAAATCTACGCTACACAATTACATTGCCATAAAAAAAATAGGAAAGCTGGACTTATGCCCTTACAGGCCTTTTTACATAAATTGAAATAAGAGAAAAGGTTAGTTAGCTCTAAATAATATCCTGCACTTTAATTACTAAAACAAAATTAATAAACTAAATTAAAATAAATATTATTAAGAGTCTCAGACTTGGTCCAATCGTCACAAAATTAGCTAATGCCTCAACGTCCGGAAACCCCGATTTCGTTTGCATTTAGCTAGGGCCCATGGACCAGTACGGTCGTCGCCCAAAAATTTAATTTATAAATATTTTCGAAAACCGATTTGAAATCCATTTATATAATTTTTATAAAAATTTCGGCAGCATTCGCTCTATTTTCGGGATAACCCAAAACTGGAAAAATGCAAGAAACACAACCAGTAAAATTGTCCCAAACCAGGGAAAACTCATAAATAATTCCAGAAGCTATATATATAAATTATAATCCACATAAACATTCCCGAAAAATATTCGGAAAACCCGAAATAGGATCGGAACACCACTGTACCAACAAACTATCATTCGGAAAAATCCGAATTAAATACTAATCCAAAATCCCAGGAACTTTTCCGAGACAAACTCGAAAATTCCGAAATCCAACCATCAGAAACAAATTTCCGAAAATCTGAATTAAAACGGAAATTTCGAATACAAAAACTTTCCCGAATCAATTCTCGAAAATTTTGAGAATTCGATGAAACCACAGAACCAATATGGTTTCGGAAATTTCAAAAACCAAGACGTAAACCAAAAACCGAATTCCCGGGGAGGAATCGGGGACCAACTCATCACAGACTACGAAACAAAAACGGAAAAAGCATTTATACCTGGGGTTGCTCGGCTAGAGCTCTCAGATGAAAAGAGAAATTATCCATGTGAACAGCGGAACAGAATCTGTGAAATAGCGAACAACGTCTCAGAAAAGCTGCGGGGCTCGGGACGAGCGGGGACTTCAGATCGAAATTCGAAAGTGAGGCAGACAACTGCAGCGCTGTCGCAGGGCACTGAAACAGCGGGTCGGAAAACCCGCGGGGAAACGAATCAGGGCTAGGGCAAGGGCAGCCACGAAATCGGGAAGCACGTCAGGAGGCGGACGCACGGGGTAGCATGCACGGCGTCTGGGCTCGGACGGAGCCGGCGGAAGAACAGTCGGCGAAGGGGGTCGTCGCCTGAGCCGCTGGAAGACCGCACACGCGGGGGTCAGCCGGGCTGGAGGCGCTGGTCGGTCGGGCGCCAAACCGTGCGGGGGTGGCAGTCGGCCGGGATCGGGTCGGCCGAGAAGCCGGGCGGTCGGGATCAGCCTGGGTGGGGTCGCTGGCTTGGTTGGAGCCGGCGGAAACTCGGGATCGCCGGAGGGGCGCCGGATCGGGGTGCCGAAAGGGCTTGGGAGGAACTAGGGCCCGGAAAGTGGGTTTTGGGGTGTGGTTTTTGATGGAGAGTGAGGATGAGGGTTTAAATAGGAGTGAGCACCTGGGGTTACGGAAGCTAAAGGGCTCGGACATTCGGGAAGGGAAATGGAGAGGGCGCGGCCGAGCATTTTATTGGCGTGAGAAAAATAAAGGTTTTTTTGGGAAAAGTCAGTAGTAGACAAGAGTAAAAGAGTGCTTTAAGGAAAAGAATTGATTTTTCCTTTGCTGAATGGATCAAATGAGTATTAGTATTTATAAAAGAAAATAACTTCTTTTCTTAAATAAAAATAGGGTTCAATATTATACTAATGAACTCAAGGTTTATTTCAGAAAACCGAAATTGGTTCAAGTCATAATAATTAATTTAGCAACAAATTATACAATAAAAATTTTACGGATTTGACCAAACACTAAAATTCCAGAAATAATAATTTTCTAAAAAATACCATTTCCTAAATAAATGATTTATAATAATAATTGGCTAATTAAATATTCAATTAATTAATTAAAAAATTACGGGTTTCAGAACAACCACACATCTTTTCGAACACCATTGGGGGTATACTGCTATACGGTGATGTCCTTCGGATTGAAAAATGCAGGAACGACATACCAGCGAGCCATAAACATAATTTTTTGCGATCATCTGCGCAAACTGTAGAGTGCTACGTAGACGATATTGCAATCAAAAGTCGTCTCAAGGGCAACCACCTCCCAGACTTGAGAACGGTGTTCGAACTAATGCGTGCACACCAACTCAAGATGAATCCAACCAAGTCTTTTCTGGGAGTCTCCAGCGGCAAGTTCCGTGGTTTCGTCATCACTTCAAAGTGTATACATCTGGACCCGGAGAAAGTAAAGGCTATCCTCGCTATGCATCCTCCAAGAAACCTCAAAGAGCTACGCGGACTACAAAGAAGGCTAGCCTACATCAGACGATTCATTTCGAACCTCTTTGGAAGGTGTCAACCATTCACTCAGCTCATGAAGAAAGGCGTATCTTTCGTCTGGACTGAACAATGTCAACGCGCATTCGACGACATCAGGACGTACCTTACAACTCCTCCAGTATTGGTAGCTCCAATAATTGGGAAGCCCTTCTTACTATATGTCTGTGCTATGGACCATTCTCTTGGTTCCCTATTAGCTCAGAAAAACGAAGGTGACCATGAACAGGCAATCTACTACCTCAGCCGCACAATGGCGGGTGCCGAGCACAGATACACACCGGTGGAGAAGGAATGTCTTGCACTAGTATTTGCCATCCAGAAGACACGCCACTATGTGTTTGGGTAGACTATCCACATTATATCTAAAGTCAACCCTCTCAGAATACTCATGACTAAATCGGGCTCTCTCAATTCCCGTTTAGCTACATGGGCAATGTTGTTGACTCCATATGATATGCTTTTCGTTCCTCAGAAGGCAGTAAAAGGCAAGGCATTTGCTGATTTCCTAGCAGCTCATCCGGTGCCAGAATCGTCCAAACTCTATAACGAAATCCCCGATGAAGTGGTGGATTTTAACACTGCAACTGAAGAAATCCCCATTTGGTGAATGTTCTTTGACGGTACATCAACAACAGGACCTAAAAGAAATATCATGGCCGGAGTAGGTATCGTGCTCGTGTCACCTGATCATCTGGTTATTCATCGTGCATATTCTTTCTTGGAACCATGCACCAACAATGTGGCCGAATATAATGCTTTATTAATCGGCCTTCAACTGGCGAAGCAAGTGGGAGTTGACTATCTAGAAGCTTACGATGATTCCAAGCTAATAGTCAGTCTGGTCCGAGGAGATTATGAAGTTCGCCACAAAGATCTCATCCCCTACCACAGGACAACAATCGAGTTGGCGTCTACTTTTGCTGGATTCTTCATCGAGCACGTGCCTCGACTACAGAATATAGAAGCAGATGCTCTAGCCGGTCTCGCTGCTTCCTTGACCGTTCCTACTAATACTCAGCAGTCGATTATAGTGTCTGGTCGAGAATTATTCTGTGTGAAAGATGCCTTGCATATTCATCACAATTACGCAAAGAAAACAAACGTCGATGCCAAATACTGGAGATTTCCTTTCATAGACTACGCCATCTATGGAATCCTCTCCGAGGACCCAAAGAAAGCAGTGTCTATCCAAAGGCGATCCTTCAAATTTTACTACGACACAGCTACCAAGATGCTGTACCGACGCTCTTACGACGGGCTACTGTTACGATGCTTGTCAGACACAGAAGCCAAACACGTACTCCGGGAGGCTCACGATGGAGTTTGTGGTGCACATCTACCAGGCCCCAAATTACAAGATCGCCTCAAACGAATAGATTATTACTGGCCCACAATGATAGCAGATGCTGTTGAATATGCAAAGAAGTGTAGAGCTTGTCAGTTCCATGCCAATTTTATTCATCAACCTTCGAAGTTTTTACACCCGACGGCAGCATCCTGGCCGTTTGAAGCCTGGGGCATGGACATCATAGGACCAATCAGCCCGTCATCCTCCAAAGGATATCGGTTTATCCTAGCCATAACCGATTACTTCTCCAAATGGGCGAAAGCTATACCACTCACCGAAGTGAAGGCGTCAAACTTGATCAGTTTCATCAAACGTCATGTCATCTATCGCTTCGGCCTACCTCGCAGGATCATCCATGATAACGGTCCACAGTTCGCAAGCCATGCATTCTATCGGTTCTGCGATAAGAACCGAATCCAGAACGTAGCCTCTACTGCCTACAATCCAGCGGCTAATGGGCTAGCAGAAGCTTTCAACAAAACCATCATAAAATTTCTCAAGAAGTTCGTGTCTTCAAGCAAGTACGATTGGAATGAGAAGCTCGGCGAATGTCTATGGGCCTATCGTACAACGGTCCGAACTCCAACAGACAGCACGCCATTCTCTCTGGTTTATAGGAGTAAAGCAGTTCTTTCCCCAGAAATCCAAATTCCTTCTCTTCGAGTAGCCCTAGCCAGCGAGCTAACCACCGAAGAAACCTACTGTCTACGACTCTAAGAGCTCGAAGCGCTAGACGAAAAAGCTTGTTAGCTCAGCAGCACATTGAGCTATACCAAGCACGCCTTTCCAGAGCCTTCAATAAAAAAATGAAGGAAAGGACTTTCCAAGTCGGTAATCTGGTCTTAGCAGTAAGAAGACCAATAGTCATGACGCACAAAACAAAAGCAAAATTCCAGCCTAAATAGAAAGGTCCTTTCATCATAGAATTAGTGTATTCTAATGGTACATACCGGCTAACCAAGCCTGATGGTGACTTGCTCATGATGCCTATCAGCGGCAAGTTCCTGAAGAAATACTATGTGTAACCTTTTTTGTGTTCAGTCATGTAAATATACAGTACGATGTTTATATGATTCGAAAAACTATCTAACTATTATCTATATTTCAAGAGTCTTGAAGATGCCCTGGATAATAGGTCCTCTAAAAATTTTCCCATTAGAATCACCCCCGTTTTTGACTGTCCAAACTCGGTTTGACAAAAACTAGTCACGTCCCTATTACCTCTAAATTATTTTCTGATAATTATTTTCCTAGTGGAATGATTAAATGTTTTGCCACGTCTACATAACCTCTGAGCAAAGCATTCATCAAGGATAATCACGTCTATATTACCTTTGAACTATCCACTCCCACCTAATGTTGTATATCTTTCCACGTCCATATTACCTCTGATCAGATATAGAACATCCTCTACTTTTACGTCCATATTACCTCTACTAGCAGCTTCATTCAACTTATTATCTATATTCAAATAACTTGAATATAAAATGGATAATAGGTCCACATCAAAATTCCCCAGCGAAATACTCACCAGAAATATTCTTGCTACGTCCACATTACCTCTAGCACCGATATTTCACAAAACTATATTTATTTTGAAAATATTCTTTATTTTGTACTTTAACATCTATTAAGAGACAGAAAAAAGGTATAAGAGCCGTGACTTCTATAAAAAAAAAGGAGTTACAAAAATCTATGGGATACATAGGCGGTTTATGTTGTCCCTCAGAGCCGCAATCTCGGCTTCAGACTTCATAGTAGCTCGGCGCCGTACCTCTTCTTGATGAGCGGCTTTATCCTCGAAGAGGATCAGACTCAGATGCTCCCTCTCCAACTTCGCCAGCTGTTCTTCTAAACGGGCAGAAGTGGTGGCAGTCATGACAGCCTGAGCCAAGTAATCCTTTTGTTCAGACGTCGTCGCCCTCAAGTCGGCTTCCAGCTGGGCGATCTCATTCTTGATCTACGCAATGTGATTATACTTCTCAATAATCTGCACAGCCAGCCTGTTCTTCGAGGCAGCACGTACCTCATTTGTAGCATTGAACTAGCCATACTGGTCAGCCAGCTTGCCGATCTCTCGAACAAGGGCATCCTTCCTCGCCTGGAAAGTAGCCCTCTCCTCCGCAAGAGACGTCATCAAAGCTTCATCCTCTACGCGGGACTGCGACGTCGGGCTCCGCTGTTTGGTATCCCGGAACCTGGCCACCTGACCCTTCAGATTTTTTAGAACTTTCCTCAGAGCGTTGGCCCGTTCTTCATAGCCAGCAATGCTCTCGAGGGCCGCCACTTGACATTCGGCAACAGCCTTCACAGGATCGAAGGCAGCATTCCGATTCAGAACTCTAGGAAGCTTCACTTTCAGTACAAAGTAGAAAGCTTTGACGACTTCCTGGGCCATCTTCTAATCTTCGGTGGAGGTCGTCGGAGAGGAAGCTTGGAAAGTTTCTTCCACTACCAGAAAGGGATATCTGACAAGAAGCCAAACTTGACAAGAAAATCCATTCCACCAAAAACCACTCCTGATTATCATATGTCACGTCCACATTACCTCTGATACCGATAATCTTCCGACTCGACACCTATACCCAACCTGGAATAAAAGACACAGTGCAAGACCACAAAACCTATCACGACCATACTACCTCTGTTGGGTTTTGTTCCAAATCTATTACTCGCACCTACAGTGTACAGAAGGGTAATAGGTCCATAAAAGTATCATTCCAATCTATTTGCTCGCATTCCCAGATGCGCAAAAGGGCAATAGGTCCAAACAAAAAAAAGAGGAGGGAGCTCCCCCAGCGGGATACCCTTTTCACAAGTGCTGTATTATGCTCTCAAATACAAGCACCACAGATATCACCAAACAGGAAGTACAATTTCTTGAAACGACGTGCCCCTCTACGCATGAACTTCTCATTATTAATCATCTGCCTCAAGAAGGTCTTATCCTGTTTAAGTATGGCGAGAGTCCGCTCCGTAGGCTGGTTTTGACTGATCGTGGCTTGAACCTTGCTGATCATATTCGTTATGAAACTAGTACCGAGAACTTGATAGGCAGAACCGAAAGGGATCCCCTCAAGCTCCGGGACAAACATGTTTACTGCAAGGACAGAAGAGAAAGTCAGACTCAGAAAACTGCATGAAAAGTAAGTGTTGAAAGACTCTTATGCGCCCAAAGGGATATGCGCCCAAAACAAACAAGTGGGCGCATGACACACGAACAGTACGTGGGCGCATAACATGCCGTTGGCATGTGGGCACATAAACATGACAATATGTAGGCGTATAGCACACCACAGTGTTGGCGCATGACTTCTGTGGGCGCATAATCATACTCAGAGAAGTATGTTGCCTTAGGCGCAAGCGCACAGGCAGAATAAAAGTCTGATTATCGCAAATTAACGCTCGAAACTTTATTTTTTGAAGCATGCCCTCACCCAGAATCGGGTCCTGAACTACCATGTGCGTTTGTATATGTGAGGGTTGCCAGGTTCATGCTATCTGTGAGTTTTTCTGAGATGGAGGTTAAGTTCTGTTCAGATTAGGTAGGTTATACTATAGGTTATAAGTTATTCATTGGTTACCTGTTTTATATATATATATATATTTTATATATATATATATATATATATATATATTTTAATATATATATATATGTGTGTGTGTGTGTGTGTGTGTGTGTGTGTGTGTGTGTGTGGGATTAATTGAGTTAGATGCAACTTAGTTTTCAGAGTTACACATATGGGTTAAAGGCTGTATAGTTTGGGGGTTCAGTTTTGTTAAGATTTACATATATATGTGTGAATATAGATGTAGGTTGTGCCAGTACCTAGAGTGTATAAAGTATCCTAGTACCCAGAGTGTATAGAGTATCCTAAGAAGTGTATAGAGTATCCTAGTACCTATAGAGTATCCTCTAGAGTGTATAGAGTATCCTACTACCTAGAGTGTATAGAGTATCCTAAGATATAGGGGATTACCTACTCTGAGAACCTTGCTAAGAAGTATCATAGTACCTACAGTGTATATAGTATCCTAGAAGTGTAGGTATGATTGGTACAGTATTTTGAGCCCTTCTATAGAAACTAAATTTATTTATGCCAAGCCTTTTGGGCCTATCAGAGTTATTAATTTTTTTGGAAATCTATTATAACGCTGATTGCCTCAAAAGGCTGCATAAGTAAGAGTGTATAGAGTGCGTATACTAGTAATATATCGTAGTATCCTAGAGTGTATAGAATGAGCTTCCCTACTTCCTTTCTTCTCATTCGGGTCATTGAGTCGACTAAATTAAGTGTCCATGTGTAAGATATCGCAACATAAAATATCATCCAGAAGTTGATGCGAAATATCATTTGTACTCGAGAGATTTTATGCCGAATTACTATCAGTGGAAGTCACACGAAGAACTTGTGCCTTTAGCATCTGAGCTGGAGCCTAATTTCCCGTATATGGATGTCCATGACCATGTTGGTTACGACGAAGGGTGCGTGAACATGGTTTTTGATGCTGCAGGGCCTAGTTTCGATCCAGACAATCATGATGTGGCACAGGAGGCACCGAATGCCGATGCTGCGAAGTTCATTGAGTTGTTGGAGAATTGCAAGGACTCCTTTGTATCCTGGTTGTGAGGATCATTCACCGTTGGAGGTGGTTACAAGACTGCTAAGCATCAAGTCTGATTTTAACATGTCTCAAGAATGCTACAACCGAATCAACGAGTTGATTATAGAGATCTTGCCGGTAGGTGCAAAGTTAACTACAGACTTCTACCGGTATAAGAGGATGGTGAGATATCTCTGGATGGGATACGAGAAAATTGATGCATGTCGCCATGGGTTCATGTTGTACTGCAAAGACGACAAGGATGAAGACATGTGCAGATTTTGTTGTGCTGATCGCTACAAGGCAACAAGTTCAAGTAGGACTCCCGGTGCAAGGAAGCCTACCGATTCGATGCACTACTTGCCGTTGACGTCGCGGTTGTAAAGGTTATTTCTGGTGAAGGAGACTGCAAAAAATAGGAGCTGGCACAGATGGGAACAGATCGAAGGAGTGTTGGATCACCCATCTGATGAGGAAGAATGGAAGCACTTTGATCGAGAGTATCCAGATTTTGCTCCAGATCCGTATAATGTTAGATTGGGTCTCTCCTCCGACGATTTTATCCAATTCGGACTATCGGGCCACGCAGAGCTATATAAGTATTACTTTACTTGGCACTAACTTTATTATAAATTAAGAAATATACAAATATATCAATAGACGTGGAACAACTAGGTTGGTAGTGAATATTATGCTTATCGATATACGTACTTTTCTAGGATGAGTATCTTAGGCTAGAGCGTGAACTTACTAGTGCATCTGCGGAGGAAGGGGCTGGTACTTCCGTGCAGCCCCCTCTGGCTCGGACGATGGATGAGCTATATATGACTGCCGTTGGTGGTCTTCAGAGGGGTACGTACTACGGTACAGGATCCTACGGTGCCTTTGTGACGACGAAGTCATCCAGAGCCTCCTCTGCCAGTGTGCATTCCCTACACTCCTCAGCGGAGTCGGTCCGAGTGGGGGAACTCTATTGCCAGCTTACTGAGCTGCATGACGAGCTGTTACGGAGGATGGAGCAGACCCAGTCTCAGCCGCAGACGGACGATGCGGCCCTCATCGTCCAACTCCAGACTGTTGGCCATGGAGCAGAACCTTCCTGGTCATGCTTTGGCATCCACATCGACTGCAGCGGCTACATTGCCTCTCTTCCTCCTACTGATGGGTCGTCACCGGGGATGCTATCCCCGGAGCAGTGTAGGTTCCTGGTGTCCCAGGTGCAAGCACTGCCTATTTCTCCTCCTCCTCCTCATCTTGACCAAGCGTAGTCATTTATTGGACTTGTTTTCATTTGTTGTTTTGGTGGCCCATTGTTGGGTCTTTATGTATTTGTTGGTTTATGTATTTATTTTATCCAGGGTATGACTATTTGTGTTATGTTATGTTGAATATTATCGGACACACTTTTTATAGCCGTTTGGTAGTAGATTTGTATCCACCCGGCTATTTCTTGCCTTTCTGACCGTTCGATTCTATTCATTTGATTATTGGTAGTGCATTATTATTATTTGTCTCTATATTGGTTTACCGGTGTTGAGTGTTCCACTGAAGGGGTCGGCAAACCTAGGGAATTCTACAGAGGGTTGCTCTGGGTCTATTATTTGTAAACTGAAACTCTAAATGCAGGTACAATATTTTTAATGTAACTGTTATTTATGTGAAATGCATACTGCTTACTGTTTTTTTATAATTTTTTTGGAATCAGCGACGTTCAGCGACGGTCAGCGATACACACTTATGTCACTAGAACGTCGCAAACATAAGAACTAAACGTCGCTAATCGTCGCAAAATGTCGCAGATGCGTTGACGTGGCAAACTGTATAGGTCAGCTAATCTAGTATCTGGACGTCGGTATTCAAGTATCATAACGTCGCTAAAATGATGACTTGGCAACCAAAACATTCTCAGATATGGAGTCGGACAACGTCGCTAATCACTAATTTAACGTCGCTAAAATCTGAACGGACATCGACAATCAGCAACAAACGGTTACATCGCTAATTAGCAACGTTGTTGTCAATAAAAGTCGCTAATACTAGCGATGTAGTGCGTCGCCGATCTACGTCGCTTTGGCGACGAATAGCGACATTTTTGTTAATAGCGACCATGAATAACGCGACATGCCCGAAACGTCGCTAAATACGTCGCTATTTTCAGTTAGCGACGTTTTGTGGCTGTTTAGTGATGTCGTTTGGTGTCGCTAATATGAGATATTTTGGTAGTGAATGATCTCACCACCATGTCTATAGAAACTTTGGTGTGCAAGCTGATGATGCATGAGCTCGATCTCAAAGATTTTAAAGAAGCGGCTCCGAAGGAAAATGAAATTGCACTAAGAGCTCATCGTCGAAAGACTGCTCCAGAAGATACCAAAGACGTACGATGATTCCAAAGGCGATGATCAAGCACTGATGGTCCGTAAATTCAAAAACTTTTTTCGCTTCAACCAAAGAAAGAAGGAACAACACGAAAAAGACGATGAAGAGCCCATTTGTTTTGGCTGTAAGAAGACGGGGCACGTCAAGAAAGATTGCCCTACTGCAAAGAAAGGAAGCCGATATGAAAGATAGTACAAGAGGCCAACCTCTTGGAAATATGTCAACACAAGTATTTGGCACGAGAGCGAAGCCAGTGACTCAGAAGAAGAGGACTCTCCCCAAGATACAACAAACGTCTTCCTAATGGCAACATCCAAAAAGGTAACAAACGATCCTCTTGATGACTTCATATTTGATGAACTTAGTGATGTCTTTAGTGACTTGCTTGAAGATCACAAGAAGTTGCTTAGCAAGTATAAACATGCAAAGGTTAAGATCAAAACTCATGAAGTTGAGATACATAGACTTTCATGTTTACTTGATAATGTTAGAGACACACCACCCACGAATAACACTGAGGAGGTATTCAAGCTTAAATTAAGCTTACACGATGCCGAATCTCGTATTGAGAAACCAACACGTGATATTACAGCACTCAACAAAGAACTTCTAGATGAGAAAAATAAGTATAATATTGCTGCTGTAAGAATTAATGCTTTAACTGCCAAGTATAATGATATATGCGACACCTCTAAAAGATTAGAGATCAAACTGGGGAAACAAGCTGTTCAGCCTCAAACCCAGTCTCACAGTCACAACACGTACACTAAACAAAAGTTTGTTCAACACAAAAACACACATCACAAGGAAACACATATACTCATGCTCCTCATAATCATGCTTTTATGTATACTTATCCATATGCAGTACGAAGAACACCCACACATACACATGGCACACATAGACATATATACTCCTATGCACACACATTCTCATATAGTACATCAAACACATAAACATCACTATTATCCTGTACCTAACACGAATATACATGTTACATGTCACTACTGTGGTAAACATGGACACACTTCACCACAGTATAGAATTAGAAGATTAGTTGATTTAAAACTGTATGCATGGGTACCGAAGACTAACCTTTCAGGACCCTCAAGGATTTAGGTACCAAAGGTCACATCTACTTATAGTGTAGGTGGACCTTTCTTCATCCTCTAGAAGCAAGTGGATTCTCGATAGTGGGTGCTCGCGACACATGACTGGAAATACAAATCTATTCTCAATACTATCGATGAAGAGGAAGGATATGTATCCTTCGGAAATAACTTGAAAGGTTATATCATAGGTAACGGTACTATTGGCAGTCCTCCTTCTCCCGTAATTAAAGATGTCTGTTTAGTGACCAAGTTAAAGCATAACCTACTCAGCATTAGTCATCTTGATGATCATGGATATGATATTAACATTGGCAAAACTAAATGCTCCATATATGATAGATCATCTTGTTATAAATAGCATGGGGGAAGCCCAATGTGGTCAGCCACAAGGGTTTGGCTAGGGTTTAGTTCGGGACAATGTCCAAGGTGCCCTTCCTAAGTTGTCATGACAAGTTCTAAGGAAAGAGTCCATTCTAACTTAGTATTTTAGTCAAATTTTCTAAATGATTTTCTTAGTTAGATTAGTGACTAACTAACTAAATAGAAATGAATCTAAATTTTGTCTAACCTCATAAAATAAATCATCCTTGGTCATGACTAAACATCTAATCAAGGTGGTTCTAAGCTTTACCAAATAATATCACTATCCCAATTAAATACATTAAAATAATATAATTATTCAATTCACATAAAATTCAAAAATACCCTTATTTTGGAAAAGTGGTAGTTACAAAATACTCTATTCCTTAGGTCCATAAAGGCTGTCGGAGCATTAGTCAAACTGAATAGCATGACCAAAAACTTATAGTGTCCGTATCTCGTACGAAATTCTGACTTAGGTACGTCTTCGGGTTTGATGTTCAACTGGTGGTATCATGAACGAAGATCAATCTTAGAAAACATGATCGCCCAGTAGTTGATCGAATAGATCATCTATCCTCGATAATGGATACTTATTTCGAACAGTTGCCTTGTTGAGCTCTCGGTAGTCGATGCGCAGTTGCGTCGTCCCGTCCTTTTTCTTCACAAATAATATCGGCGCTTCCTATGGTGACACACTTGGGTGAATGTATCAACGATCTAGTAACTTTTATAATTGTACTTTTAGCTTTTTCAATTCTGTCGGAGCCATCCTGCATGGCGTCTTCGATAATGGACGAGTATCTGAAAATGTGTCAATTGTGAACTCAATTTCTCTGTTCGACGGTATTCCAGGTATCTCGTCTGGGAACACATCAGAGAATTCTTCCACGACTTCGGTTTCACCTGAGTCTGCACCCTTCATCCAAGTGTCCCGAACAAAAGCGAGGTACCCGTCACACCCGAAATATAGCATATGCCTTACTATAACTGCCGATATCACCATCGCTCCCTTGGACGTCGAGCCGCACGAGTAAGAGAACTCCATATCTTCGGGTAGGCAAAATGTAATGCCCCGCTCCGCACGGCGCATTACGCTGAAGCGTTGACTCAACGAGTCGCGTGGACCGAAAGAATGTATCGATGCAAAACGATACGAGAGCTAAGTTGTCCCGAGCAACGCATCGAACTAAGTCGATGCGAAGAGTTACGTCGACCCGAGTAATGCATCGGACTATGTCGATGCGAAGAGTTGCCTTGTCCCTAAGAATGCATCGAGTGAATCAATGCGAAGCGCCGCGTTGCCCCGAAGGATGAGTGCAGTAAATCGGCTCGAAGATTCTAAGAAATCGAATCGACCAAGGCGCAAGTCCGAATCGAAGCAAGTATTGATTTTAGTTGGTTTCGTGTGCAGGTCATACTTTGACGGGAAAATATTAGAGGTCGATCTTCGGCAATATTTAGTAAGGGGTCCGCGGAACCAAATCGACGCCTTGCGACGGGCTGAGGCTTGGGCACGCTAAGGCAAACCGGACGTATAATTCAACAAGCACGAAGTGCTCGAATGGCTAAGTCAGAAGAGTGGCCGTGCAACCAAGATAGGGAATCGAGCCGCATCGGCTCGGCGAAACGGCAAAGGCAAATCGATTCAAGGTGGGAGGATTGACTTCTTTTTACTCCTTCATTCGATAAGTCAAATGTATCATTGTATGCTAAAAGTTAACCTATCGACGCTACGGGCGTGGTCCGATCGGAAGTAAATCATAACGTGTGTCGAACACTAAGTTAGTACAATTGAAATGAAACGTGCATCAAATGCACAAGTCGCTACGGAACATTGGATATCGCTAAGGCGAGCGCCTCGGTGCGCAAGCCGCAATAACATGGGATAACTGTACTCGGCGAGTGCCTTAGTGCACGAACCATACCGTGCCTTCGCGCACGAGTTAGAACGACTAGAACATTGAAAGACAATAGGCGAGCGCCCTAGCGCGCAAGCCCCGAACATTGATTGCTAAGTTATAGAACAATTGATATACGATCGAAACGTGCCTACGTGCACGGGATCACAAAAGACGGCGAATGTGCGCAGCTGTACAATACATACAAAAGATGGCGTCGTTGCGACGAGAAGAACAGTTGTGGCACGGATATGGCATAACTGTCGACGCGGCATGGTGCCTTCGAAATGTTCATGGCCTTTGGGCGTTCGACGTGAACATTGAGGCGTTGCGCCAATTGAGATAGCGATAAGCAAACTTGCTTGGTTGTATGAAATATAAGATTCGTTGCATGGCCAAATGGTCAAATGGTCAAATGGACTTAAAGATATAAAAGCCCGTGCATGGGCAAATCCCTCGAACGTGATCACCAGGGCGCTGGGACGGTTCGGCCTAGGAGGGATTCGTATTCAGTATTGTTGGCGCCACATCGACCAGACGGTTAGCGACCTTATGGCGAATGTGTGTGTTAAGCCACTTGCTGCGATTATTTCGGTGGCCTCTGATTGACGGTTAGCAACCGCACGGAGTTAACATCGTCTTATGTTTCGAATATAAGTCTATTCTAGCTGTGACAAGCTAGTGACCTTCATATAGTTACTAAGGGCGATGGGTTGGAAGTGCAAGGTACGGTTATCTTGTACGGACGGATCCTGGGTCGAAGGTGCACGGTACACTCTTATCGTGCACGTATAGATCCGCATAGAGATGCACTTATAACATGACAGGGAAAATAGATAGGCGTATTCACCTTGCGTCGGTACAAGGGACGAGTGCATCGACTTGGTAAGTCGCGCCACGAATCAAACACGAAGATTGCTTGCTTGCCTGATTACTTACGCGAATTGAATAACATGCTTGCCATGCTAAATATGCTTTACGTTTTCGTATATGCCATGAAATTGACCCTAAGGAGAACATAGCAAGATCATAAGCTAAGTTGCATGCTTCAACATGAATACTAAAATGTCGGTTTAGAAAGATAGTCTTTTCGTCGGCACATGCGAGGACGATCGTGCTGATCCCCCACCAGCTTTTATGCAGGGCACGGGGAATGGATTGCTCGAAGTGAAGTGTTGCTTGAACGCGTTGAGGCTCGGAATGCCGAGGCGTATTGAAGCGTGCGATCGCTTGACGCTCGGACTTGCAACAGGATTGATGCGGCCGAGATATAGAAGGCATGATGTATGGAACGGTGAAATCCTTTGTGGGCAAGAGAGAACCTGAGTGTTGTAGCCAATCTGGCATATATCGTTAGGCTATCGAAAGCCTTTGTAATCTGATTTTGAATATCAATAAAGAGAATTATTTCGTATACTCTGTTTTCCTATCGTTGTAAATATCGAATCAAAGATAACCATTTGAGAACTTGTCATCTTGCCTTGCATGAGCGTAAATCCCAGGCTCGTGCGGCATCACGCCCCAGCGAGGACGATGATTCGGGTGGTTCCGGGTCGGGGCGTGATAAATTGGTATCAGAGCTCTAGGCTCAATTTCCTCTGGACGCTTGCTTCATTTCAGTTCTAAACGTTGCCCACCACCAATCGAAATCACTCTTGACTCTACTCGATGCCGCACTGGATGTTCCATACAATAAGTCTAATACAAACCATGTAATTTTGCCGCGTGTTGTTTGGAAATTACATGGTGTTCGTGGGAAAGTTGGAAAAGGTTTGTTGCTGTAAGTGCAACAAGTTGCGAGATGTGAATTCAAGGATTTGTTGCCGCGGATGCAACACGTCGTGAATTGTAATTCGAGATATTCGTTGGTTGCAACGAACGATACGAGAAATGTTGGTTGCATCGATACAATGATAGTCGTGGAATGTTGCTGCAGCAATTGCCATGCGTTGATTGTAAATGATGCGTTGAAAAGTCGAAGAAAGTTGATATGGAATGTGTTGAAACGGATTCACATATCGATTTCGAATGCGCGTTGCGATGGAAAGTGATAAGTCAATATCGAATGTGTTGAAACGGATTTGAGCACTGACTTTGAATGTCGAAAATGAAATGTTAAAATCGTTGCACGAGATGCAATGAATGTCGAAGATAAGTCTATGCACGATGTACATTGCGTATCGAAAGTAAAAATGTTGCACGTGGTGCAATGCGTATCAAAATAAAATCGTTGCACGAGATGCAACGAATATCGATAATAAAATTTGCACAAGATGCAAACGGAAGAAAACAAAAGTTATAAATCGAGAAAATGAGATCGGTTCGGTTGCGCACCGAGTTCGTGTTGGCAAATGATTGCATTGGCCGAATTTTGTCGGATTTGATTTAAATCAAAAGTTACGGTTGTGATCATGCACGATCACTGCGAAAATCGTAAGTAGGAAGAGATCGTCGGTTTATACTAAGTATAGTACGAGGGAAATGGCTTGATTTCGAGTGGTATATGCTATACCACGTAGGCGATGAATGACTCGATTCCGAGGGGTATATGGGATACCACTTGTGCGATAAATTGCATCGGCGTATTGTGAGAATTGCGGAAAGTTTGTCCGCAACGGACGGGGGAGTACCGAGACTCGATTGAAAATTTGTATGACGGTATGTTGATGCAAGTGTTCTTCGAAATTCGGTTGGGACGATAAGGCGAGACTCGTATCAATGAACGATACGTCGGACGAGAATAATAAGTCGGTCGGAAGACCGAGACTAGCAAAACGATTATGCCTTGACGCAATAATCGGATCGACGGGAAAGGAATACTCGAGCTTACAAATGAGTCGCACGACTTGCGATCTCGGTAGAAACGTTGGGCGAGACGAATCAAATCGTACGACTTGCGATCTCGATAGAAATATTGGGCGATGTAAATTGAAATCGTATCGCACGATGTGCGACTTCGGTAAGAAAGTTGGTTGACGCGAGAAACTGTGCCTATGAAATAGTTGGTTAAGTTACGGCGACACTCATTTGAGTACGACTGAAAACACGCGAAACTTAGAGGGCGAGATCGCATAACCCGAGGGCACGATGTTGGATAATCGGTAACTCGGTTACGCGATCAAAGTATAGTGGGATGCGGTGAATCGGAAAATGATTCGATGCGTATGGAAAAGTTTGTTGTGAACTTGGATGTATGCGAGGCGAGTTAAGTTGACGTTGAAACAGATTCAAAGTTGACCCTTACGTTATCGAAATGGATACGGCGTATCGAGATCGATACGTAAGGAAACGTAGGCGATGTGAGAATACAAAATGGAGTGCGTCTTGCGCTATCGAAATTTTGTAAGTAACAATACGAGAAAGAACGAACTTGGTTGATCGTAAATTTTGTGATTGATCAAAGACGAGACTATAAGTCATCGACGATTGCTCGATGCGTATAGCATCTCGTGTGTCGACCCGCGAATAAGATAGACTCGAATCCGATACGAGTAGATGTTTCGTAAATTGTGGAATCATCGACGGCAGTGCATGACTTGACTCGGAGGATAGTTGCGCAACAGTTGCGCCGATAGAAATGGTTGTGTCCGAAATTGGGTATTCGTATAGAATCGTCGGAACATGATTTGGCTCCGAAATAAGATATAGCATGGTTCGTATTAAACTGTCCTTCGTTAATGATCCACAATTATCGAGCGTAGCTTCGGGGTAGCTGACCCTAGAAGACTTGACCGCCAAATCAAATTGAATGCTGCAGACCGTAAGATGACCCATGCGATATCGCATATGGGATTTCACCGATAACAAATATAACCCGGTGCGTGTTGATGATAAGTCTAGGAGATTACGAGGAACGTGCTATGCACGAGAGGGAATGATAAGAAAATGACTTACGAGTCATGTTGTTAGACTCGGATTCACCTTGCAATTGAGCTTGCGTGAATTGAACTTATATTCGATGTTGCGAGATGGATAAGTTGGGAATTTGGCTAGTGAATTCCTACTCGATAGGAAATTAAATGTAAGACGTGTCGTTAAGACATTCGTGTCAAGGCGATCGTTGCCTTGAGCACCATCGCCTTGATGTAAATTTTCGTGTCGGATAGATTGTGGCCTTTGTGCAATGTCAATTTAAACTTGCGTCGGGAGAATCTAAGCACGGTGCCTTGGAAAGTAACCTAGCGGGCGTAGCCCTGAATGTTGATGCATTTGCAAGTCAACAAAGAGAATCATATCGAGACAAGTTGCAAGCGAGACTTCGAAAATAGTTGGACAGCGACGTCGAACGCAAGGTGTTGCGGAGACTCGTTGTGATTGGATGCGCGACGGCTTGACGCGACGCATAGAGTTGGTAGTCCATATGAAACATACGAAATAAGAAATGCGATTTTGATCGCATAGCGTTATGTAATAAAATTACGAGAACAAGTACTATGGATAAGTCCGATTGAGAGTACAAGATGGCAAGCGTAGGATTGAAATTTACCTGTCAGCTTTGTTCTAATTTGCTACGACTGGGCTTGGTCGAAATACATATATCTTCGGGACGCCTTGAATATAGGTACGAATCCAAATCGAGTTGTATACAAAATTCAAATCGAGCTGCAGGGAAGACTATAAAATGTTAATGGAAAGCTTGCGAGATAGTGTGAGATTGAACAACTTTGGTATGGGGCGAGATCGTGAAACGATCTATAAAACACTTAGTCGAAGTGTTGGTTTTGGTTCGAGGACGAACCTTGTTTTGAGTGGTATATTCTGTAATGCCCCGCTCCGCACGGCGCATTACGCTGAAGCGTTGACTCAACGAGTCGCGTGGACCGAAAGAATGTATCGATGCAAAACGATACGAGAGCTAAGTTGTCCCGAGCAACGCATCGAACTAAGTCGATGCGAAGAGTTACGTCGACCCGAGTAATGCATCGGACTATGTCGATGCGAAGAGTTGCCTTGTCCCTAAGAATGCATCGAGTGAATCAATGCGAAGCGCCGCGTTGCCCCGAAGGATGAGTGCAGTGAATCGGCTCGAAGATTCTAAGAAATCGAATCGACCAAGGCGCAAGTCCGAATCGAAGCAAGTATTGATTTTAGTTGGTTTCGTGTGCAGGTCATACTTTGACGGGAAAATATTAGAGGTCGATCTTCGGCAATATTTAGTAAGGGGTCCGCGGAACCAAATCGACGCCTTGCGACGGGCTGAGGCTTGGGCACGCTAAGGCAAACCGGACGTATAATTCAACAAGCACGAAGTGCTCGAATGGCTAAGTCAGAAGAGTGGCCGTGCAACCAAGATAGGGAATCGAGCCGCATCGGCTCGGCGAAACGGCAAAGGCAAATCGATTCAAGGTGGGAGGATTGACTTCTTTTTACTCCTTCATTCGATAAGTCAAATGTATCATTGTATGCTAAAAGTTAACCTATCGACGCCACGGGCGTGGTCCGATCGGAAGTAAATCATAACGTGTGTCGAACACTAAGTTAGTACAATTGAAATGAAACGTGCATCAAATGCACAAGTCGCTACGGAACATTGGATATCGCTAAGGCGAGCGCCTCGGTGCGCAAGCCGCAATAACATGGGATAACTGTACTCGGCGAGTGCCTTAGTGCACGAACCATACCGTGCCTTCGCGCACGAGTTAGAACGACTAGAACATTGAAAGACAATAGGCGAGCGCCCTAGCGCGCAAGCCCCGAACATTGATTGCTAAGTTATAGAACAATTGATATACGATCGAAACGTGCCTACGTGCACGGGATCACAAAAAACGGCGAATGTGCGCAGCTGCACAATACATACAAAAGATGGCGTCGTTGCGACGAGAAGAACAGTTGTGGCACGGATATGGCATAACTGTCGACGCGGCATGGTGCCTTTGAAATGTTCATGGCCTTTGGGCGTTCGACGTGAACATTGAGGCGTTGCGCCAATTGAGATAGCGATAAGCAAACTTGCTTGGTTGTATGAAATATAAGATTCGTTGCATGGCCAAATGGTCAAATGGTCAAATGGACTTAAAGATATAAAAGCCCGTGCATGGGCAAATCCCTCGAACGTGATCACCAGGGCGCTGGGACGGTTCGGCCTAGGAGGGATTCGTATTCAGTATTGTTGGCGCCACATCGACCAGACGGTTAGCGACCTTATGGCGAATGTGTGTGTTAAGCCACTTACTACGATTATTTCGGTGGCCTCTGATTGACGGTTAGCAACCGCACGGAGTTAACATCGTCTTATGTTTCGAATATAAGTCTATTCTAGCTGTGACAAGCTAGTGACCTTCATATAGTTACTAAGGGCGATGGGTTGGAAGTGCAAGGTACGGTTATCTTGTACGGACGGATCCTGGGTCGAAGGTGCACGGTACACTCTTATCGTGCACGTATAGATCCGCATAGAGATGCACTTATAACATGACAGGGAAAATAGATAGGCGTATTCACCTTGCGTCGGTGCAAGGGACGAGTGCGTCGACTTGGTAAGTCGCGCCACGAATCAAACACGAAGATTGCTTGCTTGCCTGATTACTTACGCGAATTGAATAACATGCTTGCCATGCTAAATATGCTTTACGTTTTCGTATATGCCATGAAATTGACCCTAAGGAGAACATAGCAAGATCATAAGCTAAGTTGCATGCTTCAACATGAATACTAAAATGTCGGTTTAGAAAGATAGTCTTTTCGTCGGCACATGCGAGGACGATCGTGCTGATCCCCCACCAGCTTTTATGCAGGGCACGGGGAATGGATTGCTCGAAGTGAAGTGTTGCTTGAACGCGTTGAGGCTCGGAATGCCAAGGCGTATTGAAGCGTGCGATCGCTTGACGCTCGGACTTGCAACAGGATTGATGCGGCCGAGATATAGAAGGCATGATGTATGGAACGGTGAAATCCTTTGTGGGCAAGAGAGAACCTGAGTGTTGTAGCCAATCTGGCATATATCGTTAGGCTATCGAAAGCCTTTGTAATCTGATTTTGAATATCAATAAAGAGAATTATTTCGTATACTCTGTTTTCCTATCGTTGTAAATATCGAATCAAAGATAACCATTTGAGAACTTGTCATCTTGCCTTGCACGAGCGCAAATCCCAGGCTCGTACGGCATCACGCCCCAGCGAGGACGATGATTCGGGTGATTCCGGGTCGGGGCGTGACACAAAACACAACTCTCTTCTCTGCACAATCGATCGTCTCATGACAGGCGCTAAGCCAGTCCATTCCCAAGATGTTGTCGTACTCTTTGTTGTCGAGTACTATAGCATCTAATGATACGGTCTTTCCTCCAATACTGATATAACCGTCCCTGGAAATCAATATTGTAGGTATATCTACTTCCGAAGGAGTGCTAACACAAAGAGCCATCTTTAATAAAGTCATGTATAATTTATTTTATTTAGCAAAGTCAGACGATATAAAGCAATGAGTAGCACCAAAATCAAATAACACCCGGGCAGGTTTGTCTTTGTACAGTAACATACATGTTATAATATTCTCTGAGGCAAGAGCTTCTGTTTGAGTCAGAGCATAAACTCTTCTTTGCGCATCCTGTTGCTGATTCGGTGCATTCCCAGTTGGAGCTGGTAAGGCTAGTGGCGCTTGACCACGGATCTGATTATAAGGCTAACCACGATTTTGATTGTTATACTGCCCACGATACAGATTATTATTCTATCCACGAGGAGGATACTGATTCCTTCCCCGTCCTTTGCAGTCAGCTGCCTTATGGCCTTGTCCTCCGTATTTGAAACATGTAACGCGACAATCCTCTGATCGCTATCCCCAATGGTAACATGCATTACAACACATTGCATGCTGAGGCCCTCAATTGTCACCCGTATTATGACGCTTAGGTGCGTCATTCCTTTCCGCGGACCTCAATTGTCACCTCGATTGTCACCTTGGTGATTCTGAGTTGTCCCACGACCAACCGGCTGATGGAATTTCTCCATCTTAATAGTTGTTTCGTACGCCTCCCTGTAAGACGTACGCTTCCAACTCAGCACATCGTGCTGTAGGCCTTTATTCAAGCCTTATACGAATATTTCCCGTTTGGCGTCGTCGTTGGGTACCATATACCCTTCAAAAGTGACCCTTTTTAAGAATTCGGTCTCGTAGTCATCCACTGACATATTGCCTTGTTGGAGTGCTACGAGCTCTTTTTTCTTCCTTCGACGTACAGCAGGCAGAATGACTTGTGCAATAAAGGCATGCCTAAATGTCTCCCATGAAATCTTTATATCAGGGCTGTTACCACAAAGTGCCTGCCTTAGAGAGTTCTACCATTATTGTTGAGACGAAGTTGCACAGTGGTAACTCCACCCGCTTACTGCCCTGAATATCCAATATTCTGAAATAGCCCTCCAGTGTATTCAGGAAATCCATTACCTCATCCAGTTCTGCCTTTCTATTGAACTCATATGGGTTATAACTCTTAAAGTCCGAGAACTTAAAGCTTGACCTCTTTTATGTCGGTATTTCGGGCTTCTCCGATGCCACTGTTACTGTTTCGGCCATTGCGGCCTCTACAGAAATATTGGGATCGACCGTCAACGAAGTGACAATTTGAGTCAAATTGTCCACTCGTTTTTGTTGAGCATCCAGTTGCTCCTGAAATTGATATTGCAGTTGCTCCTGAAGCTAGCGATGTTGAGCCTCGTTCGGCTTTCTCTAAGCCTCCATCAATTTTATTAACTTCTTCATTGTGTCAGACGATGAGGTCATCTTTGAGCTATCACCCTTGGTCATTTTACAATAAAAATAATTCCATTAGCACGCATAAAATATTTATGGGCTTATTGTATGGAATATTATTTTATGCCAGTGCTATCGACACCATCAACCGAGAAAATTTGTATCAAGACTTCCATTTGAAAACATTTTCAAAGTCCGTAGAATTGAAACTGTGCTCTGATACAAACTTGTCATGCCCCGATTAGAGGAATTGTTCGTAATCACTTTAATTCACGTCGAATCATTCGTCCTCGCTAAGATGTGATATCGTACAAGTCTGGAATTGTACTTGTTCAAGGCAAGAACGTGCACATTTGTGTCTTTTTAATAATTTAAAAATATAGCCACATTGCAGAAATATTGAGTACGCAGTATAGGAAGAAATATTTATTTTATTGATGATTGTAGCAAGATACAACTTTTTTTGGTACACTTTGAAATGCCATTTTGGCTAATTTTCATGAAAAGAAAAACAACTGATAGGCTGCCATAAAATAACTTCTCGTTCCATACATTATGCCCTTTTAGTACGTTTGAAAAGTCAAATAGCAATCTTGAAAAGTCTACAATACTTTGTACGTCTTTTATTGAAAACAACTTGAAAATAGCAACAACTCAAAAGCCTTAGTTCTGACGTACTTCCGAGCCTTCCCAAGTACCTATGGAGGAGGGGTCAGTACATTATAAAAATACACTAATGAGCCCTATTGGTCCACTCAACTAAACCGACATTTGTTATTATGACAAGCATTTTAAATCATGAGATTATTAGGGACCAACAATTCAAAATGAGACAACATGATATTATATGAAAGCAACTGTTTACTTTACTATCGATCGAATCCAGCTTTCCTGCATAAGATACAGGATAATAATATACTTATCGCCCCTGCACAAGATATTGATTAGCATACATCCTTACAACATGACCACTGGTGTTGTTAAACCATACAGACTCTTTTTGCCATATACGACTTCAAGGTAATGCGATGACATCACAGTAGGTAGCGAGCCTCTATGATACCTCGTATTACCCGTGCTCCCAAAACACGCCAATATTTCCTCTTAGGTCGAATTGGTCCCAGAGTCCCAGTACTGTTCGAGGAAACTAATCTCAAACCTTGTGCATAAGTTGTCCATGGTCATGCAAATGTGTGTCCGATTCAATAAACATAATGTGCATAGAAATATTAAAGTAATAGACAACATGTTCATTCTCAGCATTTTATATTCATCATCTTAGGAATCAATTCATTTCATTTCAATGACAAGCATCTTAAATCATGAGATTATTAGGGACCAGCAATTCAAAATGAGACAACATGATATATATAAAAGCAACTGTTTACTTTACCATCGGTCGAATCTAACTTTCCTGCATAAGATATTGGATAATAATATACTTACCGTCCCTGCACAAGACATTGATTAGCATACATCCTTACAACATGACCACTGGTGTTGTTAAACCATATAGACTCTTTTTGCCATACACGACTTCAAGGTAATGCGATGACATCACAGTAGGTAGTGAGCCTCTATGATACCTCGTATTACCCGTGCTCCCAAAGCACGCCAATGTTTCCTTTTAGGTCGAATTGGTCCCTGTGCCCCAGTACTGTTCGAGGAAACTAATCTTAAACCTTGTGCATAAGTTGTCCATGGTCATGCAAATGTGTGTACGATTCGATAAACATAATGTGCATAGAAATATTGAAGTAATAGACAACATGTTCATTCTCAGCATTTCATATTCATCATCTCAAGCATCAATTCATTTCATTTCAATGTTCATTTCATTGCAGCATTTTAATGTTCATAGGGATAAGCATCATTTCAATGTTCATGGGACTAGCTTCTTAGTGGTATTGACTTATGGCATTAGCATCTAATTATCGATCAACGGATGTAGCAAGACAACATGAGAATTCATTTAGAGAATTGTCGAGAGGGAGAGGAACACTCGAGCGCTTAGCCTTCTGTCACGCGTCCGTCTGCAATGGCATCAAAAGTTTGGTTAATGCTACGTCTCGTTATGTTTCTTTCTCTCAGAATTCTCAAGAATGAATGCTATAAAAATTGATAAAAATGTGCAAGAATCAAATCATCGAAAACCATTCAGAAAAGCATCCATCAAAACCAAGAAACAAAACCAGCCGCAAAACATCCAGAGAACTCTTGGATTTATTTCAAGAGAAACCGATCAATTAGTTGAAAAGGTTATTATACATTTGTCCGTGACCTATTCGATGTCGACGGTAAGTTTCCCCAATACTCGATTTCGACCGAGTTAATCAAGCCACAAGCCTTACATAGTGAACCACTAGGACCGGGGCACTACAATAACATGCCAACAATTATAGCTAGAGGACTGGATACCGCGTGGGTTAAAACCATTAGTTGAAATTGCGAGACAAACATTATGCTTTTCTTCAGAAAAATTTGGCCACTTATTTCAAAATATTTTTCATTAAGGCGAATCAGATGGATGCCTTAAATAATCCCATAAAGAGGTTGCTCAGTGGTGCCAAGTCATTTCCCGTGCTATCCATGGTATGGTATGCAATCTAACAAGTCTTGGAATTAAAGGAACATGTCTCAGTATTTTCTTGGGTTCTTTACGAAGGCTTCCTCCCTTTCTCATGGTCACTGCATATCTGGGTTCTCCGTATTGTGGACATTCCTCTTTATCTTCATTATCTTTCCAATAGAAAATACAATTATTGACACATGCATGAATGAATTTGGCTTTCGTACCCAAGTCTTTTATCTTATTCTTCATAACTGGGTACTTTTCTGGTAATGTATTTCCACTAGGGAGTGTAAGCCCCCTGAATTTTAGGATTTATTTTAATTTTTTCTAAATGAATTATTTTCGATACATATTTTATTATAATTATTTTTGATCATTAAATGTACTTTTCCGTGACTTTGACTTCTGGAGCGTCAGAGATACCAATCTCTGGAAACTCTCTTTATGAGTTTTATAGTAGACCAGGTTATCTTTATTTTGGTATAAGGTGTCCCACTCAAACTCGTTCCCTTATACTCTTTTTGCATCGCGCAACTTCGGGTCAACTTAGACCAATTGATCGTTGAATAATTATTAATTAAATTCCCACTTTTATCTTCGATTATCGTATGCACATTGCCGTGACTTTTAGTTTAGGAGCACAAGACTAGTCATTTTCTCCAAACCAACTTCTCATGAATGATCTACTCGAGACACCCTACGCCCATGACCTTCGTGTCCCACTCAGACACACCATCTTGTGCTTCATTTGCTTCGCACAACTTTTCAGACACGAGACCCAATTTTAATTCGTCCCACGGAGTCATATTTATTTTCTGACTCGAATTGGGGATACCCTTTCGACCCAAACCTGTCCACCCAATATATGGACCTGGCCCGCATGAAGCCTACTACCCACATGACGCTTGTGTCCCATTTAGTTTAGCCTCCGCATGCTACTTATTTACCCGTGTCCATAAATGACTAAATTAATCCATTTATTTCGCCAAACCCGATTTTGACCCGACCAGGCTCAAACAAATCCAGACCCAAGCTTCATGTTGTCCCCACATGAATACCCTACAAATACATCACTCCTTTTTCCTATCTAAAATATCTCTCTTCCTCTCTCTACTTTACATAAATATCTTATTTTTATCTCTCTTATATATGTTTATATATATATATATATATATATATATATATATATATATATATATATATATATATATATATATATATTTTATATATATATATATATATATATATATATACATATATATATATATATATATATATATATAACTCTCTCTTTTTTCTCTCTCCTCCTTAAATCACTCCACACTTACACACACACCCCCCTCTCCTCATACCAGCACACCCCCCCTCTCTCAATCGACCTCTTTCTTTCTCCTCTCAAATATCTCTCTCTCTATTCTCACACCCTCTCTCTTTCTATATATGATGTATATACACACACACGCCTCACCCTCTATCTCACCAGTACACAAACACCCCCCTCTCACTTAGCCGACAGCCACCCTCACCATCATCCTCTTCTTCTTCACAGCCTTCTCCTCCTTCCTCCTCCACTTCATCAACACCAACACCATCATCAACACCATCTCCACTACCACCATCACTACTCACCATCACCCCCATACCATCACCACCACCCGTACACCGCCACCGTGCGCCGCCGCGGCCGTGCGCCACCGCGTGGCCAGCGCCCGCCACCACGAGCAAGCTCTGCCTCCAGCGAGCCTGGGCGACCACCCCGGGTGTGTTCCCGATCTCTCCGACGCTTGAAACACACGATTCATGCGTTTGGCACGAGATCCCGTCGGCGCGCGCGAGTTTTCAACTCAGAAAGTATGCTCCGTTGCAGCGATTTCGTGTACATTTTTCGAAAGATCCGACCGTTGGATCGACAAACTCTTTGCTCCATCACAATCATGGTATATAGCTCTTCACTCCCCTAAAGTTTTGTCTGTTAATTTTGTCGTTTGATACATCAAAATCGGCCACCAAGTTGACACTTTAAATTGTACTATTTTTGGACTGTTTTGTGGAGCCAACTTCGTCAGCTCGTAACTCCGTCGTCGTAGCTCCATTTGGCATGCCACCAGTTCCTGTGCGTAGCTGGTATAACCCTCTTCCTTTTCCTTCAGTTTCGTTTTATTGTGAATACGTTTGGTTGGTCAAATTTGACGCCAAAGTTGGCCATCCGAATTCTTAATTTTGTACTTGTAAAATTCTATTTTTGAACCCGGGACTCCGGATTCAATTTCTGACACCACCAGCAGACTTGTGGCATCGTTCTGGCACATTTATATTTAAAGTTTGTTAGATTTGGAGGACGTGAGCCCTGACATGCATTTCGGTACAAAGCGGGTCCCATAGTCCGAGTCAACGGGTCACTTTGAGATCGGCTCATCGGAATCCAATTCTGGATATACCATTGAGTTCGTCTCGCCATTTGGACTCGTTGACATATAATTTGCTAAGTTTTGAAGACATTGGCTCCGATACGCATTTCGGTGCAAACTGGATTTCAAATGTCCGGGTCAACATATCATTTTGAGATCGGCTCATCAGAAACCAATTCCGAATATATCATTGAGTTTGTGTCATCATTCTGGACTCGTTGACATATACTTTGTTAGATTTTGTGAACTTTGGCTTCGACATGCATTTTCGTGCAAATCGGATACCAATATTCATGTCAACGGACCATTTTGTGATCGGATCATCGGAATCCCATTTTGGACATACCGTTGGGTTCGTATCATCATTCTGGATTCGTGGAGATATAATTTGTTTAGTTTTGTAAACTTCTATCCTGACACTTTTTCGGTGCAAAGTGTGTCCAACGACGGACATCATTTTGATCCAAAATTACCATTTTGTCCCTATGTCCAAATTGGACTTATGGGTAGGCTATTGTATTTAATTTGACCATTCTGAACACGTTGGTGATATTTATTTTATCATCCGACAATATCTGTAGATTTTTCTTATGTATCATCCTTAATTTGTAATTAATTATTATTATTAGTGTATATATTTATATGCTTATTTTTTGTGAAACTCTAAAGTGATCCTTGTGTTTCTAAGGACCCTAAATGTTTTTTTAGATATAGTGTCACCCCACATTGGACTTTTATGCTAGGTCATCACTTAGCTAGTGTCCAGTTAGGAGTCGTGTCATACCACTAGTGTAAAATCTTGAACATAGTTTAGAGACTGAGATTGTGTATCATTTTGACAGGACACCGGACATCTATAGCTACATATTCTAATCCTTGCTTTGGTCTAGGCAAGTACCCCTACAAGCTTATTTACTGCTTATAACAATAAACTGTGATTAGACCTTGTTAAAATACTGCTTTCTGGATAACTGTAAGTCATATATTCACATGCTTCTTACCGATTCTCAATACATGTCATGCTTTATACTACTCTTAATATCACTCACATGTTATAAAATGGTTTATGGGGGAAACTGTTAGTAGAGTACGTGATCATGCCCCCATCTCCGTATGTATTTACAGTGTACTGTTACATTCTATATGCAACTTTGTCGTATGTCTGATCCCGCGTTTATGTATCTATTTACACCGATGCCATTAAGTATACATATGTGCACTTCAGAAAATTGATATATACCACATTAAATCCTACTGCCTATTGACCGATCACGTACATGCTACAGTTTTAAAATTTAAAACAAACATATAATGCCATAATGAAATGTATCTAAAATTGGATAAATCAAGATATTCCATGATTATGTTATTTCATCTCTTTCCATTACATGATCAGTATTATATGTTTGTAGTACAAGTATTTGCTCACGTCCTGACAGGATAACGTTGTAGGCATACTTTTGGAGAAAGATTTGCTCTGTGATCTTTTCTATGGACCCACTACAGAGGACCAGGCTTTTGCTCCCGAGGAAGTCCCCGCAGGGAACCTCGCTTGTTAGTCTCGCTTAGATTATTTTTGGCTTAGTTATTGAACTGTTTAGACTATATCTTGTAGTCACTGGACTTTGTCTCCAGTTTGTTACTTTGAAAGTGTATTATTAAGTCTGTACTTACTTTACTTTTGCTTATAGATGCTGTGTTGTGATGAACCTTTTAAATATGATATTAGAACTGTTAGCAGCTTAGATCCTTTATTGTCTATACTTAGAACAACTTACTACGCTTTAACCAAGCGTAGGCTGGACATGGCTCGGCCCGGCCCAACAATTTGGGTAGCGGGTCGTGACATATTTTTAGTGGCGGCCCATACAGGTCGAGACTTAAGTTGTTTGGTTACGTTATTGTACCAAGCATGCCTGCAATTAAGATCTTAGGACAACTTGTTAATACTAGGGACAACAATTAGAACACCTAGAGGATTTCTAGGATTGCAACATAGGAAAACTCATCACAGCATAAGACCGTTAACTATATTTAGTCTCTTGCTTGAAATTCAGTGGATTATAATTTTGACCAAGATAGTACCCTTGGGATGACCCCTGAGGATCTCACTGTAATCTTACCTCGAAATCTGTTTCCACTTATTTCCATTTGCTCTTCCTTAATTCGTTGTTGAAACTGATTTCTGATTTTTGTTGTTGACTTCGATCTTGTATCGTGATAAATTTTATGGATTGTATTGTGATATATCCTGATAAGGTAAATGTCTGCTTTATTTATGGAGTTTAGAATTTATCGCAGCCATATTAGCTGGTATGTCAAAAACATAGGGCCTAATTTCGGGTATACTTATCTTAGTTATGGAATTTAGATTTTCTCGCAGCCATACCGGTTGGCGTGGTAAAAATTCTAGATAAAATGATTATAGGGTGTATACCTTAGTTATGACTCTTTCGTTTATTGCATCTAAGCTTACTGGTATGGCAAAAATTCTGACAACATGATTTCAGGAAGACGTGTATGGTTATCATATCACATCTCAACTTGGTTCACTTTGTTATGACCAAATGATCGAGAATAAATTCTCATCATTATTCTTTTCCGTCTTGATTAACTCTGTCCTATCTACATCCACAACTAGGATTACAGGCTCTCTAGGACTCTCCAACATGATTGCTTTCATGTTATCTTTTTGGACATAATTGTTTTTGTGTTCCATCTTTCATATGACTTGACTACTCTTCTTCGTTAACCTCTTGGGTAATTCTTCTCGGCAATTGTTGGAAATGCCTTATAGATTGATCCAAAGAAGGTTCAAGAAAGTAGATTTTAACCTTGTATTATGGAATCGAGAGTTTTGCAGCCAAAAAAATACTGGCGAGACAGGACTTTAGATGACGGCATCATGGTTACATATGTTTCACGGATCTTACTTGAACCATACCATGTGTATTTGATTAATATTTCATGGATTTAGCCAAGATAAGTTCAAGAACCTGTATTATCTGCTGTGCACTGCAGCCATCCGTCGTATTACGGAACAAAGATGTTATTCCAGCCAGAGGCACACTGACTTGGCAATAACTTCACGTGACCTAATCGCGGAGGTATATGGTTCTCGAGTTTTACCTCGACTACGTCCTATGCATCTCATTGTCCTCGTACCATTCTTGGAGATATTTCGACAAACTTTTCTATCTTGCTTGACCCTTTAACTTGTTTGGACACTGTTATGGATTGCTTGACCCAGTCTTAGGCCTTGTTACCTTCTACTTGATAGACGACCGAAATAGCCAAACCTTGTTAACTGATTCTACAGTATAACTATAAATATATTATATGATTGTGATAAATACTTTTTCTAGGGATTGGTTAGATTAAGCTCATAGGACAAGTATGGGTGACTGACTATAGTAGACTTGGAAACCATTAAGAATGATTGTATTGATAGTATGACTTGATGATAGGGTATCTAAGATAGAATAATGAGATATTATATTGTTGTGACTACGGATCGAGGATCCGAATCCTGTACTTACAAGTTGAGGATTTAGCATTTGTAGAATTTTGGTTGGTTATCTATAGCTAATTACATGTGATTAGAAGATAGATCGATATATGGAATGATATGGAATAAGTTAGATGAAATATAATATTACGTACGAGATTGGGAAGGTATCAGTTAAAACGACAAAGAACAAGGCAAATACATATTTACATTGGTAATTAATAAATCGGGAGTTTGAAATTGAGGATTTATATTCGGAGGAGTTGTTGAGTAAAAAGAAAAAGGCCCTACGCCAAGGATAAGTATTAAACGTATAATTTCAAGGAGAAGCTGTAGGAAATGATTGGCGACAAATAATGCAAAGGGCCTGTGGATTGATAGAATAAGGATACTTAGGATATGATAAGAAAATCAAGTATTTACAATTGAGGTTGAAAATATGGTTGATGATCAAGCATTGTTGGCTTATAAACATACCCAGAGAATGACCTATAGTTTAGGGTACACATAAAGGTTCCATATTAGTATGGAAGATTCTAAAGGATATATGACGTAGTTTATGATAGAATGACCTTTGTTGAACCTGAACCAAAAAGATTGTAAAGAAAAACAGAAGAGATGATCACAAGGGTAGCAGATTGAGTATCGTAGCAGAGCAGCTACATGTTATAGTTTGACCTATTGGGTGATTTTAAATTTTGAGGACGATATTCTTGTAAGGTGGGTAGGATGTAAGCCCCCTGAATTTTAGGGTTTATTTTAATTTTTTAAATGAATATTTTTTGATAAATATTTTATTATAATTATTTTTATTATTAAATTCACTTTTTCGTGACTTTGACTTCTAGAGCGTCAGAGATACCAATCTCTGGAAACTCTCTTTATGAGTTTTGTAGTAGACCAGGTTATCTTTATTTTGGTATAAGGTGTCCCACTCAAACTCGTTCCCTTGTACTCTTTTTGTATCGCTCAACTTCGGGTCAACTTAGACCAATTGATCGTTGAATAATTATTAATTAAATTCCCACTTTTATCTTCGATCATCGTATGCACGTTGCCGTGACTTCTAATTTAGGAGCACAAGACTAGTCATTTTCTCCAACCAACTTCTTATGAATGATCTACTTGAGACACCCTACGTCCATGACCTTCGTGTCCCACTCAGACACACCATCTTGTGCTTCATTTGCTTCGTACAATTTTTCAGACACGAAACCCAATTTTTATTCGTCCCACGGAGTCATATTAATTTTCTGACTCGAATTGGGGATACACTTTCGACCCAAACCTGTCCACCCAACATATGGACCTGGCCCGCATGAAGCCTACTACCCACATGACGCTTGTGTCCTATTTAGTTTAGCCCCCGCATGCTACTTATTTATCCGTGCCCATAAATGACTAAATTAATCCATTTATTTTGCCAAACCCGATTTTGACCCGACCCGGCTCAACCAAACCCAGACCCAAGCTTCATGTTGTCCCCACAAGAATACCCTACAAATACATCACTCCTTTTTCCTATCTAAAGTATCTCTCTTCCTCTCTCTAATTTACATAAATATCTCATTTTTATCCCTCTCATATATATATATATATATATATATATATATATATATATATATATATATATATATATACATACATAACTCTCTCTCTCTTCTCTCTCCTCCTTAAATCACTCCACACTTACACACACACCCCCCTCTCCCCATACCAGCACACCCCCCTCTCTCAACCAACCACTTTCTCTCTCCTCTCAAATATTTCTCTCTCTATCTATTCTCACACTGTCTCTTTTTCTATATATGATGTATATACACACACACACCTCACCCTCTCTCTCATCAATACACAAACACCCCCCTCTCACTTAGCCGACAGCCACCATCACCATCATCCTCTTCTTCTTCTTCACAGCCTTCTCCTCCTTTCTCCTCCACTTCATCAACACCAACACCATCATCAACACCATCTCCACCACCACCATTACTACTCACCACCACCCCCACACCATTACCACCACCTGTACACTGCCACCGCACGCCGCCGCCGCCGTCGTACGCCACCGCGTGGCCGACGCCCGCCACCACGAGCAAGCCACGCCTTCGACGAGCCTGGGCGACCACTCCGGGTGTGTCCCCGACCTCTCCGATGCATGAAACACACAATTCGTGCGTTTGGCACGAGATCCTATCGGCGCGCGCGAGTTTTGAACTCAAAAAGTACGCTTCGTCGCAACGACTTTGTGCACATTTTTCGAAAGATCCGGCCGTTGGATCGACGAACTCTTTGCTCCATCAAAATCTCGGTATATAGCTCTTCACTCCCCTCAAGTTTTGTCCGTTAATTTTGTCGTTTGATACGTCAAAATTGGCCACCAATTTGACACTTTAAATTGTACTATTTTTGGACAATTTTATGTTTGCAAAAACAAAAGTATAAAACTTTATTGATACAAACTATAATAAAGATTACAAGAATTCTGGAAAAATTACAACTATAGGAATCCAATCTTGATGACGATTGCTCTATCCTTTGGACGATGTGAACTTTGAAGACGAAGCCTTTGAAGTTGAAAACAACTCTGGAAACTGAAGGCAAAAGCCTCTGAAGTTGAAGACAAAAGTCTCGGAAGAATGCAGCAGCACTTTGGCAAGAACTCCTGAACTCTCTGATTTCTGATCTCTGATCTTGATCCCCTTGAAATGAAGACTTGAAACTCTATTTATAGAGTTCTGAAAATAACTAACTTTCAGTTATTCTGGACTGCGCAAGCTGATTTGCGCAGCAACTGGTTTGCGCAGACATAGACTGCACAGGCAGTTACTGGATCGTGGGCCAACTATCTGGGACACATGGCATCATTTGATTGAAATGCGCATGATCGTGCATAGACAGTTGCCACGTAATGAGCAATTGATGGCATGAATGCCACATGTAATTTATCAGTTATGTTGGTAGAATGCGCAAAATGAACTGCGCAGACTTTGGTTTGCGCAGACTCATACTGCGCAAGATTGGTTTGCGCAATCCTGGATTGCGCTGCCAACTGTCAGCCGTCCTCGAGCACTGTGCGGCGCTAAAAACGAACAGTCACCTCGTTATTCGTGTTGTCAGCTGTCAGGAAAATCTGATTTGATTCAGTCAATGATGACTTCTGCCACGTCAGTCTGCGCAGTTGGGAACATGCGCAAACCAACCTGCACAAAGTGATGTCTGCGCAATCTGTTGTCTGCACAACTCATCAAAATGATGAATATCTTGAATTTTTGACTTTGTTGATTGATACAACTTAATTTTTCAGGACCTACAAGACCTCCTTCAAAGTTTTCGAAAGTTGATTGTATTCAAAATTTCGAAATACTTTGAATTTTTGAATATTGAATCATTTTGCGCAACATGATGAGCTGTCTGCGCAAAGCGAGTGGACCACAATTTTAGGCACAATCCGAGGCATCCGTTTCGTGTTTTCCAAAACTATAAATACTCCTGTGATAGGAAGAGGAAATTCATCTTTCGGACATGCTTCATTGAGATCTCGGAAGTCGATGCAGACTCAAACTTTTGCAGTTTTCTTCAAAACTGGGATGACATTGGCTACCCAATCAGGATGCTGCTCTTCTCGAATAAAGCCACAAGCGATGAGCTTCTTGACTTTATCATCAATTGCGTCCATCATTTCAGGCTTAAATCGTCTTTGTTGCTGTTTGACCGGTTTAGCATTAGGAAGAATGTTCAGTTTGTAAATAGCAATCTTGGGATCTAAACCTGGCATGTCTTCGTAACTCCAAGCAAAGACGTCAATGTATTCTTTAATGAGAAGAATCAACTCTTGCTTATCTGCTTCTGGAAGATTCTTGCTAATAAAGATTGGCCGAGGTGACTCTCTTTAGGGGTTTGTCAAATCGAACTTGTTGCTTGCCTTTGTCAGCCGTTGTTGGCTTGGAAGGAATTGATACTACAACTGGTGAAGATGTAGAAGGGACTTCTTCAGCAGATACGGGTTGTTCCGGAGCAGGTTCAGAAGAAGAAGCAGGATCATTTTGACTTTCAGAATGATCTTTCAAATAGGCTTTCCCTGATCTGGTGCCTAACAGAATCTCTTCGTCAACAATGGGATCAAAAGATACCATGTTGCAGATCTTGGTTTTGCCTTTAGAACGAGTTTTCTCCTTGGAAGAAGAGGACACCTCGAATTCCAGAGCAAGATCAGGATGGATCCACATAATTTCACCGTTGTCAAGAGATAAGGGAACAAGACCTTCATTGGATGGAAGCGAAAGATTCTCAATCTCAAGGGTTGCTTTAGGAATTGGAATGACACCGTGCTGTATCATCTGCGGAGAGAAATCCCCAAATTGAATTGAAACCATATTTGCAGTAACAGTCTTCTCATCTTGTTGCAGAGTGACTACACCAGCATTGACAAGCTCTTGAATCTTACCTTTGAGCACATAGCATGCTCGAGTAGGATGTCCAATAAATCGGTGATAGACACAATACTTGGGATGATCAGTCTTATTGACTTCATCGGGTTTCTTTGGATCAGGGAGTTGAATTTTATTGCTTTTGAGTAGACATTCAAAGATACTTGCAGTGTCATTTTCGTCAAAGGAATATTCCACCTTCGGACGAGGTTCTCTCGGTGGAGGTGCAGAAGGAGTAGGAGTAGATGTAGGTGGGGCCACATTGACAGCCAAAGACTCTTTATTTTTGTTTAAGTTAATGTTCAAAGTTTCTTTTGCTTTGCGATTGTTCTGGTGATTGTTACCACCTGAATTTTGATGCTCATCTCGATCAGGGTTAGACATTTGTACCCCCAATTGTTTGAACTTGTCAGCACTCACTTCAGCAGCTTTGGCATTGACGATAAATGAGGGCCAATCTAGGAATTGGGTTGATCCCGTCCACATACTGATAATAGGCAAAAGATTTGCCTTACAAGTATCAATAGTGACAGCAGCTGGAGTTCCAGGAGGCATTTTCAAAGCTTCACGACAGAACCGTTCAATAAAACTCTCAGCAGTTTCGTTATGTTTCTGTTTGATTTTGTTGAGATCTGACATCGTCATATCATTAAATCCCTCATAGAACCGTTCCAGAAAGATTTGTTTGAGACCTGAAAAAGAAGTAATGCAACCATCGGGCAAACTTCTGTACCAGTCGTAAGCTACGCCGGCTAAACAACCGACGAATACTCTGGTAAGAAGAGCGTCATTTGGCTGAAGTTGAACAGTCATTACCTCAAAATGATTGATGAATTGACTCGGAGAAGTACTGCCATCGAACAGAGAAATTGTAGGTATTTTGTATTTCGGGGGAAACGGGACGTCCTTCCATTCAACCGGATAGGGTTGCTTAATCCCCAACCTTTGCAAGTTGTCCTTCTCTTTAAATGCTTCAAATTGGCTTCGTAAGAGTTTGACAGCTTCATTGGCATCTTCAGATGAAGAAGAAGGAGCAGGTTGAGTTGTAGTGGTAGGAGGAGGAACAGCGTTGTAAGCACTACCCCCAGCTCCTGAATGGCTAGGCGTAGTTTGTACTTGTACTTGTATAGGAGGTATTGGGGGAGGCACTACCCCCAGTCCAGTATTGGCAGGTATCGAAGATGCTATGATCTCTGGATTAGTAATAGGTGCAGTTGGTGGTGTAGCATGCTGTGATACAATGATGGAATGCATACTAGCAACCATCTCAGCCATGGTTTTTAATTTGTCTTCGAGTGCAGCAATTCGTTGTTCTTGATTTGCGGAAGTTGAAGCATCCGGATCATCGGTGACAACATAAGCCGTCACTTCTCTTGGCACAGTAGAAGATACTGTTTGTTCAGAGCTTTCACTGTATGCATCATAATCAGAGAACGAATCATCTCCTGACTGAGAAATAGGAAGATGACCTGAAGGATTTTGAGGAAGATTCTTTTGACCGATTGTATCTCGGCTTCGAGAACGGGTATGTTGAAATACTCCTTCAGAAGATTCTTGAAGTAATTCCAAATACCGTTGGCTTGGCTTGCGGAGTCTACCATGCTTAGTGCATCTTTTACCCCCAATGTCTCGGGAAGTCATGTTAACAGAAGCATACAAAACTTCGTCTTCTTCTGACATAGGTTCAGATTTAGCAAAAGTTAAATGATCGAAGACAGATCGTTTTGTCGTTTGACAACAGCATTGGATGATGACTTTATGATTACAGTGATGATCAGATGGTTGAGATGGAGATATTGAGACATTATCCTGTTTTTGTCTTAGATGTTCTCGAAGATCTACAACAGGACGAGGAAAGTTTCGAGGGATCTGTTCTTTGATAACATTTGGAACATGATTCCGATTCTTCAAATGTTTAGTCCCTTGAGTATACAGGGAAGTACTCACTTCATTGGCTTAAGTGTCAGGATTTTTGACCTTGGAGATTTGTTTCTGATGATGTTTGACCTTCGGCATTGGCTGTTTGCGTTTTACCGAAGTGGATCGGTTAAGATAAGTTCTGAGGTCAGCAAATTCACTTCCAGGAGTTTCTGTTTGAGACACTAACAGTTTTCCCTGTCTGGAACGATAAATTTGGAGAGTCGGGAGGTCCTGGAATTCTGCTATCGGAGTAGGCAGGATACCTCTTTGATTAGTACAAGTACTCTTGTTATAAAGGAAAGAAGAATCCTTGTTTGTCAGAGTTCTCGAACTGATTGGTGCCGAGACACATTCAGATGGATCCTCTTCAGTAAAGACTGAAGAAGACTGAGAAAAGACCAAAGGGCCTTTTCCCTTGTTTTGAGATGAAGGGTTAGCTAAAGAGCGTTTTTCTCTGTTATCTTCCAAGTCATGAGACAAGGAAGTTTGAGAAAAGACCAATGGGCCTTTTCCTTTGCTTTGAAGAGAAAGAGGAATAGTCAAAGGACTACCCTCAGTGGATTGCGCAGGGGCAATAGGGTATTTGGGAAGAGGAGTAGAATCTCTTCTTTTGTTGTGAGAAGAAGGAAATTTAGCCAAAAGGCTGTTTTTCTTGGATTGCGCAGACTTGGTTTGCGCATGGGTAAAAGGTGCACTGGTTACTTGTGCAGTAGAAGCTTTGGTAGAAAGTGCATCAGGAGTCCTTGTCTTAGAGTGCTTGGGATGCACTTTGGTTATTGGAGTGCTATTTTGCGCAGGAAAAGCCACTGCCAATTGCGCCAGAGTCATAGGAGCCTTCTGTTTTGACAAGGCAGCATATGAAGTAGCATGCGCAACAGTTGCAACAGACTGCGCAGCCTTGACTGCAACAGATTGTGCAGCAGTTGTTGAGACAGACTGTGCAACTATTGGCACAGCAGTTTGTGTAGCAATCTGACTAGTAGATTGTGCAGCAGTTGGTACAGCATCCTTGGTGGCAAAACAGCCAGATTGTGCAGGCTTGGAGACCCAAACTGAGCGCACTTTGCTCTTGGCAGAAGTGGCTACAGTACGGGGAGTGGTCTTGGAGTTGAGCATCGCCTCGTAGGCTGTCTGGTTGACTTTAACAACCAGCGTCTTTTGCGTCTTCCCGATAGACGCTACGTCACATTGAGTTGCTACTTCCTCGTCGGAGGAGAAAGTTTTCCCCAGCAGAGTCGCTATTTTTTTTGCAAAAACAAAAGTATAAAACTTTATTGATACAAACTGTAATAAAGATTACAAGAATTCTGGGAAAATTACAACTATAGGAATCCAATCTTGATGACGATTGCTCTATCCCTTGGACGATGTGAACTTTGAAGACGAAGCCTTTGAAGTTGAAAACAACTCTGGAAACTGAAGGCAAAAGCCTCTGAAGTTGAAGACAAAAGTCTCGGAAGAATGCAGCAGCACTTTGGCAAGAACTCCTGAACTCTCTGATTTCTGATCTCTGATCTTGATCCCCCTTGAAATGAAGACTTGAAACTCTATTTATAGAGTTCTGAAAATAACTAACTTTCAGTTATTCTGGACTGCGCAAGCTGATTTGTGCAGCAACTGGTTTGCGCAGACATAGACTGCACAGGCAGTTACTGGATCGTGGGCCAACTATCTGGGACACATGGCATCATTTGATTGAAATGCGCATGATCGTGCATAGACAGTTGCCACGTAATGAGCAATTGATGGCATGAATGCCACATGTAATTTATCAGTTATGTTGGTAGAATGCGCAAAATGAACTGCGCAGACTTTGGTTTGCGCAGACTCATACTGCACAAGATTGGTTTGCGCAATCCTGGATTGCGCTGCCAACTGTCAGCCGTCCTCGAGCACTGTGCGGTGCCAAAAACGAACAGTCTCCTCGTTATTCGTGTTGTCAGCTGTCAGGAAAATCTGATTTGATTCAGTCAATGATGACTTCTGCCACGTCAGTCTGCACAGTTGGAAACATGCGCAAACCAACCTGCGCAAAGTGATGTCTGCGCAATCTGTTGTCTGTGCAACTCATCAAAATAATGAATATCTTGAATTTTTGACTTTGTTGATTGATACAACTTGATTTTTCAGGACCTACAAGACCCCCTTCAAAGTTTTCGAAAGTTGATTGTATTCAAAATTTTGAAATACTTTGAATTTTTGAATGTTGAATCATTTTGCGCAACATGATGAGCTGTCTGCGCAAAGCGAGTGGACCACAATTTTAGGCGCAATCCGAGGCATCCGTTTCGTGTTTTCCAAAACTATAAATACTCCTGTGATAGGAAGAGGAAATTCATCTTTCGGACATGCTTCATTGAGATCTCGGAAGTCGATGCAGACTCGAACTTTTCCAGTTTTTTTCAAAACTGGGACGACATTGGCTACCCAATCAGGATGCTGCTCTTCTCGAATAAAGCCACAAGCGATGAGCTTCTTGACTTCATCATCAATTGCGTCCATCATTTCAGGCTTAAATCGCCTTTGTTGCTGTTTGACCGGTTTAGCATTAGGAAGAATGTTCAGTTTGTGAATAGCAATCTTGGGATCTAAACCTGGCATGTCTTCGTAACTCCAAGCAAAGACGTCAATGTATTCTTTAATGAGAAGAATCAACTCTTGCTTATCTGCTTCTGGAAGATTCTTGCTAATAAAGATTGGCCGAGGTGACTCTCTTTAGGGGTTTGTCAAATCGAACTTGTTGCTTGCCTTTGTCAGCCGTTGTTGGCTTGGAAGGAATTGATACTACAACTGGTGAAGATGTAGAAGGGACTTCTTCAGCAGATACGGGTTGTTCCGGAGCAGGTTCAGAAGAAGAAGCAGGATCCTTTTGACTTTCAGAATGATCTTTCAAATAGGCTTTCCCTGATCTGGTGCCTAACAGAATCTCTTCGTCAACAATGGGATCAAAAGATACCATGTTGCAGATCTTGGTTTTGCCTTTAGAACGAGTTTTCTCCTTGGAAGAAGAGGACACCTCGAATTCCGGAGCAAGATCAGGATGGATCCACATAATTTCACCGTTGTCAAGAGATAAGGGAACAAGACCTTCATTGGATGGAAGCGGGAGATTCTCAATCTCAAGGGTTGCTTTAGGAATTGGAATGACACCGTGCTGTATCATCTGCGGAGGGAAATCCCCAAATTGGACTGAAACCATATTTGTAGTAACAGTCTTCTCATCTTGTTGCAGAGTGACTACACCAGCATTGACAAGCTCTTGAATCTTACCTTTGAGCACATAGCATACTCGAGTAGGATGTCCAATAAATCGGTGATAGACACAATACTTGGGATGATCAGTCTTATTGACTTCATCAGGTTTCTTTGGATCAGGGAGTTGAATTTTATTGCTTTTGAGTAGACATTCAAAGATACTTGCAGTGTCATTTTCGTCAAAGGAATATTCCACCTTCGGACGAGGTTCTCTCGGTGGAGGTGCAGAAGGAGTAGGAGTAGATGTAGGTGGGGCCACATTGACAGCCAAAGACTCTTTATTTTTGTTTAAGTTAATGTTCAAAGTTTCTTTCGCTTAGCGATTGTTCTGGCGATTGTTACCACCTGAATTTTGATGCTCATCTCGATCAGGGTTAGACATTTGTACCCCCAATTGTTTGAACTTGTCAGCACTCACTTCAGCAGCTTTGGCGTTGACAATGAATGAGGGCCAATCTTGGAATTGGGTTGATCCCGTCCACATACTGATAATAGGCAAAAGATTTTCCTTATAAGTACCAATAGTGACAGCTGGAGTTCTAGGAGGCATTTTCAAAGCTTCATGATGGAACCGTTCAATAAAACGCTCAGCAGTTTCGTTATGTTTCTGTTTGATTTTGTTGAGAGCTGACATCGTCATATCATTAAATCCCTCATAGAACCGTTCCAGAAAGATTTGTTTGAGACCTGAAAAAGAAGTAATGCAGCCATCGGGCAAACTTCTGTACCAGTCGTAAACTACGCCGGCTAAACAACCGACGAATACTCTGGTAAGAAGAGCGTCATTTGGCTGAAGTTGAACAGTCATTACCTCAAAATGATTGATGAATTGACTCGGAGAAGTACTGCCATCGAACAGAGAAATTGTAGGTATTTTGTATTTCGGGGGAAACGGGACGTCCTTCCATTCAACCGAATAGGGTTGCTTAATCCCCAACCTTTGCAAGTTGTCCTTCTCTTTAAATGCTTCAAATTGGCTTCGTAAGAGTTTGACAGCTTCATTGGCATCTTCGGATGAAGAAGAAGGAGCAGGTTGAGTCGTAGTGGTAGGAGGAGGAACAGCATTGTAAGCACTACCCCCAGCTCCTGAATGGCTAGGCGTAGTTTGTACTTGTACTTGTATAGGAGGTATTGGGGGAGGCACTACCCCCAGTCCAGTATTGGCAGGTATCGAAGATGCTATGATCTCTGGATTAGTAATAGGTGCAGTTGGTGGTGTAGCATGCTGTGATACAATGATGGAATGCATACTAGCAACCATCTCAGCCATGGTTTTTAATTTGTCTTCGAGTGCAGCAATTCGCTGTTCTTGATTTGCGGAAGTTGAAGCATCCGGATCATCGGTGACAACATAAACCGTCACTTCTCTTGGCACAGTGGAAGATACTGTTTGTTCAGAGCTTTCACTGTATGCATCATAATCAGAGAACGAATCATCTCCTGACTGAGAAACAGGAAGATGACCTGAAGGATTTTGAGGAAGATTCCTTTGACCGATTGTATCTCGGCTTCGAGAACGGGTATGTTAAAATACTCCTTCAGAAGATTCTTGAAGTAATTCCAAATACCGTTGGCTTGGCTTGCGGAGTCTACCATGCTTAGAGCATCTTTTACCCCCAGTGTCTCGGGAAGTCATGTTAACAGAAGCATACAAAACTTCGTCTTCTTCTGACATAGGTTCAGATTTAGCAAAAGTTAAACGATCGAAGACAGATCGTTTTGTCGTTTGACAACAGCATTGGATGATGACTTTATGATTACAGTGATGATCAGATGGTTGAGATGGAGATATTGAGACATTATCCTGTTTTTGTCTTAGATGTTCTCGAAGATCTACAACAGGACGAGGAAAGTTTCGAGGGATCTGTTCTTTGATAACATTTGGAACATGATTCCGATTCTTCAAATGTTTAGTCCCTTGAGTATACAGGGAAGTACTCACTTCATTGGCATAAGTGTCAGGATTTTTGACCTTGGAGATTTGTTTCTGATGATGTTTGACCTTCGGCATTGGCTGTTTGCGTTTTACCGAAGTGGATCGGTTAAGATAAGTTCTGAGGTCAGCAAATTCACCCCCAGGAGTTTCTGTTTGAGACACTAACAGTTTTCCCTGTCTGGAATGACAAATTTGGAGAGTCGGGAGGTCCTGGAATTCTGCTATCGGAGTAGGAAGGATACCTCTTTGATTAGTACAAGTACTCTTGTTATAAAGGAAAGAAGAATCTTTGTTTGTCAGAGTTCTCGAACTGATTGGTGCCGAGACACATTCAGATGGATCCTCTTCAGTAAAGACTGAAGAAGACTGAGAAAAGACCAAAGAGCCTTTTCCCTTGTTTTGAGATGAAGGGTTAGCTAAAGAGCGTTTCCTTCTGTTATCTTCCAAGTCATGAGACAAGGAAGTTTGAGAAAAGACCAATGGGCCTTTTCCTTTGCTTTGAAGAGAAAGAGGAATAGTCAAAGGACTACCCTCAGTGGATTGCGCAGGGGCAATAGGGTGTTTGGGAAGAGGAGTAGAATCTCTTCTTTTGTTGTGAGAAGAAGGGAATTTAGCCAAAATGCTGTTTTTCTTGGATTGCGCAGACTTGGTTTGCGCATGGGTAAAAGGTGCACTGGTTACTTGTGCAGTAGAAGCTTTGGTAGAAAGTGCATCAGGAGTCCTTGTCTTAGAGTGCTTGGGATGCACTTTGGTTACTGGAGTGCTATTTTGCGCAGGAAAAGCCACTGCCAATTACGCCAGAGTCATAGGAGCCTTCTGTTTTGACAAGGCAGCATATGAAGTAGCCTGCGCAACAGTTGCAACAGACTGCGCAGCCTTGACTGTAACAGATTGTGCAGCAGTTGTTGAGACAGACTGTGCAACTATTGGCACAGCAGTTTGTGCAGCAATCTGACTAGCAGATTGTGCAGCAGTTGGTACAACATCTTTGGTAGCAAAACTGCCAGATTGTGCAGGCTTGGAGACCCAAACTGAGCGCACTTTGCTCTTGGCAGAAGTGGCTACAGTACGGAGAGTGGTCTTGGAGTTGAGCATCGTCTCGTAGGCTGTCTGGTTGACTTTAACAACCAGCGTCTTTTGCGTCTTCCCGATAGACGCTACGTCACATTGAGTTGCTACTTCCTCGTCGGAGGAGAAAGTTTTCCCCAGCAGAGTCGCCATTTTGTTTGCAAAAACAAAAGTTTAAAACTTTATTGATACAAACTGTAATAAAGATTACAAGAATTCTGAGAAAATTACAACTATAGGAATCCAATCTTTATGACGATTGCTCTATCCCTTGGACGATGTGAACTTTGAAGACGAAGCCTTTGAAGTTGAAAACAACTCTGGAAACTGAAGGCAAAAGCCTCTGAAGTTGAAGACAAAAGTCTCGGAAGAATGCAGCAGCACTTTGGCAAGAACTCCTGAACTCTCTGATTTCTGATCTCTGATCTTGATCCCCCTTGAAATGAAGACTTGAAACTCTATTTATAGAGTTCTGAAAATAACTAACTTTCAGTTATTCTGGACTACGCAAGCTGATTTGCGCAGCAACTGGTTTGCGCAGACATAGACTGCACAGGCAGTTACTGGATCGTGGGCCAACTATCTGGGACACATGGCATCATTTGATTGAAATGCGCATGATCGGGCATAGACAGTTGCCACGTAATGAGCAATTGATGACATGAATGCCATATGTAATTTATCAGTTATGTTGGTAGAATGCGCAAAATGAACTGCGCAGACTTTGGTTTGCGCAGCCTCATACTGCGCAAGATTGGTTTGCGCAATCCTGGATTGCGCTGCCAACTGTCAGCCGTCCTCGAGCACTGTGCGGCACCAAAAACGAATAGTCACCTCGTTATTCGTGTTGTCAGCTGTCAGGAAAATCTGATTTGATTCAGTCAATGATGACTTCTGCCACGTCAGTCTGCGCAGTTGGGAACATGCGCAAACCAACCTGCGCAAAGTGATGTCTGCGCAATCTGTTGTCTGCGCAACTCGTCAAAATAATGAATATCTTGAATTTTTGACTATGTTGATTGATACAACTTGATTTTTCAGGACCTACATTTTATGGAGCCAACTTCGTCAGCTCGTAACTCCGCCGTCGCAGCTCCATTTGGCGTGCCCCCAGTTCCTGTGCGTAGCTGGTATAACCATCTTCCTCCTTTTCAGTTTTGTTTCATTATGAACACGTTTGGTTGGTCAAATTCGACGCCAAACTTGGTCGTCCGAATTCTTAATTTTGTACTTGTAAAATTCTATTTTTGAACCCGGGACTCCGGATTCAATTTTTGACACCAACATTAGACTTGTGGCGTCGTTCTAGCACGTTTTCATATGAAGTTTGTTAGATTTGAAGGACATGGGGCCTGGCACGTATTTCGGTACAAAACGGGTCCCACATTCCGAGTCAATGGGTCACTTTGAGATCGGCTCATCGGAATCCAATTTCGGATATACCGTTGAGTTTGTCCCATCGTTCTGGACTTGTTGACATATAATTTGCTGAGTTTTGAAGACATTTGCTGTGGCACGTATTTCGGTGCAAATCGGATTCTAATTGTCCGGGTCAATGTGTCATTTTGAGATCGGCTCATCGGAATCCAATTTCGGATACACCATTGAGTTCGTGTCGTCATTCTGGACTCGTTGACATATACTTTGTTAGATTTTGTGGACTTTGGCTTCGACGCACATTTCTGTACAAATCGGATACCAATATTCAAGTCAACGGACCATTTTGTGATTGGGTCATCGGAATCCCATTTTGGACATACCGTTGGATTTGTATCATCATTCTAGATTCGTGGACATATAATTTGCTAGATTTTGTAGACTTCTATGCTGACACATTTTTCGGTGCAAAGTGTGTCCAACGGCGGACATCATTTTGACCCTAAATTACCATTTTGCCCCTGTGTCCAAATTGGACTTATGGGTAGGCTATCGTAGCTAATTTGACCATTCTGGATACGTTGGTGACATTTATTTTATCATCCGACAACATCTTTAGATTTTTCTTATATATTATCCTTAATTTGTAATTAATTATTATTATTAGTGTATATATTTATATGCTTGTTTTTTTGTGAAACTCTAAAGTGATCCTTGTGTTTCTAAGGACCCTAAGTGTTTGTTTAGATATAGTGTCACCCCATATTAGACTTTTATGCTAGGTCACCACTTAGCTAGTGTTCAGTTAGGAGTCGTGTCACACCACTAGTGTAAAATCTTGAACATAGTTTAGAGACTGAGATTGTGTACCTTTTTGACAGGACACCGGACATCTATAGCTGCATATTCTAATCCTTGCTTTGCTCGAGGCAAGTACCCCTACAAGCTTATTTACTGCTTATAACAATAAACTGTGAATAAACCTTGTTAAAATACTGCTTTCTGGATAACTGCAAGTCATATCTTCACATGCGTCTTACCGATTCTCAGTACATGTCATGCTTTATACTACTCTTAATATCACTCACATGTTATAAAATGGGTTATGGGAAAATTTTTAGTAGAGTACGTGATCATGCCCCCCATCTCCGTATGTATTTACCGTGCACTGTTACATTCTATATACAACTTTGTCGTATGTCTGATCCCACATTTGTGTATGTATATACACCAATGTCGTTAAGTGTACGTATGTGCACTTCAGAAAATTAATATGTACCATAGTACATCCTACTACCTATTGACCGATCACGTACATGCTACAGTTTTAAACTTTAAAACAAACATATATTGCCATGATGAAATGTATATAAAACTGGATAAATCAAGATATGCCATGATTATGTTATTTCATCTCTTTCCATTACATGATCAGTATTATATGTTTGTAGTACAAGTACTTGCTCCCATCCTTACAGGATAACATTGTAGGCATACTTTTGGAGGAAGATTTGCTATGTGATCTTTTCTATGGACCCACTACAGAGGACCAGACTTTTGCTCCCGAGGAAGTCCCCGCAGGGAACCTCGCTTGGTAGTCTCGCTTAGATTATTTTTGGCTTAGTTATTGAACTGTTTAGACTATATCTTGTAGTCACTGGATTTTGTCTCCAGTTTGTTACTTTGGAAGTGTATTATTAAGTCTGTACTTACTTTACTTTCGCTTATAGATGCTGTGTTGTGATGAACCTTTTAAATGTGATATTAGAACTGTTAGCAGCTTAGATCCTTTATTGTTTATACTTAGAACAGCTTACTATGCTTTAACCAAGCGTAGGCTGGACATGGCTCGGCCCGGCCCAACAATTTGGGTAGCGGGTCGTGACAGGGAGCCACCTTTCCAACATTAATAAAAGTATTGTCACACTATTTCCTGACCAACCAAACTGCTTCTTCAAGTTGTGTAGCTCCACAATTACAGAAAGAGTAGTCTCAGAAACTTCACATGATGGGTACAACTTCTCAGTTGATAATCTCTTATATTCATTGTACTTCTTATTACCGATGGAAGGTTCTTCTTGAACACCTGCACCACCACTATCCTCAGCATTTAAATGAGGTGCTTCATTAACACCCTAAAAAGCATCGATGAAGTCTCCCATTCCTACCCGTCCGTCACCCTCCATATTTTCTTCATTCATGGTTTTTTTCAACTTATTGCATTGGTGGATCCTTACAAATATTGCTAGATGGTTGTTCCCCGTGTAAAGCCCATAAAGTATATATGACTTTTTAATGCCATTTCTAATTAAATGGATTTCAACAATTTCTTCTTGAAATCTTAATTTATTTCGACACTTAACACACGGACAAGGCAATGTTGTCAACCCCACAGCACGGTTTCTAATGGCAAATTCAAGGAAATCTTTAATTATCTTTGTATATGTAGGGCCCAGTCTATCCTTTTCATTAATCTACTCTTTGTTAATTGGTTTCGACATACTGCACCATAAAACAAACTAAAAAAAATTAGGCTAATTAACATAAATACTGAGCATAAGAGTTAAATTTTTGTAAGTATGGGTCACGGAACTAGGATCCATTCATCAAAAAGAAGGGTAGTAGTTATTAACTATACAAAATCTTTCTTCAGATACCAAATGGCTGCCTACATGGTTTGCATTATAAAAGGAGAAGTTATTAAGCTTTATGATATCATTTTTCTAATATCGGTGTTAAAAAAACTAGTAGTATTTATTACGCTGATATGGCAATTGCCATTAAAAATAGGTAGTAGTTCAAATAGGACTCGGTAGTAGTTCAAAAAAAATCGATAGTAGTAATTATTCAAAGAGAGAAGATATAGCATTTGTCATACTTTGCTGCTGATTGAAGGGCTTCAATGCTAGTTACACACTGCAAATTCGCTTAAAACAACAATGCTCAACGTTATGTTATGAAAACATCAAGGTTTCGCAATAACAGAAAATTAAGGACCAACAATCACTATGGACTAATCACATACCACCTGTGTGAATACACCTTAGATGGATCTAAATATGTCGGTGCGTATATACCCACCAGGCACACTATATGAGGTCAGTTTCCTACAAATAAGATTAACTTGTAAGCAACATGGGCTATTGCAATTTTGATTGAAAAATAAATAAATTTTGAGACAATAGACTACAAAAATCAAAACCTAGGATTTCTATTTTCCAACGTTCCTCGGTAGTGTTTAGAAAATGGGGAAAATGTAGGGTTTCTTAATCAACATCATATATCAAAATTTCTAATAGAATACAAACCATACTGACATTTCCAAAAAATGTGAACCCTACTAACCATACAAAAATAAAGATAAATAAAAGGAGAACTCACCCGACCCAGTCAGACCTTGCCCACCCTCGACTGAGTTCGGTCGCTGCAGGTGGACGACCGCCTCAGGTGAGCAACCGCTTCTGGTGGATGGTTGCCACAGGTGGACGACCCCCACAGGTTAGGGTTTTCTGAATTTGAAGGGAGAGGGGACGGATGGTTGAGGAAATTTGTGAGAGAGAGAGAGAGAGAATTGACTTGGGGGGTATATTGCGAAATTGGAGGAAATTTTCACAAGTGAAAATTTTGGTTGTGTGCTTGCCAAGTGGAAATTTTAGGGTGATTTTGGGGGAAGGAGGAGGGGGTAGATTAATTTGGGTGTCTTATTTTTATTAAATAATAGTAAATGGTTACAGAGAGAAAAAAAGTATATTTGTAATGGACTAGAGTAAATACTAACGGTTCTACTATGTTACTAGTTTGTAACAGGTTACACCCGTTAGAAACAAAAAAGGGGCCATTAGAAATTAGGCAATTTGGTGTAGTGATCACTAATTTTATATATACTTAAAGCAAATAAAGGAAATAGGAAAAAAGAAAAAGAAAATGTCAACCCACAATTACTTTCATCTCCTTTTCATTCATATGAGCCACAACCCAAAGGAGCTACAATTATTACCTAGCCCATTCTTGCCAAATTCTAATCCTAGTTTTCCATGTCCAATTCAATCTCTCCTCAATATAAATCCAACCCACAATTTTATTTTTCTAATTATTTCTAGCCTTAAACTGAGCCCAGCCAAATACTTTTTCCTTATAATTATTATTCCTCAGCCCATGTCCTTTTATTTCCTAAATGTATTAACCCAACATGGTCCAAGGAAATATTTCCCATCTTCTCTTATTATTTAGCCCAACCCACAATCGATTATTAATTTTTTTAAACATTTCTACCAAGCCCAAGCATACCCCAAACCCCTCATTATTTTTCCTCTTTAAGCAATAGCAACCCTTTTATAGCCCTAATCTTCATCTTTAATGAAACCGTAGGTCAAATCGTTAACCCCGACACCATTTCTGCACATCCCATTAGCTCTTTCCCCCTCACCCCTTCTAGCAGTCCTCGACCACTCTGGCACCGCCTAGACCACCTCCCTCTCTATTCACATCCCTATCACCATAGCTGACGCCTCGATGAACTTGTTCTTTGTACGAATCCATGTTTTTGCCATGACCTCTCCTCCATCAACCACCATGTCATGCTAGTTGTCCCATTCTCTGGCCAACATACTCACTACCACCACTATTCTGGCCAGCCTTCCTACCTACCAAACTTGTCGCCCTTAGCTAATGCCTTATCTCTTACCCCATCCGTAGCACACAAATAATGTGTTCATGACCACCGACGGCCTCAAATCGATCCATTTACCATATTACCCTCCATCCCCAGGTGAACCTGGCCTTCACCGTACCTCAATCCCAGCCAACTTTATCCAACCTTGCTACCCACTCAAGTCGGGTGTAGCACCAACCAAGCCCGACAGAATACGCCAAGTCACCTCACAAATCGTTGCCCCCCCATCATACAGTCTAACCATGATTACCGCAAACCTTGTACATTCCTTCCCGCATACCTCCGTCTTTGTCAAAACCTCTGGATCCATCGACCAGCGTCTCTGATGGGGATTGACCTGTTACCCTCCAATTTCGTAGAATTGATAAGTCACCACCGGACGTGATATCATATAAGCCTAATTTGTGCTTTTATAAGACACGTTCTCATGTACATTTTAATATATCGAGATTCAATAGTGATTTACAACTGAGATTAGGCAGAAAAATTGAATAAAATGACTTGGCACAGAAATAATAATTTTTAATTGATATGTATTACAGAGATTCGAACAAATGAGATACATTGTTCCATACATCACATCCATTTACTAAAATAAAACTTATAAACACCTTGAACTTGAAACTCGCTTTGCACAACTAGAGCGAGGGCTTCCAAAAGAGTATGAACAAGCCTTCAAACACGAGTAAGGCTTCAAAATGAAAGAAATCTTTGCGGCATCTATTTGTCACCTTCAGTTCCTTTGCAATCCTCCTTGAGTCACAACACCTATGTAGACGTGGGTCGGTAGATTATCTTGTACTGGTGAGCATCTATTTAAATCCCACATCACAGATGATTGTTATAGAAATCATGTGAAAGTATGCAGTATTATAAGTGGACTTTCTAGCCATTCCTTAGTTTAATTTACAAATGACACGATAGAAACATAACAATTGTGTCACGACCCGCACCCTGATTAGGGGCACGAGCACGTGGTTATGTCCAACCTACGCCGCAGAATAGGCGGTAGAAGGGTACATGTACAGTATATATACTCCGAATGGAGGTGACATAGCCATACAGTCTCAATCACAAGATAAAACTAAGGTAGATAGCACGGAAAGGAAATATGATAGATGTGAAAACAAAAAAATGAGTTCAACATCCAACACAGCTAGAGAGAAACAAACAACATCACAGAGTCACAAAATATGAATATAAGCCACTACACTCTAAAACAAAAGCTGGATCGCAGTCCAGGCAAGCCTAACTAAGCTAACTACTCTGGGAGTACAAAGTTTAGTGGCTCAACTATCAGGCCACAGTCCCGGCCTAAGTCTCCATCTGTCGCGACCCCATAGAAGGTCGAGCAGTCTGCCTCAGAAACATCTATAATATATCAACGGTATCCTGTCAGAAAAATGAGCAAGTACAAATACTAACAACAGTTCCATATAAATTGACAAATTCTATAAGAGACAGTATAATAAAATACAAGACAAAGATATGGGAAGACTTGGGAGCCATTCGAAAGCGGAGTTACAACCCGTAAATCAAACAAGGACCAGGATTGTAATCTTTCTCCCGAACAGAACCTAGCCTCCAATCAAAGTATAGCATAAGAGCATGTAGAACATGTGAAATACAGGACAAAATCTATAGAAAATATATAATAGGATGTGAGTATAGAATAGGACGACAATATATAGGATGACGTGGAAACTATTCGGAAGCCGAGTTACAACCCTTAAACTAAACAAGGACCGAAATTATAACCCTTCTCCCGAACAGAAATTAGCCTCCTATGATAAATAAATATAAAAATGTGACTTGAATTATTAGAGGTTATGTGATCAGCTTTGGGTATGTTACAAGACAGGTTATCCACTTGGCCCGACAATCACATAAAAATTTGGAAAGGGTCATGCCGGCCAACCTGGATAACGAGCACATGAATAAGATCTCGCTACACCCTACGTGAGGTGAGAGTGGCGCAAGCACATGAATATAGTAACATGAGGCTTTGATCACATAGCCCCAAATAATTCCCCACCCCCGAATAGTATAATGGATCTGGACATGACACGTCATGACACGGGATTCCATAAGAGGGTAGCAAGTCCCCTTAGGAATCGGTGTCTATACTAATACAGGGAATAAGACTGAAAATGTAACAATATACCAAGGAAATCTAAGAAAAATATCCCATGTCATTATCCAACATATACTAATCTGTGAACTATCGTGACTGAAAATCGAGTAAGACACTACAACTGAATCGGATATAGCAGATATTAAGACAATAAAAACTATCAGTAAATGTACTCGAGCGTGGTCCTGAGATGATAAGGTGAACAGGTGCTCAGAGATATCACAGACCTAAAGATGAGATACCATGAATCCAAACAGAATTTAATAATAAAAGAAAAGCTGATCTAGTCATGATAAGCAAGTCTAAGTCAAAACTAGGTCAAACTAAGTCACACCAAGCTAAACTAGGTCACACTAGGACAACCAAGGTCAAACAAGGTCACAGGAAGTCAATCCAAGTCAAACTAGGTCAATCTGGGTCAAGGGTTGACTTATAGTTGACTTTTAGTCAAAAAGTCAACTCTGGTCAGCACTGAGTCAATGTTGGGTCAACCCTAGGTCAAACTAGTCAAATGTTGACTAACAGTTGACTTTCAGTCAACTGGTCAACTCTGGTTTGGTTTTGGGTCGATTCTAGGTCAAGCGTTGACTTGAAGTTGACTTTCGGTCAAAAAGTCAACTCTTGGTCAACGGGGATCAAGACTAGCCTAAACTACCCTCATCTAGTCATTACCTACCAAGACAATCTATTTCTAACCCCATCTAGAAATCAGAAACCCAATACCTTATATTACCCAATACCCTAACATTTACCCTTTACAAGGTATTCCCGATACCTTGCCCTATTACAAAAGAAACACCTCTAGATCTCAGGATACTAGCCTAGGCTTCTTAGGGTAGCTAGATGCTATCCTATCTAGGGTTTACCAACCAAAAAATCTAGGGTTCTAGGACATCTAGCCCATCTTATGGTCATGTTGGTCATCTCAACATTACCTTAAGTATCGTCATGATACGCTATGGTATCTTGAGATACCACACCCTACTCTCTACCAACCTTCCTAGTTCACTCTCATAGTGTCTAGGTTAGCCCTCTCTAATAGTCCACTAGGATATCAACCTAGTTAGGACACTAACTTAACTAACTCACTACTAACACAACACTAGCACCAACTCTAACACCAACCTCAAAACCCACACTAACTAACACCCATAACCACTCTCTAAGACACCATCTAGGGATACTAAACTAAGGCCAAACTAGTGGGTTAGATAGGATATAGGCTGATTTGGTGATACATGAATATATTAAGGAATGAATGGGTTAATGAATTTGAGTGGATGGATTAATGAATGAATGAAGGGACAAATGGGTGAATAGATAAAATGAATGGAAAGTATGAATGAATGGAATGAAAGTTTGAATGCAAGATTGAATGGATGGAACAAATGAATGAATGAATGAATTGGTGATATGTGAATGGAAGGATGAGATGAAAGAAAAAATGAATGAATGGATTTAATGAATGGATTGGGGAATGGATGAAATGATTTGGAGTGTATGAATGGGCTGATTTATGAAGGGAAGAATGAATGGGGGAATGATGGTTGTTAAGTGGCTGTCAAGGGGGTGTTAAGGGCTGTCCATGGCTGTCAAATGGGGTTGATTTCCCCCTCCTACACACTGCAAAGCAGTGTTTAAACTGATGCCGCTGCTATGGCTGTTTCAGCCAACTAAGGGGGCTGACCCCCCTACACTGCTACACAAGTAGCAGTCCAACTGCTACTGCCACTCGAAATCAGTCCCCTGTGGGGACTGATACTGCCCTACTGCTGCTGAAATCAGCAGTGCCACTCTCCCCTTTCAATCCTCATTCTTCGCTCTCTCAATCTCTCTATATCACTCAACATTCCCTCTAACTCACACTCTACACTCCACTCTCTATATCCATCTCTCTATATCCATCTCTCTATCACATCCTCTACTCTCCCTTCTCTATCACATCCTCTACTCTCCCTTCTCCTCTCTATATCCTCCACACACACACACACACATACATATACATATATGCACACCCACACACACATATATATATACATATGCACACACACACATATATATACATATGCACACACACACACACACACACACACACACACACACACACACACACACACATATATATATATAGACACACTCACACAAATATATAATCAAGATACATAAATAATATAGAAACACACACAACCACAAGATATATATATATATATATATATATATATATATATATATATATATATATATATATATATATATATATATATATATATATATATTTGAGTGTCATATATATATATATATATATATATATATATATATATATATATATATATATATATATATATATATATAATATAAAAAAAAAAAAAAAAAAAAAATATATATATATATATATATATATATATATATATATATATATATATATATATATATATATATTTATTTTATTTTTATTTTTATATATATATATATATATATATATATATATATTTTTTTTTTTATATATATATATAATATATATATATATATATATGACACTCAAATATATATATATATATATATATATATATATATATATATATATATATATATATATATATATATATATATATATATATATATATATTATATATATATAGACACTAGTTATGTATATAAAAAGAGACACACAAATCTAAATATAATGAATATGATACATTATGATACGAGCATAGATACCTCAAGAACAACAATCTAACAATATAAAATCTGAGATTAAATAGGAAAATATTCATTCAAACAATATCACAAACACAAGAGTGTCCAACATTGGGGGTTTTCCACTTGGACACAAAACTCAACAAAGGACACACCTATAAGTCTCAAAATGGACACGAAACGGACACAAATTGAGATACAACCATGGGGGTCATTTCTATGGGCTCAACATAATCCTATATGCATGTAGGGGTGGATTAGAGGAGAGATTATACCTCCCGGGAGAGAGATTCCAAGAGAAATCCTTCCGATACGACACCGACACGAAGTGGCCTCCAAATGGACATGAACAGGAGCCGAATCTTCCCAAACTTGGCTAGCACCCTCTCTTCATGGAGTAGAGAAGAAATGAAGAAGATTGGGTGGAGAAATAGATTGATTTGGAGATAAAATCAATGGAGGTTCCTCTCAAAATTTGGGGAAGAATAAGAGAGAGAAATTTGTGGATAAAAATGAAATGAAGGTGACTCACTCCCTCCTATTGTGGCCGGCCCTATGTGGCTTGGTGTCCCCCTTAGCTAATGTCTAAAATACCCCCACTAGTCTCTTATTGATTTAATTAAGAATAGGTTTTAGGTTGAGGCTAAATTAGTCTAGTTTAAAGTCTCCAATCAAACTAAGCCTATTCATGAAAAATTAGTCTAACACACTAACTAAAATAATGTTATGTGGGCCATGCCTAACTAATGAGTGGGTCCCACTAGAGTCAAAGCTACCCCGGGTCCCCGATACAAGTCGGATTGATTTGAAATTGGAACCCGACTCAAATAACTCCAAAATAATATCATAAATAAATAAATAATTCCAAAATAATTCTAAAGTAGAAAATGACCAAAATACCCCTGTTTTTGGAAACTGGGGGTGACAAATCTATCCACCTTAAAAGAATTTTGTCCTCGAAATTAAAACAAAGCAATCCCAAAAAAACACATGCAGAAAACAATCCCTCTCAAATACTTCCAAAAAAATTTCAGCAAAATAAAAACCTCTTAAGGCACAACAACACTTGCAAATAAAAACTGTTACGTGTCTGATACGGACACGAAACCAACACAAAGTTATACCTATCAAAAGTCAAATCAACAATCACTAATACAATAATATCAAAAATAAATCAAAGAGGTCCAATGACCAAAATACCCTTGCGCCAGAAATGACACTGAAAACATCCTAATCACATGGTTAGGCTCTAGGTCAAACAGTCCCTAGGGTTTCACTAGCAAAACAACAAAATCATAAGTCATGGCTTAAAAATTTAAAATGATTAAAATCTCCAAAATCAAAGCATGAGTTAAATGACAATAATTAAATTACTAAAATTAAAAAAAATTAAAATTACTCTCAATTAGAAACTGGGTGCTACAAGTCTATCCACCTTAGAAGAATTTATCCTCAAAAATTAAGGTGGTAGTGCTCCTTATAGGTCAAACATCCCACAAACAAAAATTTCAAAATCATGCAGTTCGATAATCATATGCGTCTGTCCAGAATCATGATACTCAGAATCTCCGTCATGCTAGTGAGCAAGGCTACGATAATCACAGAGTCCTTGACTAAGGTACATACCTCTAGAATTATGGTATTTAAAATTTTTGCATTGCCGTATGCTTGGCAGTGAAAACCTTAAATTCTCACACCCGAAAAATACATCCATAATCTGACTATATGTCCTCACTATGCCTGCTAGCATGACCCTAGAGGATTCTAAAATCTCATAATCGAGGCGACCTAGCCCATACGACTTATCTCAGAAGAATATTACATCACAAGAACAAAATTTTATCAAACAATCAAGGAACAGATGGAATCGAATTTTAAGACAGTTTATAAGGAGGCAAATACGGAAATGAGATCAAAAGATTGGAACCTGCAATCTGCCCTGCTACTGCCTGAGTGTCCTCAACTGCCATGACGAAAACTCGCCCCTGCTGGCCCCCCTAGCCTGCTGTACTCTGTCCTGGCTTGCCTGTCTGGCTGCACGAGCAACACAGTTCTTCATCTGGTGATCTGGAGCTCCATAGAATAAACAAACTCCCAGCCTCAACCTGCAAACCTCCCGGGTGTGCCCCGGCTTCCAGCAGAAAGTAAACTGCATGACCTGTCTCTGGCCCTGACCCTGCTGCTGGTGGGTACGTGCTGGTGCCTGCTGTAGTCTGTCCTGGCCTCCGTGGACTCCACAAAAGCGGTCATCCTTCAACTGGTAGTCGGGTGCCCCACAGTATAGACACACGCCCAACCTTTTCCTACAGGCCTCTCGACTGTGCCCCGACTTCCTGCAGAAGCCGTACGGAGTAGTCTACCTCTGGTCTTGTCCCTGGTGCTGAACTGGGGTACCCTAAACTGTACCCGATATAACCCTCTCAACTGCTGCCATCGTCAGCTGGTGGGAGTTCTCCATGCTCTGCCGTAACACCTCTGTCTGGCGGTGCTGTGCCTCGGCCTGGGCCCTTTGGGTCTGCAATATCTGCTGTAGAAGGGCCATCATCTGTTGTGCATCAGTCGGTAGCGGAGGCGGCGGTGGAAGAGTCTCAGGAATGACTATGGACGGTCCCGCTGCTGGAGGTGGAAGACCTCCTGGAACCGTCGCTGCTACTCCCGCCTGAAGGACAGAAACTGAGGTGGCAACTCCCTCAACTGCAGCTCCCTCAACTGGAGGTGGAGGTCCTACCGGATTGGGCCTCTCCGGAACAGCACTAGATCATGCTGCATGAGAGCGAGTAATCGCCATCCTGAGGATAGACTGAAACAAGGAGTCAATATGGCACATGATAAGGAGTATCAAGGAAGGACAATTGAATTCAATGCAAAAAGAGTTGTCATGATCATCAAAAGATCAGAATTTTCCTAAAATGTGATTTAGTAACTCCTATCATATCCTAGATGCTATGTCCTAGTCGCAGGCTCATAATTAGTACTCTAAGTCGAGCACCATTACGAGATCGCACTAATTGTGACACTGACCTGCATGGGCCACGATAAAAATGTGTCACGACCCGCACCCTAATTAGGGGCACGAGCACGTGGTTACGTCCAGTCTATGCCACAGAATCGACGGTAGAACGCTGTATAGGTCGTCTACAAAAACTACACTAAACAGTATAAGGGTACCTGTACAGTATATACACTCCGAATGAAGGTGACATAGCCATACAATCTCAATCACAAGATAAAACTAAGGTAGATAGCACGGAAAGAAAATATGATAGATGTAAAAATAGAAAATTGAGTTCAACATCCAACACAGCTAGAGAGAAACAAACAACATCACGGAGTCACAAAATATGAATATAAGCTACTACACTCTAAAACAAAAGCTGGATCGCAGTCCAGACAAGCCTAACTAAGCTAACTACTCTGGGAGTACAAAGTCTAGTGGCTCAACTATCAGGCCACAGTCCTGGCCTAAGTCTCCATCTGTCTCGACCCCATAGTAGGTTGAGCAGTCTGCCTCAGAAACATCTGTAATATATCAACGATATCTTGTCAGAAAAATGAGCAAGTACAAACACTAACAACAGTTCCATATGAATTGACAAATTCTATAAGAGACAGTATAAAGAAATACAAGACAAAGATATGGGAAGACTTGGGAGCCATTCGAAAGCCGAGTTACAACCCGTAAACCAAACAAGGACCGGAGTTGTAATCCTTCTCCCGAACAGAACCTAGCCTCCAATCAAAGTATAGCATAAAAGCATGTAGAACATGTGAAATATAGGACAAAATTTACAGGAAATATATAACAGGATGTAAGTACTGAATAAGACGACAAAATATAGGATGACTTGGGAACTATTCGGAAGCCGAGTTACAACCCTTAAACCAAACAAGGACCGGGATTGTAACCCTTCTCCCGAACAGAACTTAGCCTCCTATGATAAATAAATATAAAAATATGACTTGTATTATTAGAGCATTATGTGATCGGCTTTGGGTATGTTACAAGACAGGTTATCCACTTGGTCCGACAATCACATAAAAATCTGGAAAGGGTCATGCCGGCCAACCTGGATAACGAGCACATGAATAAGATCTCGCTACACCCTACGTGAGGTGAGAGTGGCGCAAGCACATGAATATAGTGACATAAGGCTTTGATCACATAGCCCCAAATAATTTCCCACCCCCGAATAGTATAATGGATCTGGACATGACACGTCATGACACGGGATTCCATAAGAGGGTAGCAAGTCCCCTTAGGAATCGGTGTCTATACTAATACAGGGAATAAGACTGAAAATGTAACAATATACCAAGGAAATCTAAGAAAAATATCCCATGTCATTATCCAACATATACTAATCTGTGAATGGAATGAATGGGTGAATGATGGAGATACAACCATGGGGGTCATTCCTATGGGCTCAAAATAATCCTATATGCATGTAGGGGTGGATTAGAGGAGAGATTATACCTCCCGAGAGAGAGATTCCAAGAGAAATCCTTCCGACACGACACCGACACGAAGTGGCCTCCAAATAGACACGAACAGGAGCCGAATCCTTCCAAACTTGGCTAGCACCCTCTCTTTATGGAGTAGAGAAGAAATGAAGAAGATTGGGTGGAGAAATGGATTGATTTGGAGATGAAATCAATGGAGGTTCCTCTCAAAATTTGGGAAAGAACAAGAGAGAGAAATTTGTGGATAAAAATGAAATGAAGGTGACTCACTCCCTCCTATTGTGGCTGGCCCTATGTGGCTAGGTGTCTCCCTTAGCTAATGTCTAAAATACCCCCACTAGTCTCTTATTGATTTAATTAAGAATAGGTTTTTGGTTGAGGCTAAATTAGTCTAGTTTAAAGTCTCTAATCAAACTAAACCTATTCATGAAAAATTAGTCTAACACACTAACTAAAATAATGTCATGTGGGCCATGCCTAACTAATGAGTGGGTCCCACTAGAGTCAAAGCTATCCCGGGTCCCCGATACAAGTCGGATTGAGTTGAAATTCGAACCCGACTCAAATAACCCCAAAATAATATCATAAATAAATAAATAATTTTAAAATAATTTTAAAGTGGAAAATGACCAAAATACCCCTGTTCTTGGAAACTGGGGGTGACAAATTGTGCACAAGTTGTCCATGATCATGCGAATAAATATATGATCCAATTATAAGCATAACTTACATGATAAGATACTGAAAGTAAGAACCAACATTGTACATTATCATTCACTAAAGCAATATTTGGTGACTTGTCAATCCCAACATTTCCTCATCATTTCACATTGATGATATATTGACACCATACATTTATTGCAACACATCATTTCTTATCGAGATATACAACATCGCATTCTTGGTGTCACTGACATTATCAATTCACCTATGTGTTAATTACATTAAACATTTCAATGGTATCAACTTGTGGCATCATTATCTTTAATTTAGTTAAGGCATGCATCATCGATTAATGGATGTAACAAGGCAAGCAAGAGAATTCATTTTATTAAGCGTGAAGGAGTAGAGAAGGGACAAACCACCACATAGACGTCCACCAATCACCAATTAAAGAAACGTTGAGAGGAGGAACAATATATGGCCAGACCTTAGTTATGCGTTCACCTGCAATGGCATCAACATTTGATCAATATACCTTCTATATCTTTATTTTTCTCAAAATTTTTAAGAATAAATACAATAAAATTCGATGAAAATGGACGAAGGCATCAATCATCAAAAATCATCACGAAAATACATTCATAAAAATCAAGCAGCGAAAAATCGTCCAGCAAAAACTACAACAGAGAGTATGGAAAGAATACTTTATGCTCGTTTACCAATACACAATTCAATGCAATCTTGGACTCATTCCTACAAAAATTTGAAAAAGGCTCTTATGCATTCATTCTTGAACGATTTGATGCCGAAAGGGTTCCCCAATACTCGGTTTTGACCGATTCTATTAAGCCACAAGCAATATATAATGGATCGGTAGGAAAGGGGCACTACAGTATCCGGAGGAGTACGAACCTAGATCATATTCTTTCCTAGCAGATGAGGAGGTTTCACCCCCTAAGTTTCCTTGAGTTCATTTATCATACTATCTTAGCTTAGTTACTTTTCTCATCATTTTTATGATGCTGGGCTTTTTCTTACTTTCATTTATTATAATCGTTTCCTAGTGGACTTGTCTCCATCCGGCTATTAGTTCTGATAGATGATATTTTATACTTTAGTTATTCATTCATGCTGCTTGTTTAGTTTATTCATCTTTATTTATGTGGATGAGATTAGTTGGCTGTGATATGTCATATGAACTGGAGTTCATATATATATATATATATATATATATATATTAGTTTTCATATATTGGAGTACCTTTTGAATATGTACTAGCTGGCACAGTCATGTACTAGTCTTACGTATTTTGGAACTAGACGTGACAAAAGCATATCATTCCACTTGAACCTACAAGTATGTGATTTGACTATAATGCTTATTTTAAATCCTTGAAAACCTTGATGGAGTTGTTTATAGTTGGTTGTCCCAAGGATGATGCGGCAAGCTAGTTTGAAATTGATCAAATCCTTTTGGTATTTCTGATGCACTTGCCAGTTTTATGGGTACTGGAGGAAAAAGAGTTACTTTGATATATAAGGATGTGAAACCATCGAATATTTACATTATATATATGTATGTATAAGCATATGCGCGCAACTATAGGATATATAAACAATTTATCATAATGAAGTGTATGAAATAAATATTTTAGAGCTGAGCCCTTGATTTGGAACTCATCAAAAGTGATCCTTTTGTTATTATAAAATGTGAATTTGTGCATTACATTATGTTGGGTAAAACTGAATTTTGTTTCTTGCAAGACTATATGAGTATTGTATTATGTCATTCTTCATTATTTTAACCTCAAAGCATTATAATAATAAGTTTAAATATTATAACATTTTTGTGCTTTTTATAATAGGGTTATTTAGTAATAAGGTTCATTAATAATTGATATTAGGATTTGTGTCTCAATAATGTCCAATATTATGATTTGGGTCTTATATTCGTCGTTGACGTCCAAATCTGTTTCCAATGTGGAGACCTATGGAGATCAAACACTAATATTGGACATTGTGGAGACCCAAATCCTACTATCAAATATTATATGAGACCATGTTACTAGATGACCCTTTATAATATTGTAGTCATCAAAGTGTTATAATAAATGAGTTTGAATGTGGCTGTTGCTTTGAAAAAAAATGTTATATATGTGCATCCCATTTGTAACATTTTTTAAATATTTATAACACTGATATTTATAATACTTAGATGTATACTAAAAATTAGTATAAAATTTAATAATTTTCGTTCTGTTTTGATCTAAATGGTGGAAGCGGTATAACAAATGTTGCAATATTTTCTCTAACTACCACAATACTTATTTTATCATCCAAAACAAAAAAACTGTAAATATCACAACATTATTTTGATTTATTTTCCATAGTGCCAATCAAATAGCCCTATGTACCAGCTGGTACACTATACCATTTGTTTTTGAAAAGACGCACTATATCATTTACTTGTAGCTAACAATGTAAAGTTCTTTATTATTATTTTTGGTATATATGTACGTAATTTAATTCTCTTTTAATTAATTTTGTCTGTACTTAAAAAAAATTAAAAGACACTCAAAGAGTAAATTAATGTATTGGAATATCAAAAGATATATTATAAGTAGGTATAACTACCCTTAGGTCTCGTTTGGTTCGCGGAATGGAAGGGAAAGGAAATCAATTCCTTTCCTTTCGAAAATTTTATTTCTCATTGATTTTCTTTTCCGATGTTTGGAAATGCCAAAGAATTTGAAAAGGAAAGTGATTACTTCAATATAGGAAAGTGATTCCTTGCTTGGATGGATGGAATCACTTTTCTCCCTAATTTTCCTTCCATTGGAAATTACTTTCCTTTCCTCCTCAATTCCTTTGACATCCAAACATAGGAAAGTAATCACTTTCCTTTTCCAACCCGGAGATTCCGCGAACCAAACGAGGCCTAATTTTTTTGGAAATTTTTTTTTACCGTAAAGTCTAATTTTTGGCATTATATAGTAGAATACATTATTATTTTCAGAAAAAAAAAAAAAATACATGATGAGCGTGAGTCAACATGAACAACTTGGACCAACATGTCCTTCCTTCCCTGCGAACCAAGTTAGGGCTGGCTTAATGATGTGGAGCCTTAACTCCATGTATGGATTACTGCCCTACTGTTCTATTCTATTCAACCTAGAGAAATTAAGGAAAGAATTAAGCGGGTTATAATTAGCCGAAGAATAGATAGTAACAGTTTCTCCTAGCTACTAGCTACTGTACTGTATGATGGAGATTGCAGCAGAAAATTGGGGAACGCAAATTCCCATCACTGCCAAAATCAGCTGCGAGGAGCGAGCTCGTCCATCCGTGTGGGTACCTGCAGCTGCTGCGCAACAAGTTGCACAATCACTCTCTCTCTCTCTATTTACTGTAGCATGTACATATAGATTAGAAGTATGTATGTCTACTCTTACAGTCTACGTGTGAAGAAAGTAAAGAAAATAACACAAACTGGAATGGTCCACTCCACTGAGTCCACTCTTCTTTGCACTAGTATGTGTATCTACGTGTGAAGAAAGTAAAGAAAGCAGCACCAGCGAAGCAATGAATAAATGATAAAGAGTTCGCAGGTCGGGAATCTTTCTTCCTTTCTTGCCGTGTATTCGGAAGCATACATATCATTTATTGGCCTGGATCCGCCCCGTCTTCAACAACACTATCCTCTCAACTGTTTTTGCAGGATGAAACTTTGTTAGACCATCTCCAATGGGGGTTTCTTATCTTCACTATTTCTATGGAAGAAATCTATTTTATAAAAAACTTCTCTCAATGATAATTTCTATCATTGTTTCTATTCTAGGTAACAATGATGTAGGAAGATAACTTTCTAGGTGGGTTTCTACATGTAGAAACTCTCATAGAAATTCGCTTATCTCTCATGACAATTATTATTGGGCCCCACACCATAAATTGGTCCTTTTACTTTTACTATGTGACACATAGGATAGAAATGGAGAACCATTGGAGAACATTTTTATGTCTACAATTTCTATGTAGAAACTCTTCCAACTAGAATAGAAATCTCCTTAAAATACAATGTCAAGTAGGATAAGAACTCAATTTTAAGAAATCACCATTGGAGATGGTCTTAGTAACCTGGAATTACCGGCCGTAGACACACCTACACGTCTTTTTGGTTGGAGGGTCGAATCCCGCATGTCCCATTTGATGTCTGCGATGCTTTCCACATAAGCCACAAGATTGATTGTTGAGTACTATAATTACAAACTAGGTTGAGGCGGATTGCGCAACAGCTATATTATGAATGAAACTTTGCTATTAACTTGGAATTACCAGACAGCATGAGAGAGATGTGAAATGGATCTCCTTTATAGCTTGGCCTATTTATTATTTACCGTGGGTTGTTTCGTTGTGTGACAATATAGTATAGGAAAATGCTACTTTGACCGTCCAGGAGGTTGGTCTACGCTGGTCCGCATCCGTGTGGCGGCCAGCTATTGGCCTCCTACTAATTTGGGCTCACCCATTGTCGACGCACTGCGTGGCTGCGGGCCAGCACGGCCAGTCCCACAATGGTCAAAATAGCAGATTCATTGAAAGGGGAGGAAGAATGTGGATATTGTTGTGAAACCCATTTTATTCACCATTATGTCATGAGTTACACATGACCCTTGGGGTCATGTAACTCATGACCCTTGGGTTATGTAACTCATGACCCTTGGGTTGCCCATTAGCCCTATATATATGGCCCTTGCCATATGATGAATAGAGAGGAATAAAAATACTATTTTACAAGATCTCGTCTCCCTTCAAACACGTTATCAGCACGATTGCTGAAGCAAGGAGAATCGACGTCCAGATCTCGACGTCATCCTTCATTTTTTTCCTAGTCGATCCGACCAGAGGCTGGTAACACTTCTTAAATTTTTTTTTTTACAAATTAATTGTTTGAATGAAAATCAAACAATTACAAGAAATATTTCCTGTTACTCGATAGTTGTTAATACCTTCATTTTCACAACTCTAATTCAGTGCCAACATTAGGAGTAATTGTCATATTTAAAGGCTCATCCTTCTAAAGGGCCCTCATGGTATGTAGCTGTGTTTTTACTAGAGACTATGGCCCTCGATGAAACTCTTCGAGCCTTCTATAAATGCTAATGCTTCCTGCAATATGTTTAATGCACGATTGTGAAAATGGTCCATTTGTACCCAAAATTTCTGCTTTGTTTCTGCTTTGAAGCACACAATAAAGGTTGAGATTAATTGATCCAGAAAAAAAAAACAAAAAAAATTACTTACTGTAATATTGGCAGATTGCATATTAGCTTCTGGACTGAACTGTTTACATATTGCTAAAACAACTTGTTACTGTCTATAACATTTTACAATTGCTTCTGTTACTTAAATCCAAAAGCTTCTATTGCTTAAATTGAAAGCTTCTGGACATTTGTTGCTTAGAATTTGTTACTGTTTACAATTCGTTTTTAAAGCTTAAATCCAAAAGCTTCTGTTGCTTAGAATTTGTTACTGTTTACAATTCGTTTTTAAAAGAAAGCTTCTGGACATTTGTTACTGTCTTCAAAACAAAAGAAAGCTTCTCGACATTTGTTATTACAATTTTAAAAAAAAAAAGAAAAAGAAAAAAAGAAGAAGAAAAACTAGTTACTATTAATAATTTGTTTTAGCTATAAAAGCTATCATGATTTATTTCATATCAGTACCATCTTATTTAATAACATTTGTTGTTACATATAACTAAGATTGCTATTATCAATTATCATTTCATAGATCAATTATCATGTCCTAGATTGACACCTTAGACAAACATTAGTATGTTACTACTTTTTGTCAATACTAGTTCCTTTTTACTCAATATATCAATTTAGGCTAAATCAAACAATTAATTGATTTAGTAAAATTTCTTTATTTTTAAAAGTTCTAAAGTTAAGATTTGTTTGGGAACAAGCCGAAAGGGCCCTTCTGTCAACAAGACGAAATTCGTCTAAGCGACCGGTACTTAAGAGTTCCTAGTGAACCTCCGCTTGCTGGGATCCGGCCCCTACAGCTAACCCAACCTTATCAAAACTTGAAAAACTAAAAATTTAAAGGTCTATTACTAAAATCTTTCTAATTGTTAAATTTTAGTTTAAAGTCATCTTATTGAGTAAATATTTTTTTTCATTGATCTATAGATGAAGTGTGAATGCCTTGTGGACAGCGCCTCGACGCACACAATCCTTCGAGAAAAAAGCTATTTTTATAGCTTATATGATTATGACGGTCCCGTTATTACGATATCAGGACTATCAAACATAATAGAAGGATCTGGTGAAGCAATTATATTGCTCCCAAATAAAACAAGACTAATAATAAAAGATGCACTATTCTCTCCTAAATCAAATAGGAACCTCATAAGTTTCAAGGACATTCGTTTAAACGGATATCACTTAGAAACAAATGAAATAAATGAGACAGAATATCTGTATGTTATTCGTCTAAAAGATGGTTCAAAAACTATCTTAGAACGATTTAAGGGACTCCCGTCGGGTCTCTATCATACTCATATTCAATCAACAAAAGCTAACATGATTGTGCACCAGAAGTGTCATTCATCGCCAAAATTTAAACTTTGGCATAATAGACTGGGTCACCCAGGATCAGCTATGATGAAACGAATCATAAGCCAATCCAGTGGACACAACCTGCAGAACCTGAAGATTCTTCAGAAGTATGATTACTCGTGTCTACCTTGTTTTCAAGGCAAACTTATAACGAGACCATCCCTTTTGAAAGTGGGACTAGAGTCTCCTAGCTTCTTAGAGAGAATTCATGGAGACATTTGCAGACCTATTCACCCCGCAAGTGGTCCATTTAGGTACTTTATGGTACTTATCGATGCATCTACTAAATGGTCTTATGTCTGCCTTTTGTCCACCCGCAACTTAGCTTTTTCTAAGCTATTGGCACAAATAATTAAGTTGCGGGCTCATTTCCCCGATAACCATATCAAAAAATTAAGACTTGATAATGCGGGTGAATTTATTTCACAAGTTTTTTAAGACTATTGCCAAGCAACTGGCATCGAAGTTGAACATCCTGTAGCTCATGTTCACACCCAGAACGGGTTAGCAGAATCTCTTATTAAGAGATTACAATGGATTGCTCGTCCATTGTTGATGCAGTCACAGTTGACTGTGAAAGCTTGGGGTCATGCTATATTGCATGCCGCATCACTTATTAGAATACGGCCTTCTGGAGGTCATATTCTATCTCCGATGCAGCTCGCTTATGGTTCACCTCCAAATATCTCACATTTGAGAGTTTTTGGTTGTGCTGTTTACGTCCCCATTGCTTCTTCACAAAGGACCAAAATGGGTCCACAACGTCGATTAGGTATCTTATATGTTGGGTTTGACTCACCCTCTATAATTAGATACCTAGAACCCCTGACGGGTGACGTATTTAAGGTACGTCTTGATGACTGTGAGTTTGATGAAGGATTATTTCCTAAACTGGGCACACAGTCTAAGAAGCCAGAAGCTTCTAAGACAATTTCTTGGGACACAAAAACTTTGTCTCATTTTGATCCGCGTACAAGTCAATGTGAAGATGAGATCCTGAAGATATTACATCTTCAGAACACTGTACATCTACTTCCGGATATATTTACTGACAGCCAGAAGATTGTCAGATCACACGTCCCTGCTGCCAACACGCCAGCTAGGATTGACATCCCCAAAGATGGATACAATCCGCCGGCAGCAGAAATGGCAATACCTCAATTAAAAAGAGGACGCCCACCAGGTTCGAGAGACAAAGTCCCTCGTAAAAGAAAAAATCCTGGAGAAATTAAGAAGATCCCAACACAGGATGCTGAGCTCAGATCAGCTACCTCTTCCCTCCTAGTTTTCCCTGAAGAGGAACAAACAGGAGAAATATCATTAAATTATGTACGTACTGGAGAGGTACTGAACAGAAAAAGCACAGTCGTCGACGACGATTTTTCGTTCAATATTGCCGTTCACGTCACTGAAAATGACGATGACATCGATCCACGGTCTCTAGCGGAATGTAAACGCAGAGGCGATTGGCCAAAGTGGAACGAGGCAATAGGAGTAGAGCTGGACTCACTCTTGAAACGCGAAGTCTTTGGACCTGTAGTCCAAACACCTGAAGGTGTAAAACCTGTGGGATATAAATAGATCTTCACAAGAAAAAGAAATGAACACAACATAGTTGTGCGCTACAAAGCACGCCTTGTAGCACAAGGTTTCTCCCAGAAACCGGGAATAGATTATGAAGAAACATATTCTCCGGTCATGGATGGGAATACCTTCAGATTCCTGATCAGCCTCTCTTCTCTGAAAAGCCTAGAAATGCAGCTCATGGACGTTGTGACTGCATATCTTTATGGCAATATAGATAAAGATATCTATATGAAACTCCCTGAAGGATATAAAATTTCACCAGAGAAAATAGATAGACCTCGGGACACCTATTCTGTAAGGTTACGAAGATCATTGTACGGTCTTAAACAATCAGGGAAAATGTGGTATAACAGACTAAGTGAGTTTCTTGCTACGCAAGGATTTACTAATGATAAAGTCTGCCCGTGTATCTTTATAAAAAGATTGGGAACATGATTTGTTATAGTCGTCGTTTATGTCGACGATTTAAATCTCATTGGATCTCCTGCAGAGATCACTGAGATATCTGAAAGCCTTAAGACAACTTTTGAAATGAAAGACCTAGGGAAAACAAAGTATTGTCTTGGCTTACAGATCGAACACCTAAAGGGTGGTATCCTGTTACACCAATCTACATATACACGAAGTTTACTTAAACAATTCCACATGGATAAATGCCATCCCCTTAGTACACCAATGGTCATTCGATCATTGGACGTAAAGAAGGACCCTTTCCGTCTACTGGAAGAGGGGGAGGAATCATTAGGTCCTGAAGTACCTTACCTAAGTGCCATTGGGGCACTACTCTATCTGGCTAACTGTACGCGTCCTGATATAGCGTTTTCAGTTAACTTATTAGCCAGATACAGTGCAGCGCCCACAAAGCGCCACTGGAATGGAGTGAAGCATCTTATGCGCTACCTCCAAGGGTCTATAGACCTAGGACTATATTACCCGAATAGTGGGTCTTCCACTTTACTTGGTTATTCAGATGCAGGTTATAGATCAGATCCCCACACAGAGAAATCATAAACTAGATTTGTGTTTACTTTCGGTGGTACGGCTATCTCCTGGAGGTCCGTCAAACAGACCAGTGTGGCTATCTCATCCAACCATTCTGAACTCCTGGCAATCCATGAAACAAGCAAGGAGTGTGTTTGGCTTCGCTCCGTCATTCAGCACATTTTGGCATCTACTGGCCTGAAGACTGGTGAACTTGAGCCTACTACCCTTTTTGAAGATAATGCAGCATGCGTAGCTCAACTTCAGAAAGGATACATGAAGAGTGACAAGATGAAGCACATATCCCCCAAATTCTTCTGGACGCACGACCTTCAAGAGAAGGGACAAATCAAAGTACAACAAATTCAATCTTGTAATAACTTAGCAGATTTGTTTACCAAAACACTGCCACGATATACTTTTGTAAAGCTTGTTAGAGGAATAGGGATGAGGCAACAAAAAGACCTGCAAGCCTGAAGCTTGTATAGATCAGGGGGAGTAAAACTATAGGATTGTACTCTTTTTCCTTAGGACTGATGGTTTTTCCCACTGGGTTTTCCACAGCCAAGGTTTTAATGAGGCAAACCAAGTTTACTCTGGATCCAGCAGTATCAACCCCATTAGCTTATTGAATCCCGAAGTATTTTATAAGTGGATCCAAGGAAATGGATGAATAAGGGGGAGTGTTGTGAAACCCATTTTATTCACCATTATGTCATGAGTTACACATGACCCTTGGGGTCATGTAACTCATGACCCTTGGGTTATGTAACTCATGACCCTTGGGTTGCCCATTAGCCCTATATATATGGCCCTTGCCATATGATGAATAGAGAGGAATAAAAATACTATTTTACAAGATCTCGTCTCCCTTCAAACAGATATAAAGTTTTAAATCGTTTAAATTTAGTAAATAATCGTGTAAAATTTTAAAGTCCTATGGTAAACTTATGTTTTTTTTTAATAAATACACAACCCATTAAGGCCTCCTGAGTGGATTCACCCATAGTTGCAATATATTGTTTTGTTATGTAGCAATTACATATGTAGAAAAGATGAACTTATATGACATTAGGGGCGAGTTACAATTTATTTATAATAAAATATATAATATATTCGTATATTTTTATAAATTATTGTAGCGACATGTGAGCACCCTAAATTTTGGGTTGATTTTTTTTTCATTTTATTTTAATTTTCTGATTGGGGGTAATTTTAAAATTTCGTGTTTATAATTATTTTAATAATGACATTTAATTCATAATATGATTTTTGGTGATTTTAAATCATTTTAACATTATTTAAATCAATGACTTGTGGTTTTGACATTTTGCTAGTGAAACCCTAGAGACTGTTTGACCTAGAGCCTAACCATGTGATTATGATATTTTAATGTCATTTTTGGCCTAAGAATATTTTTGCATTTGACCTCTTTGAATTATTTTGATATTATTTTATTATTTATGATATTGTTTTGGGGTTATTTGAGTCGGGTTCGAATTTCAACTCAATCCGACTTGAAACGGGGACCCGGGGGTAGTTTGACTCTAGTGGGACCCACACACTAGTTAGGCATGGCCCACATGATATTAATTTTAGTTCACATGATAGAAATATTTTAGTTAGAGGTTAGACTAATTATTATGGATAAGGTTAGTGTGATTAGAGACTTTAGAATGACTAATTTAGCCCCAACCAATTAGCCCTTTCATAATACTCATAGAATAGGTTAGTAGGGGCTTTTGGACTTTTCCTAATAGGACAAAACCACCTTTATGGCCAGCCACAATAAGGATAGGGTTGAGCCTCTCATTTATCATTATCCATCTATTTTTCTCTCTCTTGTTCTTTCCCAAATTCCTAGAGAGCAATCCCTAGCAATTTCTCCACCAAATCCTTCCATTTCTCCACCAAATCCTTCCATTTTACCACCAAATCTTCTTCTTTCCTTCTCCATTCTAGTCAAGGAGGAAGCTACCCAAGTTTGGGAGGATTCGGAGCTCGTTCGTGTCCTTTTGGAATCTCTACGTGTCGGTGTCGCTCCGGAAAGGTTTTTCTTCGATTCGATCTACCGGGAGGTATAAATCTCTTCTCCTTTTCATTTTCTCATGCATATAGGTCTATTTTGAACCCATAGGAATGACTCCCATGGTTGTATCTCCATTTGTGTCTATTTTGTGTCCATTTGGAGGTCATAGGAGTGTCCTTTGTGTTGTGGATGTGTTCATGTTACATATATAGATTTATATATATATATTGTAATGAGAGTGTATCTATATTTATATATGTAATAAATGGTTCATGATAATTATATAATCAAGTTTGTGAGTATGGTTCCTCATATTATTATTGCTATTATTGTTGTGGATAATTAGGATATATATTGTGTATTCTTTTGGCTCAAACTATCTAAATCCGTCATGATTTTTATCCACGTTTTTAATTTCAGCCCTAACTTCGAAATGTCATAACTTCTAGCACAAAGCTCGGTTTAATCTCTCGTTTTTTTTAAATGAAGCGTATTGAAGTTAGCTTTCCAAAAACATGTATTAATAGGCCAAATTCTTTCTGTAACTTTTTGGAGAATTATTTGAGTGTCAGCTGTACGAAAAACAAACGCGTTCTCGGTGTTTTCGCGATTCCAGGAGTTTCCGGAAACGAAAACGCGATCCGTTTAAAGTTTCGGAAAGCTAACACATAGATCTATAACATACTTTAATCATAGTGTTTAATTCATGCTGAGATGGTACAGTATTCATTATTAGTAGGAGTTACTATTCGGCATATGCATTTTGTGCACCCTTGTGTGTAATATAATGTTCTATTTGATTTTAACCCATGTTAATGTATATACATTATGTAACTAAATAGAGAATGCAAGCATGAGTAAATATTTAAATAAATGATGTATGAGATATAAGTATCCTATCTAATGTAAGCATGTATAAGTATGGCTTGTAATGAATATGTAGGTTCCATAGTATGTAATGTATGGTGCATATAGTAGTGCAAGAGAATAAATGAATGATGAATGAATGCAAGCATGAATGTAATGTAATAATAGATGTAATGTATGCAATATACAAGTTAATGAGATGTAATGTTCTATGTTAACACAAATCCTATATTACCTCATGTACCCCCTTACACTATGTTGACACTATCACACTTGACACATTATTCACTTACACTTTGACACTCTTTGATATGTATACACTATGTATGCCCATTTATCCCTCACTTGCCCCTTTGCCATGTTCACATACACACACATAGCCTCTTAAATAAGTATTTATGAATATAGTTAACTTAGCTATGTATGTATATTATATATATGTTAGCATATTGTGTTGTAATATATAAGTTTATATAACCATTTAAAATGCCATGATTATAGACCTAATGTTGAATACTAATATATGCATGTTTATATATTTGTAGACATATATAGCTTAAAGTAATAGATTACCTAGTGTATATCCAATGTGAATTCTTGCCTATTTGAGTATTGAATAATTGCATGCTATATAGAGTTGGGTGTATGTTGGCTTGTATAGCCTTGTATTGATGTGTGCTTGCTAGGATAGTCTTGGTTAGGCCTAGTAAGACTTACTGGGTTAGGACATGACCTAGTTTGACCTAGTTTGACTAGTGCAGTTGACCAGAGTTGACCAAGGGTTGACTTTGGCCTAGCTTGACCTAGATTCATGTAGAATGCATTGTAGTACTTTATATTACCCTTCTGGACATGTTGTGACTTGTGCTGTTCTAATTAGGAGCCAGACACCTCTCCTCGGACAGTATATTTACTTTGGACATTCAGACATCAGACGAGTATATTCTCTGACCGTTTCATACTTGTATGGATTTATATTCTTGCTCTAGATTACTGTAACTCCACCTCCCAGTTTTTCTTAAATAAAAATAAATTCAATTTCTATAAAATTATTTTCTTGTTATTACTAGTCCAATAATAAATTAATTTCAGTTTAAATATTTTGGAGGGAGTTAATTCTGTACAAATTTTTCAAATTGGAATTTGTTGTAACAACCTTTAATTATTTTCCTTAATTTAAAAACTGTTTTTATATAATTTATGTAATTATGAAAAGGCAGAGGTTTCTTTTGTAAATTTTCTATTAATTAAAGTTGCGGGTTATAAATACTGAAAAGGGGGAGGGGTTTATTGCAAAAAGTTTCAGGCGGAGGGACTTATTAAAGAACCTTTCTGGCGGGAGGACTTTTATGCAAAATTTTCTTTAAATCTGTAGCTGGGAAGAGAGAGAGAATCATTAGTATTTCTTTCATTCCTTTTTCTTAACTCTCTTCCCCAAACCTCCTTTCGAACCCTAACCCTAAGTTTTTGTTCCTGAGGAACCCTAAATCGATCGACGACGACGATTTCGAGCGGCGAACTCAGCGGCGATGGCCGACGTCCTCTTTGTGGCGATGGCGACCGCCGCCGGTGTCGACGTCCAGTCCCTTCTCCCAGTTCGGCGGTGGCGAGTAGACCCCCCCACCTTCACGACAGCTGCGTGGCCAACTCTCCTCTCCACTGACGGATCTCCCGAAGTGATGACAGCGGTGAGGCTCTTCCAGACGCTCGATCCATTCTCCGACCTAGGGTTTCATTCCTCGGTGAGTGTTTCGAACACTCTAATTATTCAGATCTAGGGATTAGTTTGGATCTGGCTAAACTCATCCTTTCCCTCTCGTTTTGTTCGGATCTAGTAGGAATATCGACGATCGAGCCGATCCATTCTCCGGCGATCGTCGAGTTTCGAGAAGGATCGACATAGGAATTTCGAGCACTGGAGATCCGTTCTTTTTTCGATCCTTTCTACTGGTGAGTTGCTGGACTTGGCTCGGATTTGATTTCTTTGGTATTTTCTTCTATGATTTTCCTGGACTTGGCTCGGATCTAGAATTTGTCCTGAGTTTGAGGATTATTCATTACTGTGACTTTTTCCTTCTGGTTATTTGGATCGGACAAGTTGGGCGGAGTGGATTAGATCGATTTATTGATGTTCGATTGTGTGAGTTTTAACGTTGGAGTTTTGACCTCTCTAAATTTTTTTCGGATAGAATTTCCAATTTACTGTATTGCTCTGTTTCGTTTCTCTGATCGAATCCTGTTTGCTGAAATGCCGAACAATTTTGAATCCACCCGTAGACACGAGGAGGCCGTGTCCAGTTCCTATCTTCCTGTGATTTCATTTTCTGGACACTATCTCAATTCAGGTAACATCAATTACTTCTTCTAGTTGTTGTGGTTACATTTTGGTTCTCTGGTAACTTGTATGTGTAGTGTTGATCGGTGGCGTGTATTCGTGTCCTGTCGGTCGTGTCCGGGAAGGCATCATCTATGCGTGTCTAGAGGGGTTGCGTTTGCTGTTGTGATCGACGATGGGGTCGTGGGAGTTGCAACTGCAGGGAGACGGGGTCGGGTTTGCATTCAATAGCAGTAGCCTCGACCATTTGAACTGATGGCTGCTTTCATTTCACTACAAGAAAAATGACCTTTCTTGACGGTCAATTTATTGACGTATGGTCAAAACCGTCAAGGAAAGCAGTTATCTTGACGGTTTTATGCATACGTCAACAAAACACCCATTTTTCTGTTATATATTAAAATTTGACCATATTACTTGACGGTTTTATACAAAGCGTCAAGAAAACCCATTGCATTACTTGACGGTTTGCTGATAACCGTCAAGTAATGCATGTGCAAAAAAAAGGCGCGCACATTTCAGATGCCATTTTCGTAATTTTTTCAAAAAAAAATTTTCTTGACGGTTTTAACAAAATTTGGGAATCGAGGGTTTCTTATATATTTCACATCCACATACTTCTTTTCCTCCTTCCCCCATCCCTCTCCCTCTCGAGCTCCCCCTCCGGTGGAAGTCTTCCCCCGGCCGGCGAACCCCGACCGGCGACCGAGCCTGTAAGTCTCCCCCTCTCCTCCGCCCTCTTCCCTAGCTTCTTTTCCGACCATCTCGTCAGCCACCCCGACTTCCACAGCCCTCCCGACCGTGCCCTAACCCTGTTCTCCGGCAATCCGCCGTCTCCCCTCTCATCCCCGCAGCCGACTTCAAGCGTTCCCTCTTCCCCCTTCCTTTCCGACCCCGATTTTCTCCACAGCCCTAAACCCCTCTCCCATGTTCTTCATCCCGACCCCCCCGGAAACCCTAGCTCCCGGACTCCGGACGCGACTCGAACTTGTAGAGCGGCGTCGGCTCGGCCCTCAGCAGGTTCTGCGCGCAGTACCTCAGCGACATCTCCGGCACCACGACGTAGTGCTCCGTCACCGCGAACGAGTGCACCCACCCCGGCGCCGGCCCGCCCCTGCACTCCACCCTCCCCACCACCCTCCTCTCGTTCGTCCCGGCCTCCATCCTCACCACCGTGTACCCGGCCCTCACCAGGTCCGGCAGCAGCGTCACCATCTCCGTCTCCGTCACTATCGGGTGCGCCGAGTGCACCAGCCCCCCGAGGTAGTCGCTGTACTCGAACCTCCCTGAGGGCGGCCTTGTAGGCGCCCGTGCTTCCCGTGGACGCTTCCCGTTCCGTGCGTGCTTCCCGTAGCCGACCCGATGATCGCAGCCGCGACACGGCGAGGCGACGTCCGTGTCCGCACACGTAGCACGAGTCCGAGGCGTCCCTTCGGATTCCGACTTGCCCTTCGGTATATTTCTGAAACTCTTGGGTTGGTTTTGCTATTTCATATATGCGTGTCGATGATATATGTCGAGGGAGCCACATTGCTAATAGAAGGCAGAACTTCTAATGAATTAACACAAATTTATATACATACGATTGCACCTAACCATTTTGTAATGCAATATTCATGATGGGAAGTGTCATCTGATTGAACTCGGACACTTTGACATTCAATAACACATGTTGGCATAAACCAAGTAGCCAAGATGTCTGTGGTTGGAGAAAGCAACATGGAATGAATGATATAAGCATCTAGCAAACAATTTGCTTACTCCTGACCAAAATGGTTGCTTTCATTGCTACAGCATCCGGAATCGAACTTGCTCTCCTTATCCCTAACATTTCTCCTTCAACATAATTTTCAGTAATGTCACAAAAAAATATGCTTATTTTTTTCTTTCAAATATTTCACAAATCACATAATGTAAAGCCAAAGTAGCATTTTTCTCGCGTGCAAATGAAATATATGGTACAAGATGCAGTAATAGGTACTTCCTGCTACAAGTATTCAAAATCATAGTTAATACTTCAAGTAAACAAATGTGATGGAACACATTTTAGACATCAACATTAAGGACCACATCAATCAAGGTATGTATTAGTTTTTCACTAAACGCATGGCAAGCATAGAAGCTCGAATGCCCAGTGGCTTCAAATTGCTTGTTACTACTTTATAAGTGTAGCAGGCCAAGAAATAGAGTAATTAGCATCTGAAACGTACTCTTCCAGACTTGATCAACAGTTTGCTATTGGTTAATAGAATAGGATAAGCATGAAGCATCTACACCATACCAAATCACAAGTTGCATAGTTAAATCTAACTATTGAACCATCTATAAGAAAATAAATTGAAGTATCGATGCAGCGGAGATTCTTCTTTAACTGGTCGTCGATTTGATTCTCTTGCCACTGTATTAAATTTGCAGGATCTAGTTTACAAAAGCACCAAACTAACAATTGGTGCAAAGAAGAAGGCCAGCAGTTGTAAGATCTTAAACAAATTTAAGCTCTAATTGACCTGCCATCACAGAATAAGTAATTTGTTAGCTGTTTTTAACACCAAAAGGAACTGCAAGTTTCCTTATTGACTAGAATCTCAGATAAACACAAAACCTTCAGAAGAAAAAAATCTGCTTCACAAACTCAGTGCGCAATCAATAATATTTGTATAATTTGGGTCGACCTCTTCATGGTTGAAGAGATACCAGCTACAGCTATGAACTTTCACCAGATCCTGAGCAGCATAGAAACAGACCTTGCAGCTACCACGCAAATATAATTTCGTGTTGAAGTATCAGTGGGTTGTGTTTAAAATTCAGAATAAGTTAAAAGTCTTAATATACAAATTAAATGTACAGTTTAAGCATAATTTTCTACATTATTTATGTAATTTGATGTTGTTTCTGATAGAACAATTTAAAATAAAGTTAGCCAAATAAATCGACTTTTATTTTTATTCAAATCTATCATTTTTGTAATGTATTAGAGTTGATTTCTAATGTCATTCAAAATGTATATCGGTTTTAGGTTTGGCCGATTTTGTTTGGTTTTAGTATGTCTTGGCTGACAACACCGAAACTATAAACTTATGGCTGATGACTGGACATAATTTGTTGATACTGGTTTTTGTGGCTAGGCCGAGTATGCACAAACTTGATACAAAATAATAGAAAATAACTAATACATGTGGGACAACTCTCTGAAACTTGATCAATACCTATACTCTATTTAGAGGATACAAATATTGATACACATATTAGTGGGGTGAAAAAACATTTAACAATATTTGGTACGAACGAATAAATACAGATAGAGGTCAGACATCTATTCCTAATATATGTTCATATTATACATATATTTCATTCATGAAATACTATATATCCCTAATATAATCACTCTCAATGTATAACTATTTCTATAAATACTTTTGTGGACAGGCTTCAAATTTTTTCAGTGACTTCTGAATGCCTCAGACATTTGTCCCAAACTTTGTGTCTCCAGATATTTTATGAGGCAAGCCTGATGATCTGAAAGGTTAAGCCATTGAGAGGTGTCCTAAAATTAAAGCTTGCCAATTTTATTAGTTGTAATTGCATTTTACTGGCTTGTTATGAATATAAAAATTAGATGCTTCTGACCATTGACTTTTGATGCACTCTTAAGATCCTCTCCAGGAGACCCCAAACTTAACTATTATTTAGAATTGTTCTTATGCTTGCATCAATATGAGTCTTTATACTCTGTATTGATAGTCTGATATAGCTTGGGTTTTGCCTACTTGTTACTTGGTTTTTGTTATCTTACTATTAGTATTTAGTCTTATTTGTTCAGTAAATCCAGTTAGCATTATTTATCAAGTATTTTAGCTGATTGTGAGGGATTTCAGCTGTTATCTTACCTTTGATATTGACTGTAAGCTCCTTCTAAACGTCTGGAATTAACTTGGATTTCATATATATAGCCATAACACAAATTTATAGTCTTACCTGGTTATGGTGGTGAGAGCTATATAACTTATATTTTTCTATCCTAGTACATGTTATTCAAATCCTTAATTTGACGTCAAATAATTAAGTTTCCGTGTTGCTTACGAAAGCTTACAACTTAGTATTTCGTTTTGGCTCTTAGGCAAGCAATTTTGCCTAAAAATGATCTGGTACTTCTTTCATGTTAACTAAAGTCAAGTTTTTAAAAAATCCAGTTATACTTTTTTTACAATTCCTCATATGCGAATTTGATATTTTATAAGAAAATATTGGAAGAATTAGATTCTATAATGCAACTAGGCCTTTTGGTTGGGGTAAATGGCAATTATAAGTTCTAGTTATCAAAAAATTTCTTTCGAATGGTTAAATTACAGAAACATGAAATTGCAATTTCTACAGAACTAACTTTCGGCAGCTAAATTTCATTCCAACTTGATTTTGATGCCAATACAATTATACAAACCAAATTGACTTTTGACAGTGCTTAGTTCCAACATTGGATGGATAGTTGCAAAATATAATAAAAAAATCATACAACCATTGTCATCTATAGGCTTCCTTCTAACCTCCAGTTTCTTGACCATGGGCAAGGTTTAGGTACTCATCGCTCGTAGACACTACTTAGAGTGTCACACAGGCTGTTGGGCTTGAAGGCGATCTGTGCAAGCAGGAGGATGTGGCAAGAAGTGTAGAAACAACCATCAAACATTTTCGTAAGCTAGATATTCATGTTAACGGAGCATCAGGCAATGGAGGATTTGTCACCTTGGCTTTCGAACATGTGAGTATACTTTGTTGCATGTTGATATGGTATAACATCTATTATACTTTCTGGCTCAATTTACTTTTGAAGTACATCAGTATAATTCTCTCCACTATACTTCAGTCACGAAGCACTTGTTGAGTTGTCTTTTTGTGCAACATTAGTTGGTGGCTTATCCTCTAGAAAATAATATGTGGCTTTTTTCAAATTGTAAGCTGGTGACTAAGATGGGGAAGCCTACTGGCTAAGGCCTTTGGCGTGTTAGGGAGATGTCAAGGTTCAAGGCTGCAATAGTTTTTAGAAATTTCCCATAAAAATTAAAATAATGTAAAATGGGAAGTGACTCATAAAACTGAGTCCATTTGTGAAGCCAGTCATTTTTGGGGAACTAATTATGATATTAGGGTCAATGGAATTACATCATGACCTATTGAAGGCACTCCTGGACTTATAAAACTTGACCCATTCTTCTTGGTCATGCATGCTACCTTTCATGCTTAATAAAATAATATACCGGTATCTATGTCATGGACAACTGAAGATTAAAGTTTCAACTCATCCTTACATGCTGATTTCATTCTCAAATATCCCTTTTTGCCAAATTGGAAAGCTTAGAGCACAAGAGAAATATTGAGCACTCTAATCTTAGTTATGTCATGTATGCATCCATGCATGTTAGTTTGCATTATGTATTGTATATGTTGAGTCATACATAAATTTTCTTTAAGCCCTTAGTATGTGATTCTTTGTTTGTTCTTGACAATAACCAGGTTGTTCTCCTTCGTCCACAATCCTGAGAAGACTCTTGAAGGAAATCAAGCTCATATTATCACCTTGAGGATCATCATCATAATTATGGTCATGCTTGTGATTCTTTGTACTCTTCTTCCTCCAATCTTGAGAAGAATTTTTGTATACTTTGTATATATCATTCTTGGATGTTTGTGATGTACAAACTTTGTATTTGTGATCAATAAAAAGATTGTGTATTATAATATTATGTGTGTGTTGTAACTGGCATATATTGATATTATGTGTGTTTGGTAATTGGATTCTGGAATATATTGATATTATTGTAAACATGTTTATCTTGACGATTGCAAAACGTCAAAAAAAATTCATTTCTTGACGGTTTTTAAACATCAAAAATATTTTCCTTGACGGTTTTTTCCCGTCAAGAAAGACTTTTCTTGACGGTTATTACCCGTCATCTAGGCCCCCGTCAAGAAAAGTCGACACTTTTCTTGACGGTTTTTTGTTTGTTTTCTTGACGGTTTAAAACCGTCAAGACAAGCTTGTTTCTTGACGGTTTAAAACCGTCAAGAAAACAAATAAAAAACCGTCAAGAAAAGCGTCGACTTTTCTTGACGGGGGCCTAGATGACGGATCCAAAACCGTCAAGAAAAGTCTTTCTTGACGGGGAAAAACCGTCAAGAAAAGCCATTTTTCTTGTAGTGTTTGAACTGTTGTGATCTCTGTTGAATATTTTATTGAGGATTTTCTTTTATGTATTTTGTATAATACACTCTGGATGGAAGCAGTGAATATTTTCATTATTTGATTCTCAATTTGTTGTATAATTGTTCTTCAATTTCTTCTCAGATTATTGTAATAGTTTAATTGGATATGATATGAGCCTTTCTCCTATTTTGATGTGCTACTAATCCAGAGCTATAAATTTGGAGAAGTTAGTAACATGGGGGGTTAGTTGAGTATGTGTTGATGACTGAATTCTTTGGCAATGGGCCGGACCTGTGGAAGTGGGATTAGGGTGTGATCTCTGTCAGTACTGCAGAACTTAAGGATTTGTGTATGCAAAGTTAATGAGTTTATATTGAGCTTAGCAACATTTAGTATTCCTGTGTTTTGGTTAAAGTGTGGAGCAAGTGACTTGATACACCCTGTTTTATGAACTGCAAGCCAGAATGGTTTTTAATTCAACAAATTTCCTTTATAACCCCTCTTTAAAAACTACTTTTGTTTAAATAAAGCTGAGTTGCTATAAGGGTAGTATTAAGGGTTAAATTCAGTATATTTTTATCGACTATACTTGGTAATCTGTCTATAGGTAAAATATGTAGTGAAGTTAAACTTATGGTTTATACCAATATATGTGTATAGATTTGCAAACTAGATTTCTACTTAGATTATAGATTTTAACTCTACAGCAAGGTATGTTAGAAGTTGGTTTTCCTAAAACTAAATTCTGGTGATAATTCATAAACAAAAATTGTCTTTCCAAAGAAAGACAGCCCTTTTGATTAAGCAGTTTAACTTTTAGGCTGGAATTATTTTCTTAAAACTAGTTTAACTTTGATAGCTAATACTTCCTGTAGTTACCAGTTAGATTCATTTAGACATTAGATCTTGAGTAAGTAGAAAATAGCAATAGTATAGCAACTGATAGTTTAGAACTTAACCAACCTATAAATCATTTACTTACAGGAGGACATCCAGTTTCTTGGTTACTTGTACTTTCCTGGAGCAAGGCAAGTACATTCTATGGTTTTGATCAGTGCATTTTCTTGTTCTTTATTGCTGACACACTGCGACACGTTCATGATCTTTTCTGGCTTGTTCTTTCATGATCTTACTTGTTCTTTCATGATCTTACTTGCATCTTGGGGTGGGGAAATACTCTAGATATGTGACCAAACCCGGATACTTATTTATGATCTTTAGCTTAGGCCTCGCACAGTGCACGCGGGTCCTAAGCCGTACCTACATGATCTTTCAGGATCTTTCATGTTCTTTCATGGTCTTACCCAAGCCGGTCACATATTATAGAAGTATTTCAAACTTATAACACACATGTTCAGGATTTTGTTCTTACATTAGTTTCCTATGATCCTGATCTTGATTTTAGCTATAGTCGTGATCTTTCCTGCATCTTTACATAGTCATGATCTTTCATGTATCTTTATAGCAGTAGTTCATGTTCTTCATGTTCTTTACATACCTTGTTTTTATCCTGTTCTTTCAGCATTTATTTTCCATACCATGATGTTATTGTTCATTACCTAGAACTGTACTTTGCTCCGCTCCTGAATAGGATATGTTGCAGGTATGCTTGCAGGACATTGTTCTACTCTATGTTCCAGAGCCCAGGATTTAGCTGAGCAGGATGAGGCTTAGCTTGAGGTTTCAGGTTTAGACTGTTAGCTTTACTCTTAGATATTGTCTTTAGAATTCATGTACATTTCATTCTTGATGACTCGTACATTATGATATCTAGATTTGTGGATTATGGTGATCATTCTGGGATACGTTTTTAGATGCTGTGATTCTATATTTTCATGTTTATCTGGTTAGTTTTCTCTAGCTTGGTACAGCTTACTTCGTCGTGTCTAACGACGAAGGCTGGGCGTGTCCGACTCGTGTCCGATTATTCGGGAGCGGGTCGTGACATGTTTTTAGTGGTGGCCCATGCAGGTCCATCCTAATGGTACCTAGGTCTTAGCGTACTATTGGGGGACTTGATTATACTAGGGAAACTTGATCACAGCATAGGAAAATCGAGAAATAAGGGTATATCAGATATATCAGGTATATCAGGTATTTTAATATTCTATAAACACTTGTTGTATGTAGGTGTAGGTTATTTTAACAGTTTTCTGTTTTGTAGATAGTTCAAAAGCATGCGACACCCGAACTGTCAATTCACCTGCATTTGACGGTTCCGAGCTTCCACTACGTTCTATCACTCTACTATCCCCATGGGTAGTACGTAGATGACGGAGACGTCTGAAGAGTCCCTTGACAACCAGAGGAAGCAGGCCACCCTTTTTAAGTCAGACTTGTGGATACACTCTCCGAGCCAGGAAGGACTTCTGATTTCCAGACTCTCAGACACTTGGATTTTTCCGACACCGAGCGCATATCTTACATCAAGGAGCAGATGCAGATCGAGAACCTGGAGTTACCACTGAAGATCACCCAAGCTTCTGAGGACCTGATTTCTCTGAAGATTAGAGCCACCTGCCAGGAGATCCAGAATGTAGCACAGACAATAGGACACAACGGGAAACTGAAGCTCAGAAGGAACATGAAGATTTATGACAAAGACAACAACTACCCTGGACCCGCAAAGCGTCACAACACTCAGTCAGCGTTTCTTCGGTCACACCACCAATCGCATCATCGGGAGCAGATCTCAGCAGCCAGCAGCCATATATTCCTGGCAGAGCCCTGCACTTCAGCCCCAGCGGGAGATCCAGATTCAGATCCAGCCGACGATTATTTACAATTTCTGCCACCTCTCAGGATGCCACTATGAAGAGTGCCGCAAAAGACAGAGGCTATACTATACTACGGATCGCCTGCCCACCAAGTCAAGACTGCTGGAGAACGTTGATCACACTGCCCGAGAACAAGCGCGAGGAGCATCAGACTACAGCAAAAGGGAACCACCTTCTCAGAATCAGCAAACACATGGAGCACTGCCGCAAGGACCAGCCTATATCAGGACAGCTGAAGAAATTGAAGTGATTCCAGTCCCGGAGAAACACTGAAGATGGACTGAAGACAGAAGACTCTTTTGCATGGTTGGAGAAAACCATGGATCATGATTCATAATTCAGTTTTTCTTTAGATTTCTCTTACACCTAGATTGTTTCTTAGAGACTTCCTTGTTTCCTATTTAAGGATTATTAGATTTTATTTTCCTATTCTGAAACCTTGGTCGCTATTCGAGATGTATTTTGAAAGTAGTTTCCATCCTTGTTCGTCACTCTGCTCTTATTCGAGATTTTCTTCCTGCTTGATAACTTGTTTTCTATGGCGTCGTTTTCTAATTCAAGTTTTGGTTCTACTCGAATTTTGTTCCCCATTCAGACCCTGTTGATATTTAAGACTTTACTTCGGATTACATTCCTATTCAAACTTATGCCATTCAAAACCTTGTTTGAATCTTGCTTCTATTCGAGATTTCATTTGCAGATTTCGTTTTCTATCTTAAAATTTTGACTCGTCCCCTATGAGATTTTATTTCTCATTTGTGAATTGTTTTTTATTCTATTCACGATCCTGTTGATCTTGCCTCGTATTTTGAGATTTCACTTGTTTCGTATCCGCTACTTAATACCATATTTTCATATTCATTTTTCATGACTTTGTTTTCTATTTTTTGTTCCCAACTTTGTGTCGATTTTGTTTCCTATTTGATGTCTTGTTTCCTCGTCATTCTATTCGAGATTTTATTTCCTAATCATGACCTTGTTGATACTTGATTTTCTATTTTTCACTGTATACCTTATTGGGGAATTCGTTTCAATTCAAGTTTTGCTCGAGATTTCATTTTCATTCGAGATTTTATTGAAACTTGTTTCCAGTACGGAATTTTATTTCTTATTTTGAAACTTGTCTCCTATCTAATACCTTGCCTCAGTTCATCCTTTGAGACTCTGTTATCCCTTCGGAATAATGTCCCATATATGGAATCTTGTTACCATTCCAGATATCAGTTGATATTCCGTCATAATTTGAAACTTCGTTCTGTCTGAAATTTTAAATCTCCCTGGCTGCCCTTTTGTACTCACTGATTGGATCCCTTGTCATTTTTAGTACCTAATAAACTCATGTATTCTAACAGTCAGGTAACTTCATCATTTTCGTGAATTGGACTATTGAAATTCATTTTAAATTCCTTGAAACTCTTTTGAAATTCCTAGGGATAAAGTCGGGAGGCTATTCGATGACCTACTATGGCATGACAGTTGCGCGCTGCAGCCATTAGCTGGATTATGGAGACTGAGGGTTCACTGCAGCCAGTAGCACGCTGGCGAGGCAGGAACTCTAAGTTGAAGTGATTTCAGACAATCATAGGTTTTCAAGTACTGTCGGGACTTGTCATATTCTTCATACCTTGATCTCTTGGGTTGCCTTATCAATGATTGTTGGAAAATGGATAAGGTTGACAGATTATTCGGTGACATATTGTTATTTGAGTCACGGAGCTGAAGTCCACTGCAGTCAGATACATACTGACGGGGTAGGGATTCTAAGCAAAGTGATTTCAGATACCAACATGTTCTTGGATATTCTGGAGACTATATTTCCTTTTTATATGATTATTGGTTTTTGAGAATCACAGATTCTTACAAGTTCATTCTGATTTGATACTGTATCTCCTGAGTATTGCGTACGTCTCCTCAATCAATCCTTGCTAAATTTTCCTTCTAGCACTTTATCGTTATATCATTGAATTCCTCAAAATTGTATATTACCAGATTGTGATTCCATATTTCGTTGTGTCTTGTCTAAACTTTAATCTTAAGTCATGTCTATCTGACCATGATTTTCTATCTTGTTCTAGTCTACCTGTGTTAAACTATTGATTCTTGATCATACCTAATAATTGTGTCTTCATGATTTTGCTCCTCTAAGATGTAATTGAACTTCGTTCCATCTCGTGCCTATTTGATTTTGATCATTGGTAGATCGTGTTATTTCAACTTCTTGTGTGTAATTATCGTATTTGACCTCAAAGGCTCAGGGCGTCTCAGAGTTGCGCAGGATCGACAGAAGCACTGGACGGACAGCAGCAGACGGACACTTGAGTTCGAGGTTGGAGATAGAGTATTCCTGAAGATCTCACCGACTAGGGGCGTCATCAGTTTCGGCAGAGGCGGAAAGCTCAGTCCGAGATTCATCGGACCTTTCGACGTGACGGCACGGATTGGCGAGGTGGCATATCGATTAACGCTTCCAGCTAGCTTGGAGGGAGTGCACGACGTTTTCCACGTGTTCCAGATTCGATGCTACATTCCAGATCCGAGTCATGTGGTGGACTATTCTGAGCTAGAGGTGGGCCCGAGATTGATTTACGAGGAGCAGCCAGTAGAGATCCTTCATCGGAGGGAGAAGCGCTTGCGGAACCAGACTATTCCTCTCGTTCGCGTCATGTGGAGACACCACTCTCCGGGAGAGTCCACATGGGAGCGCGAAGACGAGATGCGAGAGCGCTATCCCACTCTGTTTGATTGATTTGATTGTACCATATTTTGTGGATTTCTATTTTCAATAAATGACTGGTGTTTGGACCTTGTGATTGCTGAGATTTTTTTTGGGTCCTTTCAATTTCGAGGACGAAATTTTTTTAAGGGGGGAGATTTGTAACTCCACCTCCCAGTTTTTCTTAAATAAAAATAAATTCAATTTCTATAAAATTATGTTCTTGTTATTATTAGTCCAATAATAAATTAATTTCAGTTTAAATATTTTGGAGGGAGTTAATTCTGTACAAATTTTTCAAATTGGAATTTGTTGTAACAACCTTTAATTATTTTCCTTAATTTAAAAACTGTTTTTATATAATTTATGTAATTATGAAAAGGCAGAGGTTTCTTTTGTAAATTTTCTATTAATTAAAGTTGCGGGTTATAAATACTGAAAAGGGGGAGGGGTTTATTGCAAAAAGTTTCAGGCGGAGGGACTTATTAAAGAACCTTTCTGGCGGGAGGACTTTTATGCAAAATTTTCTTTAAATCTGTAGCTGGGAAGAGAGAGAGAATCATTAGTATTTCTTTCATTCCTTTTTCTTAACTCTCTTCCCCAAACCTCCTTTCGAACCCTAACCCTAAGTTTTCGTTCCTGAGGAACCCTAAATCGATCGACGACGACGATTTCGAGCGGCGAACTCAGCGGCGATGGCCGACGTCCTCTTTGTGGCGATGGCGACTGCCGCCGGTGTCGACGTCCAGTCCCTTCTCCCAGTTCGGCGGTGGCGAGTAGACCCCCCCACCTTCACGACAGCAGCGTGGCCAAATCTCCTCTCCACTGACGGATCTCCCGAAGCGATGACAGCGGTGAGGCTCTTCCAGACGCTCGATCCATTCTCCGACCTAGGGTTTCATTCCTCGGTGAGTGTTTCGAACACTCTAATTATTCAGATCTAGGGATTAGTTTGGATCTGGCTAAACTCATCCTTTCCCTCTCGTTTTGTTCGGATCTAGTAGGAATATCGACGATCGAGCCGATCCATTCTCCGGCGATCGTCGAGTTTCGAGAAGGATCGACCTAGGAATTTCGAGCACTGGAGATCCGTTCTTTTTCCGATCCTTTCCACTGGTGAGTTGCTGGACTTGGCTCGGATTTGATTTCTTTGGTATTTTCGTCTATGATTTTCCTGGACTTGGCTCGGATCTAGAATTTGTCCTGAGTTTAAGGATTATTCATTACTGTGACTTTTCCTTCTGGTTATTTGGATCGGACAAGTTGGGCGGAGTGGATTAGATCGATTTATTGATGTTTGATTGTGTGAGTTTTAACGTTGGAGTTTTGACCTCTCTAAATTTTCCTCGGATAGAATTTCCAATTTACTGTATTGCTCTGTTTCGTTTCTCTGATCGAAACATGTTTGCTGAAATGCCGAACAGTTTTGAATCCACCCGTAGACACGAGGAGGCCGTGTCCAGTTCCAATCTTCCTGTGATTTCATTTTCTGGACACCATCTCAATTCAGGTAACATCAATTACTTCTTCTAGTTGTTGTGGTTACATTTTGGTTCTCTGGTAACTTGTATGTGTAGTATTGATCGGTAGCGTGTATTCGTGTCCTGTCGGTCGTGTCCGGGAAGGCATCGTCTATGCGTGTCTAGAGGGGTTGCGTTTGCTGTTGTGATCGACGATGGGGTCGTGGGAGTTGCAACTGCAGGGAGACGGGATCAGGTTTGCATTCAATAGCAGTAGCCTCGACCATTTGAACTGATGGCTGCTTTCATTTGAACTGTTATGATCTCTGTTGAATATTTTACTGAGGATTTTCTTTTATGTATTTTGTATAATACACTCTGGATGGAAGCAGTGAATATTTTCATTATTTGATTCTCAATTTGTTGTATAATTGTTCTTCAATTTCTTCTCAGATTATTGTAATAGTTTAATTGGATATGATATGAGCCTTTCTCCTATTTTGATGTGCTTCTAATCCAGAGCTATAAATTTGGAGAAGTTAGTAACATGGGGGGTTAGTTGAGTATGTGTTGATGACTTAATTCTTTGGCAATGGGCCGAACCTGTGGAAGTGGGATTAGGGTGTGATCTCTGTCAGTTCTGCAGAACTTAAGGATTTGTGTATGCAAAGTTAATGAGTTTATATTGAGCTTAGCTACATTTAGTATTCCTGTGTTTTGGTTAAAGTGTGGAGCAAGTGACTTGATACACCCTGTTTTATGAACTGCAAGCCAGAATGGTTTTTAATTCAACAAATTTCCTTTATAACCCCTCTTTAAAAACTACTTTTGTTTAAATAAAGCTGAGTTGCTATAAGGGTAGTATTAAGGGTTAAATTCAGTATATTTTTATCGACTATACTTGGTAATCTGTCTATAGGTAAAATATGTAGTGAAGTTAAACTTATGGTTTATACCAATATATGTGTATAGATTTGCAAACTAGATTTCTACTTAGATTATAGATTTTAACTCTACAGCAAGGTATGTTAGAAGTTGGTTTTCCTAAAACTAAATTCTGGTGATAATTCATAAACAAAAATTGTCTTTCCAAAGAAAGACAGCCCTTTTGATTAAGCAGTTTAACTTTTAGGCTGGAATTATTTTCTTAAAACTAGTTTAACTTTGATAGCTAATACTTCCTGTAGTTACCAGTTAGATTCATTTAGACATTAGATCTTGAATAAGTAGAAAATAGCAATAGTATAGCAACTGATAGTTTAGAACTTAACCAACCTATAAATCATTTACTTACAGGAGGACATCCAGTTTCTTGGTTACTTGTACTTTTCTGGAGCAAGGCAAGTACATTCTATGGTTTTGATCAGTGCATTTTCTTGTTCTTTATTGCTGACACACTGCGACACGTTCATGATCTTTTCTGGCTTGTTCTTTCATGATCTTACTTGTTCTTTCATGATCTTACTTGCATCTTGGGGTGGGGAAATACTCTAGATATGTGACCAAACCTGGATACTTATTCATGATCTTTAGCTTAGGCCTCGCACAGTGCACGCGGGTCCTAAGCCGTACCTACATGATCTTTCAGGATCTTTCATGTTCTTTCATGGTCTTACCCAAGCCGGTCACATATCATAGAAGTATTTCAAACTTATAACACACATGTTCAGGATTTTGTTCTTACATTAGTTTCCTATGATCCTGATCTTGATTTTAGCTATAGTCGTGATCTTTCCTGCATCTTTACATAGTCATGATCTTTTATGTATCTTTATAGCAGTAGTTCATGTTCTTTATGTTCTTTACATACCTTGTTCTTATCCTGTTCTTTCAGCATTTATTTTTCATACCATGATGTTATTGTTCATTACCTAGAACTGTACTTTGCTCCGCTCCTGAATAGGATATGTTGCAGGTATGCTTGCAGGACATTGTTCTACTCTATGGGCCAGAGCCCAGGATTTAGCTGAGCAGGATGAGGCTTAGCTTGAGGTTTCAGGTTTAGACTGTTAGCTTTACTCTTAGATATTGTCTTTAGAATTCATGTACATTTCATTCTTGATGACTCGTACATTATGATATCTAGATTTGTGGATTATGGTGATCATTCTGGGATACGTTTTTAGATGCTGTGATTCTATATTTTCATGTTTATCTGGTTAGTTTTCCCTAGCTTGGTACAGCTTACTTCGTCGTGTCTAATGACGAAGGCTGGGAGTGTCCGACTCGTGTTCGATTATTCGGGAGCGGGTCGTGACAATTACTGTACTTGATGCTGACACGACTGTTATCACGGATTGGTACTATATGGATCTTCTTTTGATATGTTATCTCCTTATATTCACTAAATACATATTGTGACGTGCGTTTCACTTCCATATTGTATTTATTGAATACCCATATCCTTGTATACTCATTGTGCATATTGTACTCTCATTATCACATGAGCCCCAGGGATAGACCATTGTACACTATTGTATAACATTGTACATCCATTGTATAACATTATACACCATTGTATAAGATAACGTAACTGGAGTAGATCCTTGTGTATTGATTGGGGAGGGGGAGTAGAATTGGTTATGTACTCAAATCCTATTGTACAATATCGTATAACTATTGTATATGTCTATTGTACACCCACGTACAATGGAGTTACCATTGTATTTTCCTAGCCCGTTTACATAACCAGATTGTACTCTAAATTATATGTTCCTTACAGTTCTTACTTATCATATTTAGATATTTTCTGTTATTAAATCTCTACTGTTTTCTATACACTCTTCTTTCAGCGTTTCATTTACTTTACTCTATTGCATGCTTTATATTTCCTAACTCGATATGAACTGCGTGAGATGTTTTGTGCTCGCTCCCGTCCTGACTGGACCTGTTGATAAATTTTACAGATAGCCTGGAGGTGCCTGCTAGCCTAGAGGAGACACATTAGAGGTTGTTTAGGTAGTTATTTCATTTTGTCTGGAGTTGTATTTTACTTTGTGGAATATTGTATTGAGTTTTGAGATGTATTTATGGGTTTATGTATCATAGACACTTAGACTTCTATCTCTTGTATCTCTTTTGGATTTCATGTTTTATCTATCTTTATCATGCTCTACCTTAGATGTGATTGAGACTGTATCTGCTATGTCACCCCCATTCGGGGAGTATAAACTGTTTAGTCTTATACTGTTATATGCATTGAGACCTAGGACAGCGTTCTACCGCCGACACTGCAGCGTAGGCTGGGCGTTGTTACGTACTCGTACCCTCACGGTGGGTGCGGGTCGTGACACGTTTTTAGTGGTGGCCCATGCAGGTCGAGTTTATGTAGTGGTATTCAAACTTGAGTACCACTACAGCCTGCAGTAGGATTAGGATATATTTTGAAGGTACTCAATCACAGATAGGAACCCTTGAGAGATTCCTGGGACGACCCTGGAGAATCTTATTTAACTTCGATTTGAAAACTCTTTTTTTTCCTTGATTTGTTTTATCTTTATTTTCTGTTGATGAATTTGATTTTTATGGATTATGGTTGAAATCGAGTTTGTATTTATTGATTTTGGTGGATGATTGTCGAATTTTGAATCTTGATGATAGTTGTTGCATCCGAGTTTGTATTTTGATGGATTTTGTTTATTTTTGAATTTTGGTGTTCATTGATAAATTTGATTTTTGAGTATTCATTATTGATTTAATTTAATTTTTGGCAAGATGAAATTATATGGGCTAGGTCATCTAAGTTATGGAAATCTAGTCTTCTATAGTCACATTAGCCAGCATGGTGAGGACATATAGTCTGACTCTGGATATATTTCTCGGGTGTGGGAATTTAAGGTTTTCGCAGCCAAGCTAGCGGCACCGCGAAAATGTTAAATACCATAATTCTAGAGATATGTACATAAGTCAAGGGCTCTGTGATTATCGTAGCCTTGCTTACTGGTATGACGAGGATTTAGAGTACCATGATTTTGGACAGACACATATGATTATCATATTGTACTTTAAATATTTTCGAACATGTTTTCTCTACTTTGTTTCAGTCCTTCAAAAATTTTTATTAATTGTTTTGTTTAGTTTTGCTTCTCATTATTAACTTAGGAGTAGCTTTAGCTATTTTCATAAACCTTGTGTAACTTCTTCTATGAATTTCTTTTTAATACGATGAATCAATGATTTGCTAGACCTTATTTTGGATCTGATATTAGTTCTAATTTCAAATAGTTTCCTCTTTTAAAACGGATAAGTAGAACAGATTTTATTACCATTTCTTTTTCTGCCAATATTTTAGTACCATCGTTCCTTGTCTTATACAACTATCCTGACTATATCAATTCCGTCTCGTATCTCATCCTATCAGCTGTACTTGAACTCTTGAATCTTTATATCATTTTTATCTGAGAAATGTTGAGGAAGTGATATAAATCATCTAGTTCGAAAATGATGTAATTGGTTATCATATGATAATTTTGTAGGAATCAGAGTGTTGGATGTCAAATATGAAAAATTTGAAATGGAGATGTGGTAAAGGTTTAAAATGAAATCGAGGGATAAATGTTATCAATTTAGAAACAATCACAGAAAGTGGGTTATGAATAATTCATGGATGTATTTCAAAACTAATGAGGATGTTTAAGGTCAACCTAGTTTTGAGAACTTAAAAATCTTTGTTATTGATTCTTGGGAACTATTACAAGGCTATGTAAAAATTTAGAGATGGAAATGAGAATTTAATCGAATAAAATGATTATGCGAAATTGAACTAGATATTGTAAGATGGTGACTAGAGACAGAGAGAACACAAGGATTTTACGTTATAGAAATTATTTTAGATGATTGGAAGAAAATTGTAGAATTCAAAAAAAAAATATTTGAAGGTGAACGTTGAAGAAAATATGAAGGTTGATTTATAAAAAAAGAATAAATTTTGTGTGACATAGTGGTATTGGAGTTTAGTGAATACGAGACTCGATTTAAACAAGTCCAAGGATTCCATAAACTGGATTTAGAGGTTTTGGATCTAATTTAAAACGAGGTGAAGGAATTTGAAATTTTGATTAAATGAATAAGTGTTGACTCCTAAAAAGAGGGGTATGTTTCGTGGAAAATGTTTTGGAACTTAAAGATTTTGTCTATGGTGATTGTGGTAAAGGTTTAGATGACTGAAGGTTATAAAATTTCGATGATAGTTATATAGAGGTTGATTTTCATATTGGGACTTGTGAGAAAAAAAAGAATATGGTTTAGCAAATGATAAACTGATAGTATTAGAGAGGGATGATTTGCTGACTTCGTATGAAATCTTTTCCTGTTTTCTCTAAAAGGAGTTTTTTAATATCATTGAATCCTAGTTTCCTTAATCCGACCAAATCGACTTCGATTATCTTTTCTTATCATATTTATATCTTGGGTTGTACTTAATTGAATTAAATTTGATTGTGACCTGAATCTCTATCCTTGTATGCTCGTTCTCAGACTTTGTTGAACCTGTCCTCCATATTGCCTAAATCTTGATTTCCCCCAATTTGATCAACTTAGATCGTATTAAGACTAAATATTCGTAATACGTATTGTGATTGGAAATTTTCCATGGAATTGGCTTTCATTCCTTAACTTTGATTTTGATTTTCTTTTTTTTTCTGAACCCTTTAAAGATAATGGGTAGTTACTTTTTTTTATTTTTATGATAAGTATCAGTTTTCATATAGGATGGTAGACTGCCTTACAGTTTTGATGGTTTGTTGTTTTTGTAACTTTTGTTTAGCACCCTAGATTGCTTGTGTGTTTTGATACCCTATGACCGTTTTGGTTTAGCATGACTAGAATACCTAGATGAGACTTTCACTACCACCGTATGCCATGACCCTGTATGTCGTCCTTTTGATGGTATGATTTATTTAAGTTCTGAGATTTGATTGTGGGGGTTTGACCTAGAAGGATTACGAATATTTTAATTTCGAGGACGAAATTTTTATAAGGTGGGTAGGATGTGAGCACCCTAAATTTTGGATTGATTTTTTTATTTTATTTTAATTTTCTGATTGGGGATAATTTTGAAATTTTGTATTTATAATTATTTTAATAATGACATTTAATTCATGATATGATTTTTGGTAATTTTAAATCATTTTAACATTATTTAAATCAATGACTTGTGGTTTTGACGTTTTGCTAGTGAAACCCTAGAGACTGTTTGACCTAGAGCCTAACCATGTGATTATGATATTTTAATGTCATTTTTGGCCTAAGGATATTTTTGCATTTGACCTCTTTAAATTATTTTGATATTATTTTATTATTTATGATGTTGTTTTTGGGTTATTTGAGTCGGGTTCGAATTTCAACTCAATCCGACTTGAAACGGGGACCCGGGGGTAGTTTGACTCTAGTGGGACCCACACACTAGTTAGGCATGGCCCACATGATATTAATTTTAGTCCACATGATAGAAATATTTTAGTTAGAGGTTAGACTAATTATTATGGATAAGGTTAGTGTGATTAGAGACTTTAGAATGACTAATTTAGCCCCAACCAATTAGCCCTTTCATAATACTCATAGAATAGGTTAGTAGGGGCTTTTGGACTTTTCCTAATAGGACAAAACCACCTTTATGGCCAGCCACAATAAGGATAGGGTTGAGCCTCCCATTTGTCATTATCCATCTATTTTTCTCTCTCTTGTTCTTCCCCAAATTCCTAGAGAGCAATCCCTAGCAATTTCTCCACCAAATCCTTCCATTTCTCCACCAAATCCTTCTATTTCACCACCAAATCTTCTTCTTTCCTTCTCCATTCTAGTCAAGAAGGAAGCTACCCAAGTTTGGGAGGATTCGGAGCTCGTTCGTGTTCTTTTGGAATCTCTACGTGTCGGTGTCGCTCCGGAAAGGTTTTTCTTCGATTCGATCTACCGGGAGGTATAAATCCCTTCTCTTTTTCATTTTCACATGCATATAGGTCTATTTTGAACCCATAGGAATGACCCCCATGGTTGTATCTCCATTTGTGTCTATTTTGTGTCCATTTAGAGGTCATAGGAGTGTCCTTTGTGTTGTGGATGTGTTCATGTTACATATATAGATTTATATATATATATTGTAATGAGAGTGTATCTATATTTATATATGTAATAAATGGTTCATGATGATTATATAATCAAGTTTGTGAGTGTGGTTCCTCATATTATTATTTCTATTATTGTTGTGGATAATTAGGATATATATTGTGTATTCTTTTGGCTCAAAATATCTAAATCCGTCATGATTTTTATCCACGTTTTTAATTTCAGCCCTAACTTCGAAATGTCATAACTTCTAGCTTAAAGCTCGATTTAATCTTCCATTTTTTTTAAAAGAAGTGTATTGAAGTTAGCTTTCCAAAAACATGTATTAATAGGCCTAATTCTTTTTGTAACTTTCTGGAGAATTATTTGAGTGTCAGCTATACGAAAAACAAACGCGTTCTCTGTGTTTTCGCGATTCCTGGAGTTTCCGGAAACAAAACGCGATCCGTTTAAAGTTTCGGAAAGCTAACACATAGATCTATAAAATACTTTAATCATAGAGTTTAATTCATGATGAGATGGTACAGTATTCATTATTAGTAGGAGTTACTATTCGGCATATGCATTTTGTGCACCCTTGTGTGTAATATAATGTTCTATTTGATTTTAACCCATGTTAATGTATATACATTATGTAACTAAGTAGAGAATGCAAGCATGAGTAAATGTTTAGATAAATGATGTATGAGGTATAAGTATCCTATCTAATGTAAGCATGTATAAGTATGGCTTGTAATGAATATGTAGGTTCCATAGTATGTAATGTATGGTACATATAGTAGTGCAAGAGAATAAATGAATGATGAATGAATGCAAGCATGAATGTAATGTAATAATAGATGTAATGTAAGCAATATACAAGTTAATGAGATGTAATGTTCTATGTTAACACAAATCCTATATTACCTCATGTACCCCCTTACACTATGTTGACACTATCACACTTGACACATTGTTCACTTACACTTTGACACTCTTTGATATGTATACACTATGTATGCCCATTTAACCCTCACTTGCCCCTTTGCCATGTTTACATACACACACATAGCCTCTTAAATAAGTATTTATGAATATAGTTAACTTAGCTATGTATGTATATTATATATATGTTAGCATATTGTGTTGTAATATATAAGTTTATATAACCATTTGAAATGCCATGATTATAGACCTAATGTTGAATACTAATATATGCATGTTTATATATGTGTAGACATATATAGCTTAAAGTAATAGATTACCTAGTGTATATCCAATGTGAATTCTTGCCTATTTGAGTATTGAATAATTGCATGCTATATAGAGTTGGGTGTATGTTGGCTTGTATAGCCTTGTATTGATGTGTGCTTGCTAGGATAGTTTTGGTTAGGCCTAGTAAGACTTACTGGGTTAGGACATGACCTAGTTTGACCTAGTTTGACTAGTGCAGTTGACCAGAGTTGACCAAGGGTTGACTTTGGCCTAGCTTGACCTAGATTTATGTAGAATGCATTGTAGTACTTTATATTACCCTTCTGGACATGTTGTGACTTGTGCTGTTCTAATTAGGAGCCAGACACCTCTCCTCGGACAGTATATTTACTTTGGACATTCAGACATCAGGCGAGTACATTCTCTGACCGTTTCATACTTGTATGGATTTACATTCTTGCTCTAGATTACTGTACTTGATGCTGACACGACTGTTATCACGGATTGGTACTATATGGATCTTCTTTTGAGATGTTATCTCCTTGTATTCACTAAATACATATTGTGACGTGCATTTCACTTCCATATTGTATTTATTGAATACCCATATCCTTGTATACTCATTGTGCATATTGTACTCTCATTATCACATGAGCCCCAGGGATAGACCATTGTACACTATTGTATAACATTGTACATCTATTGTATAACATTGTACACTATTGTATAAGATAACGTAACTGGAGTAGATCCTTGTGTATTGATTGGGGAGGGGGAGTAGAATTGGTTATGTACTCAAATCCTATTGTACAATATTGTATAACTATTGTATATGTCTATTGTACACCCACGTACAATGGAGTTACCATTGCATTTTCCTAGCCCGTTTACATAACCAGATTGTACTCTAAATCACATGTTCCTTACAGTTCTTACTTATCATATTTAGATATTTTCTGTTATTAAATCTCTACTATTTTCTATACATTCTTCTTTCAGCGTTTCATGTACTTTACTCTATTGCATGCTTTATATTTCCTAACTCGATATGAACTGCGTGAGATATTTTGTGCTCGCTCCCGTCCTGACTGGACCTGTTGATAAATTTTACAGATAGCCTGGAGGTGCCTGCTAGTCTAGAGGAGACACATTAGAGGTTGTTTAGGTAGTTATTTCATTTTGTCTGGAGTTGTATTTTACTTTGTGGAATACTGTATTGAGTTTTGAGATGTATTTATGGGTTTATGTATCATAGACACTTAGACTTATATCTCCTGTATATCTTTTGGATTTTATGTTTTATCTATCTTTATCATGCTCTACCTTAGATGTGATTGAGACTGTATCTGCTATGTCACCCCCATTCGGGGAGTATAAACTGTTTAGTCTTATACTGTTATATGCATTGAGACCTAGGACAGCGTTCTACCGCCGACACTGCGACATAGGCTGGGCATTGTTACGTACTCGTACCCTCACGGTGGATGCGGGTCGTGACACGACATATCGGATATTCGGTACCTATACATCATAACTGCTAGCCGATTGTGTTCCCACACACAATGAGCTGTGCAAAAGCTCAACTCCATTGTACATCTTAGTCCCACATCGGACAATTTAGTATCCTTCACTATTCATATATTCCCTTTCCCCATCTTGTTTTATTAAACCATTGAGTGGGAGCCCCATGGGCGACACACGCGCACCGTCGCCGCCGTCCGGTTCGGTTCGGCGCACATAACGGGTGCCGGTACGTGCCCACGTCTGCGGGCGTCGAATGCCGATTCGATTTTCTCTTCGGGTTCAGACCGAGACCCTAAAAGATTTTTTGCTCCTTTCTGAAAAAAAATTAAATTCCACAACGTTCACTATTCAAATTCCGTCCAGGTTCATTGAACCATGTGCTAAAAAATATTTTGTAACGTTCATTTTAGTTGACTCATTAAATCTGTCATTATTCTCCTACGTTGGAAAATGCATATATATACCTTGTCTCGTTCATCATTTTTACACAGAAAATTATTTTCTCTTCGAAATTCTCGTCTTCTCAAGATCGTTGCTATTCTTTGTTCTTGCTCTGGGCGGTCGGTAACTTTTTATTTCGTTGCAGATTTTAATCCGAAGATTTTGAAGAAAATTCTAACAATCTAAGAGATAGTTAATTGTCTAATATTTTAAGTACAACTTTGTCTATTAAGTTGATTCAGAATTTTCTTAATGTCTGATTACTGTAACAAATAATCTGCTTACTGTTCACGTTTGCTACAAATTTACTTTTGTACCGAGAAGTTGTTTTAACAAGACTTGGTGAAACGTATGCTTGCTAACTTTTACCAACATTTGACTACTGTACAAAAAGCAATATTAGCCTATTGTATCAACAAATTTGTTCAGGAAACATTTATTCTTACTTATTTATTTGCTTACCATTTTTATTTGCTATTGTGAACGTTTTCACAATTGTCTCTGCTTAAACTTTTTCTACTGTCTAAGTAGGTCAACAACTCACTACTGTTAACATTCTGTTCACAAAATACTGTTACAATTTTGTTAAATTTACTATTTGTTAACAATCTTTGTTAGAATATTTTTGTCAATCCTAGTTTTTCTTTTACTCAATATTTCAATTTAGGTTAAATCAAACAATTAATTGATCTAGTAAAATTCCTTTAATTTTAAAGTTCTAAAGTAGAGATTTGTTTGGGTACAAGCCGAAAGGGCCCTTCTGTCAACAACGCGAATATTCGTCTAAGCGACCGGTACTTAAGTGTTCCTCGTGAATCACCGTTTGCTGGGATCCGGCCCCTACAGCTAACCCAACCTTATCAAAACTTGAAAAATTAAAAAATTTAAAGGTCTATTACTAAAATCATTTTAATTGTCAATTTTAACTTAAGGCCATCTTATTGAGTAAATTTATAATTTTTAGATGTTAGAAAACATGACTTCCAAGGATGAGACTTTTTCTGCAAAGCCTGCTAAGTTCAATGGCACATACTTCAAGAGGTAGCAGAGTCAAATAAAATTTTGGCTTACCACTTTAGGCCTGATTTCTTCCATTGATGGGTCTACACCCATCTCAAATGATTCTGATGAGACTGAGTCTGACGTAGGGGCTTCCAAGTCCTCTTCTACCAAACCTAAGACCCCTAAGGAAATTGACTACCACTGCTTACACAAAATCTTAAGCGCTATGTCTGAGTCACTCTACGACATATTATTTGAATATAAAAGCGCTAAAGAACTCCGGGATGCTTTGGAGGATGAGTATGGTTGTGATGATGCTGGAATGACAGGTTTAATTCCTCCACATTCAACCGAAATGTCATGGTAGATAACAAACCTATCAATGACCAAATTCATGAATTTCAAGAACACCTTAAACATGTTCAAGCCAAGGGATCATTCTTTTCCACTGAACACAAAATAGGATGTTTGATAGACAAACTCCCTCCGTCTTAGTCTGGCAAAGGACCTACTACATCTACAAGAATCTATTACATACTCTCAAGCTCTACAGAGAATTAGAACAGAAGAGGAATGTAGGTCCAAGACCAAAGCTAGGTCAAATGCCACAGCTAGGATAAATCTTATAGAAAGCCATGCAAAGTCTAAGTCAAATAACCATCTCAAATCCAAGAAAAAATCCTTCAAAAAGAAGCAGAGTTTTCAACCTCCTCACCAAAATCATCACCACCAAAACCCTCAACCCCAAAAACCTAGAAACTTTCGTCAGACTCAGGATCAAAGAAGATTTTATTTTGTGTGCGGTAGAACCAACCATACTGCCATCAACTGCTTCTAAAGGAAGAAAGAACCTATCCAGACATCCTTCAAAGAAAAAGGCAAGCCAGAGGCTAACATGATTCCGAATGGGTCTTCCAACTCCTTCAGGTCTGTAAGCTATCAACATGTAGTAAACCTTTCTTTTCATTCTGATGATTGGTGGTTGGATTCTGGAATAGCCACCGGAGGTCGTTGGAGTTTGAGGTACAGATTAGAGTAGGATTAGATTTAGATTTGTTTGTTTGTGTTTATTGATCATGTTTGTTTATCATAGTTAATTTGAGACCTTGCTTGTGATTAGATTGGAGACCAGGTTTTCTTGAGGATATCTCCGATTCGTGGTACGATACGTTTTGGTGGAGGTGGAAAGCTTAGCACGTGCTTCATCGGCCCTTTCGTTATCAGCGGAAGAGTCGACGACGTGGCTTACAGGCTAGACTTGCCACCTGTACTAGTGGGTGTCCACAACGTATTCCACGTATCACAGTTGAGATGGTATGTGGCTGATCCTAGCCATGTGCTCGACCATTCAGAGATTGAGGTTGGGCCTTCTCTCAGCTATCGAGAGCAGCCAGTGGAGATTCTGGATCGACGGAAGAAGGTACTAAGGAACCAGGTGATACCTTTGGTTCGCGTCGCATGGAGGCATCATTCTCTAGGAGAGTCTACCTGGGAGCGGGAGGATGAGATGTGCAAGCGATACCCATATCTTTTTGGACCGTGAGGTATACTTTCTATCCTTCTCATCAGTTGCATTTCGCCTTTCAATTTCGAGGACGAAATTCTTTTAAGGAGGATAGATTTGTCACTACCACATTTTTAGTATGGGGGTATTTTGGTCATTTTGAACTTTTGGGATTTATTTGGAATTATTGTGAATTATTGAGATTTATTAGAATTTATATGATTTTTGGTATAATTTAATTATGGGTTATTCTAGACTTTGACTAGTGTTGACTTTGGAGCCTAACCTAGATGCTAACCCTAGTGGTGGTGACTTGATTAGGTCATGTGACCCTAACCTAACATTAAGTTAATTCCTAATAGGTCATTTAGAATTTAAGTTGGCATTGGAAGGCTTTAAGTCATAAGCCATGACTTATGGTTTTGGAAACAATTAATTAGCAACTTAGCCCATAGCTTGTGAATTTGGCCCAAGACCATTAGCTAACCTAAAACCTAACCCTAACCCTAGCTTGGCCGGCCACATTGGGAACCCCTCCCCCTATTTATACTCTCTTCCATTTAGGGCTAGCCTCTTTTAGGAAAGATCACATTTGGAAAAAGAGGTAAATTCCATCTTTAGAAATTCATAAAAAATCTATTTTAATTCCTTTTTAATCCAAATAAATTGCATTAGATCCTAATTTTAGTATTCATGCTGTTCATGGAGAATTATTCCTGCTTGGGATCAATTTGGGGAAGTTTACTAACAAGGATGAGGATATAGAAGGAGGCTTTTTCTTGAGGATTTCACCAATAGGTAATTGATCTCTAAACTCTTTAATTTCCAGATCTAATTGTATATTTAGGAAGCCCTAGGTGTCCCCTAACTGTAGGATTTGGGTTCGTGTCAAGGTGGATTCATTTCGTGTCCGTATCGGACACGTATACATAGGTAGATCTAGGTGTTTGTGGAAATACCACGTAGGAATTTAGTTCACTGTTTTGGAATTGTAATTAATGGGAAACCTAGATCTAGGTGTTGCTTAGGGTTTTCCATGTGACTGAGGTGGTGATTGTTCTGTGTCGTGTCGCATTTGGACACGAACCCGCACGGTTCAGACACGCACGAGCTCCCCTGCTACTCGAGGGCAATTACACCTTGGACATGGCACGTGGATACGTGACACTCACTGGACACGTTGGGGCAGTATCTGACATGACACTCCCCAAGTGGCATGACCTCTCGTGTCGTGTCGAGGGAGCACGAGGTCAGACAAGGGTTTTATACTGACTGGTTCAGTCGATTTTTCGTGCACTGATACGCACTTCTGGACACGACACCGTGACATGTGGACCCGTGTCAGGCTGTGTCAGACCTAGAGCTACATGAGGCGAACCCACATGTGTGATCACGAGATCTAATTCGTGTCGTATCGTATCCTAGACTCTCTGGAACACGTGCACGACACTATGTTGTTTTGTGTCTGTGTGTGTGTGTTGATTTGGGTTTTCTTGATTGGACACGTTTGTGTCACTGTGTTGGACACATGTTGGACCCTGGAACGCACTTGCATCATATATTTGTATTACCAACCAATAGTTTCCCTTATTAACATGTTTTCATTTGATATTTTGCATTACCTTAAAATTTTGATACTATGTTATGTTTCAGTATTTTTCCAGTTTTGGAATTCGAACTTTGGCAGTTTAATTAACCTGTTTAATGCACTAATTTATATGTTTAAGACCTTAGTATGATGTACCTACATGTATTCTAGCTGTGGGTTGATTTTGGGATGAATTTGTTGGGTTTTGATCTCAAAACTGGTTTGTTAATGTGGGGAGGGGCTGAAAACTGTTTTTGTAATGAATGAATTGATTTCTTTTCCTATAACTGAGATTCCTAAACCTGATGAGTCCACATTAATGCAAAACTGAGAAGGGATGTTATGTAGCCTACTGTCCAGTTTTAGATTGACCTTAGTTCATGCACACACACACACACAAGCTATGTTTCCAAACTCATTACCCCCTTCACTTGCCTATGTACACAAGCCACACACACATGTGATACTTTGACACTCTTGTTCACAGTCACTTGTGTACACTAACACACATTCTTGACACATAGTTCTCCCTTCAACCCTATGAAATGCATGTGTATATGTTAAGCTAGTGTATTGTAGTATATGTGTCTATGTATATGTACTTTTGATGCCAAATGTATAGGCCTATTAGGTATGTAAATGTATGCTTATATATATGTATATATATATGCTAAGTAATGTGTGCCTATAGGTAATGTGTAATGACTTGGACAGTTTGTATAGGTTGTATGGACTTGGTAGACTAGTATAGGCTAGTTTAGCCTTGATTAGACTAATATAGACTTGATAGACTAGGTTTAGACCCAGAATGGCATAGTTGACCTAGTTTGACTTTCAGGGTTAACCAAGTTGACCAAGAGTTGACTTTGATCTAGATTGACCTAGAATCATGTAGAATGCATACTAGAACTTCATGTTACCATTTTGGACTTGTTGTGACTTGTGTTGTTCTGATTAGGAGCCAGACACCTTTCCTCGGACAGTACTTTTCATCCGGACACTCAGATAGCAGGCGAGTACATTCTCTGATCATTTCATATCCTGTTAGAATTATTCTCCTGCTTTAAATTACTTTACTTGATGTTGTCACGTTGGTCACACGGATTAGTACTATATGGATCCTTTTTTGAGATGTTATCCCCTCAGGGAGTATCTGATACTACATGTTCTGTGCGTTACACTTACATTGTGTATCACTATGCTTCATGGTTCATTGAATCACTTGTGACATGTACTCTCATGATCACAGAGTCTTCTTTGAATCACCCATTTATGGGCATTCCTAGAATCCCCATTTATGGGACTATCATGTATCACCCTTAGGGGGCCATTACATGAATCATAACATAACCTGGCTGGATCCTTGTGTATTGATTGGGGGTACGGGGGAGTAGAAGTAGACATGTGAATAATACCCAAGTAGTATCTCATTTGATTACCTCCGTAGTGTCTCATCAGAATCTTCTATGCCATTCATATGTTTATATTGTACTCTGACTCACTAGCCACTGTTAGTTCTCTACTTATAGTAGATATTTCTATTACAGTTCTCTCTCTGTTTACATTCTATACTTTCTTTCAGTTTCCTGTATCTTACTTTACTGCATGATTATATTTTCTAACCTGCTATGAACTGTTGAGATGTATTGTGCTCGCTCCGTCCTGATTGGACACCGTTGAATGTTTACAGAGGACGAGAATGAGGCTGGCGTTGACACCTTCTATGGGACAGCTCTAGACGACACTTGTGAGCTGGACTCTCAGGAGGACCCAGCCCTAGCTGATGACATTACCCCTACTGCCTAGACTAGTTTAGTTAGACTTTATCTTACTTATGTTGTCTTGGGACTAGTTTAGTTATGCTCTATTTCTGTCATTTGATATCTGGATTGTATATATTCTTTCATACTCTATAGTTGAGACTTATATTTGTCACCCCCAGTTTTCATGAACAGGGGTATTTTGGTAATTTTCTACTTTAAAAAATTATTTTGAAATTATTTATTTATTTATTGTATTATTTTGGGGTTATTTGAGTGGGGTTCGAATTTTAACTCATTCCGACTTGTTTTGACTTGTTTCGGGGACCCGGGGTAGTTTTGACCTTAGCGGGCCCACACATTAGTTAGCCATGGCCCACAATATTACCATCAAAAGTTTGAGGGATTAGTCATGACCCCATGGATTAGGTTAGACCTAATTAGAATATTAGATTTATATTTTTAGCCCCCAAACCCTAAGCAAACTTGTATAGATCGCTAATAAAACAATAGAGGGGCAAACTTATAATTAGTGAAAAAGGGGGTTTTGGACCATGTTGGCCGGCCATATGTAGGGGTGGGAAGGAGAGAGAAAGTCACCTTCACTTGTTCTCATCCACATTCTTCTTCTTCCTCTCCAAAGGACGTTCTTCCCATTCTTGAGAGCTCCACCATAGTTCAATCTCCAAAATAGGTCAAACCTTCTCTAAAATAGTTTTTCTTTGCATGTAGAATGGTTAGGAACCCATAGAAATGTTTCCCATGGTTGTGTCTCCATTAGAGACTATTTTGTGTCAATTTGGACATTTTTAGAGGTGTCCAATATGTAGGATCGTGTCCTAATAGGAAAACCCCCTATTTGGACACATGAATATTGTTTGTGCATTGATTTTGGGTGTGTTCTATATTATTCCAGATTTTTGCCTTGTTTAGGAATGATTTCTCCTATGTATCATTTCCTATAATCTATTTGTATATATATAAGGTTATATATATATATATATATATATATATATATATATATATATATATATATATATATATGGCTTATATATATATATATATTAGTGTATATATTGTGGTGTGGTGTTTGTGTTGGTTGGGAAAGCGACTTGACAGGTTCGGCCAAGCATGGCTTGGGGTGTGTGTGTGTTGGTGTGGTGTAGGTGTTTGGTTTTATGTTGGAGTGGTTGTTGGAGAAGGAATTGGTAGAGTGGATATAGAGGAGATATAGAGAGGGGTAGAGGAGTGTTGTAGAGTGTTTTAGAGAGGGGAGGAAACCAATCATGGCTGTCCCATTTCCTGGGAACAAACCCCCATTTTCTGTTGTCCTATATAGCCCCTAACAGTCCACCAAATTTCCCCCATGGCTGTCCTATTTTGGCACTCTAGGACAGCCCCAAACTCCCCCACATTTTCCTCCAATGGCAGCCCCAAACCCAGCTCCCCATAGTCCAAAAATTACCCAATTTCAGTCCATGGGACAGCCCTTGGCTGTCCCCATTCCCCCCCTTAGTGGCTGTCCTACACTTCAAAACAGTCCACATTTTTGGCTTACAACAGCCCTTACAACACCCCTCACTTGGCTGTCCCTTTAAGCCTCACTTGGCTGTCATAGTTAGCCTATAACACCACCACAAAATCCCCATAAAATCAGTCCAACTGTCAACTTAAACCTGTCCTATATTAGCTTTTGTGTGTGTAAGGAAGCCTAGTATATGTAGTTGATGCCTATAGGTTAGCCTATTGTCTAACTAGAAGGAAACCTATAGGCGAAGCCTTTGAGTGTGGTTTTTGTGAGTGTATCATGAGAGTGGGTTGTGTGTAGATGAATGTGAGAGTGTGAGAGGGTAAATTCATGATATAGTTAAGGTAATAGGGTAAATCAATACCTCGTATCCTAACATAGCCTAGATACCTAGGATACCCATTTTCCTTGGTAGGTAAACCCTAGATAGGTTGATATCTAGCTACCCTAAGGAGCCTAGGTTAGTACCATAGGTATTTGCAGGGTTTCCTTGGGATTGGGCAAGGTATCGGGATTTACCTTAGAAGGGTAAATACTAGTTTTGCCTAGAAATAGGATATTGGTGTTAGAAGTCTAAGATAGAGTTAGAACTTGATTCCCGTGGTTGGTAATGATCAAATATGGTGCTCATAGACTAGTTTTGACGTCGGTTGACCTTTTTGACCGAAAGTCAACAAAAGTCAACCGAGAGTCAAATTTAGTCTTTAAGCGACCCGATTTGACCGAAACCAACCCAGAGTTGACCAGTTGACTGAAGGTCAACAGTTGGTCAACATTAGACTAGTTTGACCTAGGGTTGACCTAGGGTTGACCTAGAGTTGACCAGAGTTGACTTTTTGACCAAAAGTTAACTATAAGTCAACCTTTGACCCCGTTCGACCTAGTTTGACTTGGATTGACTCCCAGTGACCTAGTATGACCTAGTATGAACCAGTATGACCTAGTATGACTCAGTTTGACCTAGATTGACCTAGTTTTGACTTAGACTTGCATTCATGGATTATATTAGTTTCCTTTTTCAGTATTAAGCCCTGTTTGACTCATAGTATCTTATCTTAGGTCTGTGATCACTCTGAGCGTCTGTTCACCCTATCAGCTCAGGACCACAGGCGAGTACAATCTCTGATAGTTTTTTTTGTCTTGATATATACTATATCCGATTCAGTCGTAGTGTTTTACATGATTTCTGACACGACGTTTTACGGACTAGTATACATCGGATCCTGTCATGAGATGTTATTCCTAGACTCCCTTGGTATATGAGTATGTGATATTCCTGTGTTCCTGCACTTATATAGACACTGATTTGGGAGTGGGCTGGCCCCCTGCTCTTGAACCTCGTGTCATGACGTGCCATGTCCGGATCCGTGATACTATTCGGGGATGGGGAATTATTAGGGGTTATGTGATCAAGCCTTCCTGTAACTATATTTTGCTAGTGCCACCCTCACCTCACGTAGGGTGTAGCAGACACCCCATTACCAGTTATCCAGGTTGGACGGCATGACTCTCCGTTGAGTATACCGCAGATTGCCGGGCCAAGTGGATAACCATCTCTTGCTTCCCTAACCGATCACATATCGCTCTAATAGTTCAAATCACCTTTTTACATTTATTGTCATATCTTATATTCCAGTTCACCTTTACTTACTGTAGTTTCACCATGCTATGATTCCTTTCTCACATGCACTATCTGTCTTTATACTGTACCATGATTTGAGACCAAGTTCTGTTTGGAAGAAGGGTTACAACTCCGGTCCTTGTTTGGTTCAAGGATTGTAACTCGGCTTTCAAATGGTTCCCAAGTCGCATATACCTTTTGTCTTGTATTTCATTATTGCTGTCTCTTATAGTATTTCTCAATTCATATGGAACTGCTGTTGGTGTTTGTACTTGCTCATTTTTCTGACAGGATACCGTTGATAAATTTTACAGATGACTCTGAGACTGACTGCCCGACCTACTATAGGGTTGAGTCGGATGGACTAGATTTAGGCCGTGGCTTATTGGTAGAGCCACTGGACTTTGCTCACCCTGAGCAGCATAGTTTAGTTAGGTTTGCCTGGCCTGCGAGCCAGCTAGTACATTTCAGTTTTTAGTATCTTTATACTTATACTATCTGAGACTCTGGATGTTGTGTTAGCTCTGACTTGTGGATTTTGGACTCATTTCCTGTTTTATCTATCATATCTCTTTTCATGCTATCTACCTTAGTTTTGATTATGTGATTGAGATTGTATTGCTATGTCACCTCCATTCGGAGTGTATATATTGTACAGGTACATTTATCTATTTTAGTCGTAGTATTTACAGACCCTATATACAGTGTTCTACCGCCGATTCTGCGACGTACACTACACCATATTGACTAATTTCTAATGGACCCCTTTTTCAGTTTCTAACGGCCACAACTTGTTACAAATTATTAACTAGGTCAAACCGTTAGTATATACTTATAGTCCGTTACAAATAATATATTTTTTCCTAAAATTATTTACTTTTTTGAAAAAATTCTGGCGGACAGACGGAATAACCAAAAAAATTGGCGCTCTAATCCCCCCAAATCCCCTCCAGTTTTATTCCTCTCTCTCTCATTCACAAATAAAAGAAAAACTAGTGTACGACTCTAACGAGTACGGCGGTAGATCCACGGTGACATTCTTCCCTAATAACCCCGACGAGTACTCGGCGAGTCGGCTGCGGTGAGTATGTTGATGTCTTTGAAGGTTTCCAGCGGTGGTCGGCTGTGGCGGCGGGTCGTCAGTTGTCCAACAACCCCGAAGGGTTTCCAGCGGCGGTCGGCTGTGGCGGGTTGTCGGCTGCCTAACAACCCCTCTTTGAGGTGAATAAAAAAACTATATGTTTTTTTGTCTAAGAATTTATTTTTTCTTATCAAATTTACTCTGTAAATTAAATGTTTCAAAATTCAATTTTAGATTTTACTTGGGTATCCTCTCGTTCATGTTCCTGATCAATTGTTTTCACTAGGGTATCCTCTTGTTCCTGTTCAATGGTCTGGAATTTCAGTATAAAGTGCCTTTTTTCAAAAAAAAAGAAAGAGATTTCAAACCAATTTAAAATTTTCTTAGGGTTCACTTATTGCGAGTTCTTGTTCCTGTTCTAGTGCCCATCGATCTATGATCTTTCTCCCTAATATCAAACTAATTCCTAGATAATATGATCTATTGATTCCATTGTTGCACTATGCTAAATTGTGACAAAATGGAATGATGTATTTTTCATATTATTCGTAGAATGCTAAATTAGTAAGCGTTTTAATGTTTCTGTCAAGAAAGTAGCGATCTTTCGATAGGATAGGAAGGTTTGTTGTCGAAAATTTAACTCTTGGTATTATAATTAGCAAGAGTTTTGATGTTTTTGTCCAGAAAGTAGTGATCTTTCAATAGGATGGGAAGTCTTATTGTAGAAAGTTGATGTCTTGGTATTATACTTGTGAAATTTAGACTAAGCCACGGAGTTGGCGATCTGGTTTTGTTTTCAACGGTTGTAATATGCTAACTTAATAAGGCTTATGATGTTTTTGGTAAAAAAGTAGTAATCTTGTGATAAAATGGAATTATTTGGAATGAAACAAATAATCTTTGGATTCGCATGGTTCATGTTCAAGGATAGTATATCTCCTCCGAGAAGACCTTCTTCTGCAGTTTTCCCTTATGCATCAGATAACAGTAACAATAATTGATACCACAAATCCCATATAACTCGTAAATTACCTAATCCTCGCATCCTTAGCCTTTCCCTCAGCCTGAATAAATGGGTTGAGTTCGTAGAGCATGAAGCTGCAAGGCGGTTTAAGTGAGAATATTATGCTTAGAAAATACAAATATAAAATTTTAAAGTGCTTGATGCTAGAAATCAGGAACAGTCGAAATTACCCTCGTTTCTAAGTGAGCGCTTCCTATTTGCTTTACTGGGCATGTTGGTTGTATCAACTAAATGGGCTTCTGATACAGCAGTAGCAACATCCTCTCCTTCAGCTTGATGGTTTGAGTTCGTAAAGCATGAAGCTGCAATACGGTTTAAAAGAATATTATACAACAGGCTTACTGAATACTAATTTCAAACAAGTTTTCATGCTGGTAAATACTAGAAATTAAGGATAGTCCGAATTACCCTGATATCTGTTATGTTGGCAATAAGATCATACTGCTTAGCAGCATAGAGTTGCTCCTGAAAGAATTCAGGGTTGGTTGCTTCTTTGTTATTTCTGGTTCATTTATGAGGAATGCTAAATTTCACTATCCACAATAACTTTTACGCAGAGGCAAGTCTAGGATCTCTTCGCTTATGGGTTAACTTGTTTGGTTATTTTGGTGGTAGTAAAATCAAAAAATTGAGTTGTATAGAGTTGCATAAGCTTAGAGTGGTTGTGACGGATACTGCTCAGCAGTATAGAGTTGCTCCTGAAGGAATTCAGGGTTGATTGATTTTTTGTTATTATCCTTGTTCATAAACGAGGAATGCTAGATTTCACAATACACATTTAACAGAAGAAAGTCTAGAATATTTTTGGTTCATGGGTTGATTTGTTTGGTTGTTTTGGTGGCAATAAATTCATAGAAATGAGCAGTATGGAGTTGCAGAAATTTCGAGTGGCATTGGAGAAAGACAATCAGCAGAACCGGCAGCTCACTCTGGTCAACTCACAGATGCTAGCAGTTTGTTCCTTGCCTTTACTTACTAGTTTAAAGATGACAGCACTTTCTTTGTTCCTCTATCTATGCTTCAGGTTTTCTCAGCTCACATATATTTCTCTCCTTGCATATGCTCGCTTTGGTGTAGGAGCTCAACTTAAGTAAAGAAAGGGTAATTTTCTATTGATTACTGCAAAAATGAGTCTATTTTTTGTTGTTTCTTGTCAAGAAGAGGGGATTTTGAATATGATTCTTAACTGATGTTGGTTAAGTATTGGACTGCAGGCTAAAGCATTGCAACATGAGGTTGGATGCACATTGGCAGTACTCAGATTGAAGAATTCAGAATTGGATGTAAGCTGATAATTATGATTACCTTTATATTTTTCTCCTTTTGAGTATGTGTAATGTGATATTCTATATGATTTTCTTATATAGGAGAAGGAAAACTGAACAAAGAATTACATGAGAAGATCACTAGGAAGGTATTCACCGGACATTCAGTCGTGTTACCGGAACTGACTGATGAATATATTTTCCTAATTCTGCCTATGCTTTTGCAATTTCAAGGAGGTCGACAAATGTGTTGCGGTCTCAAATGATGCATCAGAAGTCCCTTCAGTTAGCAACAAAATAACCCATGAATTAGATAAGGGTTTAGACTTGGATGTAAGTAAACCCTCCCTTTATATTTTGTCTTATTTTTCAAACTGTCATGAAGTATATTATCTTTCTTTACATAGAAGGAACAACTCAATGGGCAACTGTATGAAGACATCATAGTTGAGGTATTTACTATTTAGCCAACTTCTTTTTTTAATGAAAATTTCTTAGACAGTAGACAATGTCCCTTACTTTGTTAATGTGTTTGCCTAATTCTGCAATAAGGAGAACCTTCCCAAGTGTTCTGAGACTGCAACTGATGCTTCAATACCCCATGCAACTAGTACCTGAAATCCCAATAGGCGCACATTGAGAACCAGAAACCGAAGTAATTTGAATTATCTCCTCATAATCATAATTTATTCTCTTTCCATCATGTCTTATACTTCTTTTCCTTGTACAAGTTCCACTAGCTTGGTCCATGAAGTACAGGAGGAGGACAAGAATGAACTGCATGGGAAGATTAGAGATGAGGTATTCATCCACACACCAAATTAGTAGTAAGACTGTAAGAATTATATAAGCATGAAGATCGCTTATCTTGTTTTACTTATATGAAACTTTCCATTCTTCTGGGAGAAGATTCCAAAAAATTTGAGATTGCAACTGATAGAATGCAATTTCATTCAGTTAGTAATAATATTGCCTGAATAGGAACTCGAAATTGCATGTGAGCCAATTCAATTGATACCATCAACATGGCAAGTAAACAAAATGGGAAGCACTCACTTAGAAATCAGGGTAATTCGGACTATCCTTAATTTCTAGCATTTACCAGCATGAAAACTTGTTTGATATTTGTATTCAGTAAGCCTGTTGTATAATATTCTTTTAAACCACCTTGCAGCTTCAATATGCTTTACGAACGCAACCCATCAAGCTGAAGGAGAGGATGTTGCTACTGCTGCATCAATTGTCACAAACTGCAATTTCCATAAGAAATCAGTTGAGAACTCTCATTGTATAATCTTGAACAAAATGAAAATTATATTTGTTTACTTGGTATATTGATATACTTGTAGTCACTAAATTACACGTACATTACAGTAACAGGTACCCGATGGTAGGAAGTTATTGGGGTGGCTGTTCTAGTGAACGCTCATGTTGTCCAAGAGAAGAAGTGGTTTTGGATTGGAGCTGGTGGATTTGGGTTTTGCCATCTTATTCAATGTTCTATTCACTCTCACACTCGCATACCTAAGTTGTAAGTAGTCTGCCTTGTTAGCTTAGTATCATGAATTCACTTTCTCATGGTTACATCTTTTGCTACATATAGTTATTGAAAATCGAAGTCAATATTGATGGTTTTGATTATGTTATCTTTTTCTATTATACAAGTTGATATCATATGGGTAATTTGTAATAAATATTGCTTTTACCTTTGATTTTTTTTTGGTAGATTTGGAAAAAGCACAAGCTGTTATATCTAAGAAATAGCTCCAAAATAGGAAGCCAACCAATATGAAAAAAGGTGCCCCCAAGAATCAGAAGGATCAAGTTTAGCAATGAATCCTTAAGCTTCATCAGCAAAAGATTGAAACATCAGCAAGAATTTCTTGAAGAGAATAAAATGTTGCACAATTTAATTTGAGGAAGGGTGCAACTAGGGCTATGTCACAAGACAATGTGGAAACTTTTCTGGAAAGAGTACTCTTATGTTGTTGTCAATTTTTTTATTTGTTGCAGTTATTTCAAATGGTCCTTCCATAAGTACGACAATAAAGTGCATCGTTGTGATTTTTTTTATAAATTTATGGAATCATGGTCATCAATTTATATATGGTCGGTTGATAATATATGGTTGAGTTTAGATACAATATATGGTTAATAGTAAATTATTAGTAATTATCAATGTATGTACGGTTGAATTTGTAAATTTATGTATATATGGTCATCCGGATGTGAAAAGAAATAAAAGGTTTAAATTAAAAAGGAGAATTCTAAAATTATTATTTTTTTCATATTTTTAAATATAGTAACGGTTTGAGCCTGTTACTATTCAATTCTACATATATTTATATGCATGATAGAAAAAATAATTACTAACGGCTATAGCCGTTAGAATAATTAAAATACTAACGGACATGAGCCGTTAGGAGGCTAGTTAGTAATATTACCCACGCCTATATACTCACAAAATTTACCCGTTAGAATTAATTTTAGTAACATGCTTAGACCGTTAAAATACATGTGTTTTGGTGTAGTGGTAGGCTGGACGTAACCACGTGCTCGTGCCCCTCTTCAGGGTGCGGGTCGTGACAGTATTTTTGGATGTTGCTGAGTTGTTATTGTTGGCCCATTGGTCATATGGTCAAACTGATTTTAATAATTAATCAAACTCTATCTGGATATATGAAGCTAGTCAGGATATATAGGACTCTTGGACATGATCAAGAACAGCTATCTACACAGTTCAAGATCGAAGCGATGTTTGCCTGTTCGAGTCTGTATTTCTTTGAGCAATGTATTTTTCATTTTATTGAGTCTAGGAATACGTTGTACACCGAGTCATACTGGCAAATAGGCTATTTCAAAAATGATTTCAAAATGTTTTTAAAATGTCCTTAGTTTTGAAAAACATTCTTATTAACAAAAGCTTCAAAAAGGTTTTCAAAAAATCCCCAAAAACTAATTTTAAAAACCTAACCCTGACAGAACTCGGCCAGAGTTCGGCCAGAGTTCGGCCTGAGTTCGGTTAGTGGCCGTTTTGATTTTTGAATTCTCTGGAACTTGGTCCTCCTGCAGTTGCGAATTTGACCGAGATTTCCTCATCGAGTTCTGCCCGAATTCTGCCCTAATTCTGCTAGAATTCTGTCTTTGGAATTCCTATAAATAGAGAAGGATTTCAATCATTTCAATTCACTCATTCACTTTCAATCTTCTCTCTATCTAAAGCTTTCAGTCTTCCAAAGAGTTTTCTTGAGCTTTAAATTTCAGATCCCAAGCCAATTACAATCCTCTAGTCGATTTGCCAGTGCGGTGCGGTCTAGAAGTTTCTGAGAGATTGTAATTAGATGGCTTGATTGAGGAATACCTCTTCACAATTAAAGTTGGACGAGTTCTTCGTATCAAAGCTCGTGTAACGCCCCAGTCCCAAAATACATAGGACCAAGTACGTAAACATGTCAGCTGTATTCATACGAAGTACGTAGGTCTCGTATGAATACATGAGCTGTAAAATGTAGTAATCCAAGACAAACTAAATCTCATCCACAATGAAAAGAAATATAATATAAAATCAACTCGAATATTTATGATACAATCGTTGGGCGGAGACAAAGTCCACTACCAACTATCTCAACAAAAGAAATGTACAAGAAACCGAACGATAAAAATGGCAAGATGAACCAAGAGCAACCGTCTTCGAAGGAATGGAGAAGACCACGACCGTGGCTAGAATACCTGCGAAAGACATGAACACACACCTGGAGAAAAACCAGGTCCTCAGACGGACGTAGCAAGATACAGGAAGAACAAGCTAATATGAACGTGTCAGAATAAAATAATATATAAATGACTATCCTAGACACAAATATGCAAGAAGATTCTAACCGCCTAATGTGCAATTTAGAGGACAACTTTCATGCGCATGGGTGGGATTTGTGGCTATGTGTACGTAACTGGCATCCAGTCATCTGTATCCGGCCGTAACGTCTAAAACGTCAGAGGGTATCTGCAAATATATCGCCACAGTTCCATCTGGAGACTGTGGTTTACCTGTTTGGCTTCCCATACGCACTAGCGACTGTCCTCCCCCAATATTTCCTATACTGTTCAAGTCATGTCCATGGCTCGTCCAGTTTTGTAATTGCTTGAGTCTCTAAAACCCTAGTCATAGAAGTTACGATCACCTACCGTCACACGACTTTAGAGATAGCTAGTCAATAAGTCGTGCCCCTAGCAACATGTCTCATACCGTGTAGGGCGAGTGTCACAGCCAAAGGAAGATATAAGGATATCCCCCAACTAGAAGGTAGTCCGCTAACGCTAAGTCGACATGCATAAAATAAAGTAACGACTAATAAAGTCGCTTGCACCCAAGTATGGCTTGGACGCACAGTTTATAACAAAGGAAACTAACAATACGAAACAAAATAAATAATGCAAAAAATAAATAATTTGACAGTTAATTAGCAAGATATACTTGTCTGTTGCGACGCCTGGTGAGCTGTCTGGCGTGCTGTGATAATCAAGAAGGCATGGAGTTCGACTTCCGCGCTACAACAATACAGGATGATCTCAAATGGTGGGACAGGCCATGTCATTGAGTTCGGAATAGTCAAAATGGCTAGGGTTAATAGGATGAGGTACAAATTGGTAAGAAATACGAAGAAAGAGAATAGTCATGGACGAGAGGACGATCGAAGAAAAGTTGATAAATAATATATATACGATTTTGATAAAACTGTTGATAATACTTAAAAAAATAATTGTACGTAAATACTTGAAAAATATTATATATTTTATTAGTCAATATAGTTAGATAAGTACTTTGAAAACCTAAAAATAAAATAATATAATAGTATCTTCAAGGTTTCAAAATCCATATGTATAGGGCCAAGCCCATCAGTATATATATATTTTTTAACTCAAAAGTCCACGTGAAATAATTAGACAATAAAATTTATTAAAGGCCAAAATATTTTGAAAACTATTGATCACTTTCAAGTAATAATAACTCTAATTAATAATTAGTAATTAACCAAAATAATATAAATTTTTCTAATAACCATTTATTATAAATTATGGTACATGTACCTATTGGTACATACACCCCTTACATACTAAGAGAATATAATAATAATAACAAATAAAAAAGTACATATAGTTGTAATAATAAAATATTTTTACTTGTAACAAAACAGAATAATAAAAATGCAACTATAACAAGATACTAACACATCTTTTTTTTAATAAAAAATATAATAATAATAATAATAATAATAATAATAATAATAATAATAAATAAATAAGTAATAATAATAATAATAATAATAACAATAATCTAATATAATAATAATAATAATAATAATACTAAAAATGATAATAATAATCATGATGATAATAGTAATAAATACATACAAAAAACAATAAAACAATTACATTAATAAAAATTAATAACAAAAATAACTACTGCAGCAGTCATCGACTGATGCTGCTCTTCTAAAAAGGAAAGGGGAGGAGAGAGAGAGAGAGGAGAAGAGTGAGCGAGAGACCGGAGAGGAGGTCGAGAGCGGGGCGGAGGCGAGAAGAGGGTTCGGGGTTCGTCGGGGCTCCGGCGCACGGAGGTTCGGATCTGGCGGAGAGGGCAAATTGAGGAGTGGTGAGCCGGAGGGAACGAGCGGCTGCTGAGGCGCGGCGGCGAGGGGCGTGGGCGGTCGGTGTCGGGGTAGCGCGCGGAGGTGGCGGCTACTCCGTCCCGACCTAGGGCGGCGCCATGGGGACACTGACGTCGCCGGATGCGGGGAGGAGGTTAGGGCGAAGGGTTTCACGGAGAACGGTGAGCGGGCACGGCGGAGATGCACCGGCCGCGGCGGAGGGTTCCGACGAGAAGTGGTTTCGGCGGGGGAAGTGGCTTGGGGCGGTGAGCCAGCTCGGGCGGAGAGGATTAGGCGGACGCGGTGGCTCCAGTACGGCGCACGGCGGCGGCGTTCGCGGCGTAGACACGGCGACGGCGGCCAGAAAGGTATGGGTTATAGTTAGGGTTTTGATTTTCTTCTTCTTCTTTGTTGGTGGTGGTGATTTGGGCGGTGGTCCGGTGGTGGGTCGGGTCTGGACCGGTGGGTCGATGGTGGTGGTTTGGGTGATCGGAGCGGGGATAGCCGCGGGGATAGGGCGCCGGTCGTGGTGGTTATGGCCGGCTGTTTCTGGCCGAGGCGGGGATGGCGGTGCTGGCGGGTTCGGGTGAAGGCTGTCGATGGTGGTGATGGGCCTAGTGGCAGCAAAGGGTGGTGGTGGCGAGGGTGGTCCTGGTGCCTGTGCACAGACGGAGAGGAGAAGACTGTCTATGGTGGTAGCAGTGGGGCGATGTCGGGACTGTAGTGGTGGTGGTGGTGATGACGGCGACGTAGGTTGTGTCTAACTGTCGATGGTGGTGCCAGGACGTGGCTGGCTATTGGTCGGGAACGGTGACGGGCTGGATTTTAGAATAGGATTAGCGTTTAGGATTTGGAATAGGAATTTGTGATGCATTGTGTCGGAGTTGTCGACACGGAAGAGAAATAATATATATGTAAAATATTGGAATAAGATGGACGGGAGGGAACACGGACACGGTGCACGGGGTTGAGATTTATTTGTGGAGTAATTTATGAATGTGTGGAATTTATGAAGGAGTACCTGCCTATTTATAGGATGTGGGAATTTCCAGTTTGATATGGACTAGGAAAAGATTTAAACCCTTTTTGATAAATCGTATATTTATTTAAATAAATCCAAATTTATTTGATCAAAGCCAAATCCAATTTCAAATACAAATCCAATTTAAATTTAATTAAATTTTAGATTAAAAATCAAATGGATAAATCAAATTGCAAATATCTATTTAAATAAATCCATAATTTTAAATCAAGATTTAAATCGCCATAATAATTCAAAATTCTGTTTTCCAAAAATACTAATAATATTAATTTCAAAAATTATATTATTATTTAAAAATAAACTAATAAATAATTACGAACTATTTATCTATGACCAAATAATATTTATATAAGTATATTTTTCTAAAATAAACTTTTATTTATTTTTAGAGCTGTATAAATGAAAGGTTTTATAATTAAATAACAAACTTGGAAATTTTGGAATGCTAACAAAATAGTTATTAAGTATATTATTTTGAAACCAATAAAAATTATTTTTCAAAATTATTTACGCTCGCACATATTCGCACTCGTCGAGCAAATTCGAAAAATGAACTTTCGCGCCCGACGTACAATACGACTACGCGACGTACAATACAAAATTTTAAATCAGTACCAATTTTTTAACAAAAAAATAGGAGAAATTTAGGGGTTTTATAGCTCGCGTTGTAGAAGTTGCAAGGACTTCGTAAGAAAACTTGCGGTTTTGCCAATAGTGGATTCAACTGGTAGCAAGAGTTCTACCGACTGGATTAGTCCTCAACAGAGGAAAACCAGTATACATCGCTGTCTTTGCGTTTGCTCTCTTATCTCTGCCTTTACATTATTTAGTTGTGATTATTATTCTGTGATCTTGCTGCTAACAAATTTTAATTAGCATATTTTTGCTGCCAACTCTCTTCACCCCCCCTCTAGAGTATTGTGCTTTACGATTTTGTTCCTACAATTGGTATCAGAACGGGTGTTACAGGTAAAGCAAGGTAACATTACAATTATTTATTCATTTAATTAATTGTTATATAGATCATAGCACAACACATGGCAACTGTGAAATTCACAAGTGAATGCCAGGCCACAAACAGACGTCCACTGTTTGATGGTACGAACTATACCTATTGGAAAACATGGATGAGTTTCTTCTTGAAATCTCTTGACTTTGATTTATGGTCTATTGTTATTGATGGCTATCAAAAGCCACCTCGTATAAATATTAATGGAGTTCTAGTTGAAAAACCCCATAACAGATATACAGAGGAGGAAAAGAAAAAGGCCAGTCTTGACGCACGTGCTATTAACGCTCTATTTTGTACTTTAGACAGAACTGAATTTAACAGGGTGTCTATCTGCACAACAACTAATGAAGTTTGGAAGCTACTTGAAGTCACACATAAAGGCACGACTCAAGTCAAAGAATCAAAGGTCAGCAGACTTACTCAAGAGTATGAGGTGTTCAAGATGAAGCCCAACGAAACAGTTACTCAGATGTTCAAAAGATTCCTGGATATTGTAAATCCTTTGTCCTCCCTAAGCAAAGAATACAGTAACCATGAAAAGATTTGCAAACTCCTGCGAGCACTTACCAAGAACTGGATTCCAAAGGCTACTGCAATCATTGAAGAGAATAACCTCACAACCATGTCCCTCGAAGTACTCATGGGTAAGCTACTCACTCATGAACTGGAGCTACAAGATTTTGAAGAGCCTGCACCAAAGGAGAAGACGATCGCTTTCAAGGCTTAGCACAGAAAAGCTGCTGAAGGTGATTCAGACAACAGTGAATCTGATGCTGAAGATCAAGCACTCCTAGCAAGGAAATTCAAAAGATTCATGAGATATGAGAAGAGAGCCAAAGAAAACAACAGCAGTAACAACTGGTATCAAGATGATGCTGTCTGCTACGGCTGCAAAAAGAAGGGACACATGAAGAAGGATTTTCCTACAAACTCATCATCAAGCAAGAAGAGCAACAGGTATGATAAAGGGAACCTGAAAATATCAACATCTCGGAGATATGCCAACACCAGCATATGGCATGAAAGTGAAGCCAGCGACTCAGAAGACGAACAATCAGAAGGCGCTGCAAACGTATGCTTTATGACATCCGATCAGGTACCTACTAAACATGTAGTTGATACATATGATGACTTCACCTTTGAGCAACTAGGAGATGCCTTCAGTGAACTGATAAGTAATTACAGGAAACTGCGTAGCAAATATCAGACCTCTAAGAAGGTACTCAAAGAGTACAAAGGAGAAATAGGAAGACTTACCGACCTACTAGCTGAGGTTAGAAATAATGTTAGTGAGTCTGGTGAGCTTTCCTCTATCAAGCTCTTATTACACGAGACTACCAAGTCATCTGAAGAGAAAGACAAAGTTATTAACCAACTCAAAGAAGAACTTTCTAAAGAGAAGAAAAGTCTTCAAAGTGCACAAATCAGAATGGAAACACTCACTTCTGATTATACTAAGTTGTATGACACTTCCAAAATATTGGAAATTAGGTTACGAAAATAGCCTAAGACTGCTGCTTCCTTCCCTAACACGTGTCACTTATCGAAAAATTGAAACATTCCCAAGCCAAACACTGTCAAACCTAACCCTATCAAACCTTTACCCCAAAAGGTTAAGCCCAAACAGGATTATAGGTATGCTTTCTTCTATACTAGAAAATCCAAACCTACCAACCATGCACACCACTCAGCTTTCAACACTCAACATACACAAGTCATTATTGTGGCCTCATTGGTCATATTTCACCTGCATGTAGAATCAGAAAGCTTATTGATTTAATATTTATGCTTGGATACCAAAGGCTAATATTTCAGGACCCTACAAGAAATGGGTACCAAAAGTTTCATCTACAAATTGTTTTGTAGGTGGAATACCCTTCACATGCTAAAAGTAAATGGATCCTCGACAGCGATTGTTCACGGCATATGACCGGTGACGCTACATTATTTACAACACTGTCGAAGAAGAAGAAGAAGGAAGGTTATGTTTCCTTCGGTAATAACTTGAAAAGGTATATTATTGATATCGGTGATGTTGGTAAGTCTTCATATCCTGTAATTAAAGATGTCTGTCTGGTTACCGAGTTGAAACATAATCTACTCAGCATAAGTCATTTAGCTGATCATGGTTATGGCATCAACTTTGGCAAAGACAAATGTACTATAGTTGATAGCTCAACTGGTAGTACTATCTTTGAAGGTATCAGGGAAGACAACATATATGTTTTCTATTTGTTGGAAGAAGCTAACATTTCAGGTAGATGCTTAATGGCTAAAAGTGATGAGAGTCATCTGTGGCATATGAGACTCGATCACGCAAATATGGACACAATCTCAAGATTATCCACAAAGAAGCTAGTACGCGGATTACCGGACATAACATTCAAGAAGGATTCGGTATGCAGTCAATATGAAAAGAACAAAGCTACCAGATCCACATTCAAGTCAGTAAACGCAGTATGTACTACTAGACCTCTACAATTGCTTTATATGGACTTATTTGGTCCTAGCAGAGTTGCTAGCCTCGGAGGTAAGCTTTATGCTTTTGTAATTATAGGTGATTTCTCTATATACATGTGGGTATACTTCTTGATACGCAAGAATGATGCATTATCCGAATTTGTCGCCGTTTGCAAGAAAGTATAGAATAAAAAAGGTTACATGATCACTCGTATTAGAAGCGATCATGGAGGCAAATTCGAGAATGCAGAGTTTAAGCAATTTTATGACACACACGGTTTTATATACGAGTTCTCCTGCCCTAGGACTCCACAAAAAAATGGAGTTGTGGAACATAAGAACAGAACTCTATCCGAAATGGCCAGAGTTATGTTAAACCAGTTTAGTCTTCCTAAATATTTCTGGGCTGAAGCTGTCAATACAACTTATTTTGTTCTCAATAGAGTTCTAATTCGACCCAAATCGAAGAAGACTCTATTTGAGTTATGGTTTGATAGAATTCCATCAGTTTCATATTTTAGAATATTTGGCTGTAAGTGCTTTATTCTTAATACAAAAGACAATTTGGAAAAGTTTGACGAAAAGGCCGATGAAGGTATATTTTTAGGTTATGCGGCCAAGAGCAAAGGATACAGAGTCTTCAACAAACGAACTATGATCATCGAAGAGTCAATCAACGTCACTTTTGATGAACTGAATCAAATGACTATCGATGACAATGACGAAGATCCAACTGTACCAAGCTCAACAACAGCTGATTCTCAACCAAGCTCGGCACTAGCTGATCCTCCTAGAGAAGATCCAGGAACCAACTACCTTCAGAGTCTGCCGAAAAGATTGAAATTTACGGCTGATCATCCAAAAGATTTGGTAATTAGTGATATTACCAAAGGTGTAAGTACTCGTACATCCAGTAGAGATATTGTTTCTAGTGTTGCATTCATTTCACAGCTAGAACCCAAAACTATTGATGAACCATGTAGTGATAGTTTTTGGATAGATGCTATGCAAGAGGAATTAAACCAATTTGAACAGAATCAAGTTTGGGAACTTATTTCCAAGCCTATTGATCATCCGGTCATTGGCACCCGTTGGGTATTCCGAAATAAACTAAATGAGAATGGTTTAGTGACTCGTAATAAGGCTCGACTCGTAGCTCAAGGATACAATCAGGAAGAAGGTATCGACTACGATGAGACTTATGCCCCAGTTGAGAGATTAGAATCCATTCGCATGTTATGTGGATTTGCATGTTTTTATTATTTCAAATTATTTCAAATGGATGTCAAGAGTGCATTTTTAAATGGTTTTATAAAAGAAGAAGTTTTTGTAGCACAACCTCCAGGTTTCACAGATTTTAAAAATCCTGATCATGTTTTCAAGTTGAAGAAAGCTTTATACGGTTTGAAACAAGTCCCTCGTGCTTGGTATGATCGTCTAAGCTCCTTTCTACTTGACAACGGTTTTTCAAAAGGCAAGGTTGATACTACACTTTTTATTAAGTCCTTTAATGGTAAGCTTCTTTTAATACAAGTCTATGTTGATGATATCATATTTGGATCTACTAATGAATCTCTGTGTCAAGAATTTTCTAAGTGTATGCAGAATGAGTTTGAGATGAGCATGATGGGAAAGCTGAAATTCTTTCTTGGACTGCAAATCAAACAAACTGATAATGGGACGTTCATAAATCAAGCTAAGTACACAAAAGATTTGCTAAAGAAGTTTGATCTGGACAATGTCAAACCTATTGGCACTCCGATGGCAACTTCAACAAAGCTTGATATTGATGAACAAGGCAAGCCGGTCGACACACGTAAGTATCGAGGTATGATCGGTAGTTTACTTTATTTAACTGCTAGTCGTCCAGATATTATGTTTAGTGTTTGCCTGTGTGCACATTTTCAAGCTAATCCAAAGGAATCACATATGTGCGCAGTTAAGCGTATCTTTCGATACCTTAAGGGCACTTCTTCTGTTGGCTTATGGTATCCCAAAACTAAGTCCTTTGACCTTATTGGTTATTCGAATACAGATTTTGCTGGATGCAAAGTTGATAAAAAAAGTACCAGCGACACATGTCATTTCTTAGGCAAGACCTTAGTCTCATGGTTTAGTAAAAAGCAAAATTCTGTAACCCTATCAACAACATAGGCTGAGTATATCGCCGCAGGACGTTGTTGTGCTCAGATTTTATGGATGAAATAAACCTTGGAAGACTATGATTTATTTTATACACATATTCCCATTTTCTGGGATAACACGAGCACTATTAATTTGACTAAGAATCCTGTATGTCATTCTCGTACAAAATATATCGAGATTCGATATCATTTTCTTAGAGATCATCATCAAAATAGAGATATTGACCTTGTATACATAGATACTGAGAATCAATTAGCTGACATTTTCACAAAACCTCTAGCAGAAGATCGTTTCAATTATTTACGTCAAAAATTAGGAACTTTGGACGTCAATAATGTTAATTAATTTTATTTTACGATTTTATTTCAATATACAAAAACTGTGTTAGGGACAAGCCAATAAAGAGTCTGTCTGTCACCACAACTACGGTTGAAGCGAAGCGGTACTTAAGAGTTCTCCGGTGAACCTCCGCCAGCTGGGACAGTACTCCTACAGCTAATCTGAAACAGTCTCTGTGTAACGAAATTTAATTTATAAAATAACATTAATTATATTATTTTAATGTCAAAATTACTAATCTTTGAATTAAATATTTGAAATGAGCCAATGAAAAAGAAAGTATTTCAAACCAACCCCAGGCAAATTCAGCCAGACTTCGGACCGAATTCGGTCCGAGTTCGGTTGAAGGTATTAGATTATATAACCAGAACCCGAGAGCCTTTCTTCTTTATTGCTTCCAAACTTCATCAAATAGCAACAGCAGCCGCGCGAGAGAACCCCCTAACCCTAGTTCTTCACCACCCCTTATCTTCCAATCTAAGTGGTAAAATCAATCCAAACTTTGGATTCGTGCGGAGTTCGTCGTTCTCTACAACATATTCAAATTTCGGGAGGTATAACTCCTTATTTCCCCACCTTTCAATTTTGTGCTATTTACTTATTTTGTACAAATGGCACCGAAGGGATTTAACCTCTTCAAGAGGAAGAAGACAACCAATCCCAGTAAGGAAGGTTCATCTTCGAATCCACCCACGGATTCCCTCTTTTCGCCATTCCAATCTAGCGATGGCGCGTTCGACGGGTTTTACTTTCAAACCCTAGATCGAGCCCTACTGTGGTATGGAGATTTTTTATGAGATCTATATGCACAGGCGCTCCCATCAAGTGGACTGCATTTCCAGAACATCGACCTTTCTTTGAGGCATTAGGGTTACAATATTTTGCTAAACTCTGTTTCCCTGTAGCAACTAATACCATTAGACTATTCTACTGCAATATCATATTAAACACATTTGATGTAAGCACTCGTGTTGGAGGATTAGATATTAATTTCAATGATGTTATCTTAGCGGAAATCCTTGGTATTCCCAACGAAGGTGAACCGCTTGTTGATATCACTGAATTTAATTTCCTCGACGGCACGACACTTACTAGTTTTAAAGCGAAACTCTGTGCACCTGATCGAGTTCGCTCTGGAAAGTTCAAGGCAAACAACTTGAACTTGTTTAATTATGAATTGCACCATATCATTTACTCCACCCTCCTTCCGAAGTCTACTTCGAAGGATGATGTCACGTCTCTTGAATTATCTGCTATGTATCACATTCTTAAGGGGATTTTATTTTCTGCCCCTAGGACCATTATTCAGATGATGGGACATTATCGTGCAAGAGATAGAAATCTCTCTTTTACAATGATTCTCCCACGCATCTTTCAGCGTTTCGATATTGATTTATCTACTTGTACTCAAGACCCTGAGCCCAAGTTTCTCAAGTTATCTCGTCGCAGTATGACTGCTACTGCTCCTCCTACTGTGCCTGCTACTGCTCCACCTCCTCCACCTCCTCAGCAGTATGCTATGACATTTGATGGCATACACCAGCACCTTTCGGATTTGCACGTCTACCATTCTGACCGTGCTTCTCGAGAGTATGTTGGTGAGTTTTATACTGGCGCTCCTCCTCACCCTTCTGGCACGGGTACCTCTACAGCTGGTCCTTCTGGACATGCTGGTCATGCTGATGATGATGAGGAGGAGGAGGAGGAGTTGTGATATGTTAGTTGATTTTTGAGACTTAGACATTATCTACTGTATACTTGGAAATGCTCCGATATTCCAAGTTTTTCTATCTTTCTAGACTTTATTATCAGTATTTCTTTTGAGGACTTGTACTGGATATTTTTATGTCTCTTGGACATTACTTCATCTTTATGGATTTCATAGTTTATGATTCACATCAGTTTACTTATTTACTTAGCATCTTTATCCGCTTCTTTATTATAAACTGCCTGTGAAATATTTTTTATTTTATTATAAACTGCCTGAGACAAATACAAGCATGTGATGTCATTCAAATTTTCTTTACTATTTCTATCATTTATCATGATTTTTTTGTGTTTCTTCACTGTTTTTTATTTATGCATTGATTGCGGGGGAGTTTTCCTCTTTTGCAATTATTTTGCTAAATGATAATGGGGGAGAAAAATAAAGATCTAACATTCTTTTGAGAAAATGTAGGGCATGAACAATTTTTGATTTTATTTCAAGCTTAAATGTTATATCATTCATAGTTTGTCAATTATCAAAATGGGGGAGATTGTTGGCCCATTGGTCATATGGTCAAACTGATTTTAATAATTGATCACACTCTGTCTGGATATATGAAGCTAGTCAGGATATATCGGACTCTTGGACATGATCAAGAACAGCTATCTACACAGTTCAAGACCGAAGCGATGTTTGCCTGTTCGAGTCTGTATTTCTTTGAGCAATATATTTTTTATTTTATTGAGTCTAGGAATACGTTGTACACCGAGTCGTACTGGCAAATAGGCTATTCCAAAAATGATTTCAAAATGGTTTTAAAATGTCCTTAGTTTTGAAAAACATTCTTATTAACAAAAGCTTCAAAAAGGTTTTCAAAAAATCCCCAAAAACTAATTTTAAAAACCTAACCCTGACAGAACTCGGCCAGAGTTCGGCCAGTGTTCGGTTAGTGGCCGTTTTGATTTTTGAATTCTCTGGAACTTGGTCCTCCTGCAGTTGCGGATTTGACCGAGATTTCCTCATCGAGTTCTGTCTGAATTCTGCCAAAATTCTGTCTTTAGAATTCCTATAAATAGAGAAGGATTTCGATCATTTCAATTCACTCATTCACTTTCAATCTTCTCTCTATCTAAAGCTTTCAGTCTTCCAAAGAGTTTTCTTGAGCTTTAAATTTCAGATCCCAAGCCAATTACAATCCTCTAGTCGATTTGCCAGTACGGTGCGGTCTAGAAGTTTCTGAGAGATTGTAATTAGAAGGCTTGATTGAGGAATACCTCTTCACAATTGAAGTTGGACGAGTTCTTCGTATCAAAGCTCGCGTTGTAGAAGTTGCAAGGACTTCGTAAGAAAACTTGCGGTTTTGCCAATAGTGGATTCAACTGGTAGCAAGAGTTCTACCGACTGGATTAGTCATCAACAGAGGGAAACCAGTATACATCGATGTCTTTGCATTTGCTCTCTTATCTCTGCCTTTACATTATTTAGTTGTGATTATTATTCTGTGATCTTGCTGCTAACAAATCTTAATTAGCATATTTTCGCTGCTAACTCTATTCACCCCCCCTCTAGAGTATTGTACTTTACGATTTTGTTCCTACAGTTATCTTAGACACTTAGACTCTTCTGATCATCTGTATTTCATTTGAGTTCTATATCATATCGTGCTTCTTCTTCCTTAGTTGTGATTGAGTTTACATTCTGCTATGTCATCCCCATTCGGAGAGTATAAACGGCTTAGCATTATATTGTTAAATGTTGTGACCTAGGACAGCGTTCTACCGCCGAAACTGCAGCGTAGGCTGGACGTACCCACGTCTCGTGCCCTTACTCTAGGGTGCGGGTCGTGACATAATGTTCACGTTTCATTTGATCGCTCCTATTTTTTAACCTATCAGAAATCTGGTGGAGGAGGCGTGACCCTAGGAGATGGCTCAACGGCACAAGTTGTGGGAAGAGGAAAAATAGATCTAAAGATGACATCAAAATTTTTTTTACCTTTTTCTGATGTGCTTCATGTGCCGTCTGTCAGAAGAAACCTTGTTAGTAGATCCCTCCTTGTAGCCTCAGAATACAAAATTGTTATGGAGGCAAATAAAGTAATTTTCTCTAAAAATGATTTGTTTATTGGAAAATGATTTGTGAAAGATGGACTTTTTGTTTTAAGCACTATGAATAAAAGTTCTAATCTTTCTTTTATTACAAATGTTGAATCCTCAAATGTTTGACATGGTAGACTAGGTCATGTGAACTTAGGATCTATCAAAAGGATGATGAACTTAGATCTTATCCCTATGATTCCTATAGACGATGAACACAAATGTGAGATATGTGTTCAAGCCAAACATACTAGATTACCTTTCAAATCTTTCCATAGGGATTCTGAACTCCTAGAACTTATCCATAGTGATGTTTGTGGTTCCAATAGGATTTTAACCCGAGGAGGTAGGAAAAACTTTATTACTTTTATAGATGACCATTCAAAGTATTGTTACACCTACCTCCTTAAGACCAAAGATGAAGTTCTAGACAGATTCAAGGTCTATAAATCTGAAGGTGAGAACCAGCTAGATAGAAGGATTAAGATCCTTAGATCAGATCGTGGTGGAGAGTATACCTCAAATGATATGACTAACTTTTGTGAAGAACATAAAATTATTCATGAGGTAACTGCTCCTTATTCACCATAGTCCAACAGAGTTGCTGAAAGAAAGAATCGCACTCTGTTAGACATGGTCAATGCTATGCTTCTCAGCTCAGGTGCTCCTGATAATCTTTGGGGAGAAGCCCTTTTGTCTGCCTGTTATATCCTGAATAGAGTAAGAGTAATGATAAGACACCATATGAGTTATGAAAATGTCGAACCCCTAGGATTAATTACCTCAAAGTTTGGGGATGCCTAGCTAAGGTAGGAATTCCTAAACCCAAAAAGTGGAAGATAGGACCTAAGACTGTAGATGTTGTGTTCATAGGATATGTCCTAGATAGCAATGCCAATTGATTTCTTGTAACCCATTCTGAAGTAAATGAAATCTCTAATAACACAATTATTGAAGCTAGAGATGCATGCAGTTTACTTTGAGAATATTTTTTCCTTCAATGATAGAACCCCTTCATCTTCCTCTAACCCTTCTCTTACTCCATAGTTCTCATGATCAAATACCTAATTCTCAATTTGAACAAGTTATAGAACCTAGAAGGAGTAAAAGAGAAAAGATTGAAAAGAATTTAGGAGAAGGATTCTTCACATTTCTGATAGAGGGTGATCCCTCAACGTATGAAGAAGCCATATCCTCTCCTGATGCCCCTTTCTGGAAAGAAGCTATTAACAATGAGTATAACTCTATTATGGAGAACAATACTTGCTTTTTAGCAGACCTTCCTTTAGGTAGTGAACCCATAGGTTGTAAATGGATCTTCAAGAAAAAAAACTTAGAGCTGATGGTACCATAGAGAAATACATGGCTAGGTTAGTAGCTAAATGATTTACCCAGAAGAAAGGATTAGATTATTTTGATACCTACTCCCGTGTAGCTAGAATTTCTTCTATTAGAACCCTTCTGGCTTTAGCTTCCATTCATGACTTGCTAATCCATCAAATAGATGTAAAGATAGCATTTCTAAATGGAGATCTAGAGAAAGAGATCTACATGGAGCAACCTGAAGGTTTTGTTGCTAAAGGTCAAAAAAAGAAGGTTTGTAGATTAGTGAAATCTCTTTATGGCCTGAAGCAAGCTCCCAAGCAATAGTACAACAAATTTGACAAAGTCATCATAGAATTTGGTTTTGTGCCAAACGAATATGATAAATGTTTGTATTCTAAAAATACAAATAGAAATTGTGTTATCTTATGCTTGTATGTTGATGATATCCTTATTCTAGGATCTTTACTAGAACTGATAAATAACATTAAGAATTATTTATCTAACCAGTTTGATATGAAAGACCTAGGTGAAATAAACCTTATCCTAGGAATGCATGTGTCCAAATGCAAAGAGGGCTATACTCTATCTTTAGCACATTCAATTAAGAAAATGCTAAAAAAAGTTTTGAGTATTTTGATAAGAAACCTGCCCTTACTCCTTATGACAGTAGTGTTGTTCTCAAGAAGAATAAAGGATCACCTATAGAACAACATAGATATTCACAGATGATAGGGTCTCTTATGTACATAACTAACAGGACTAGACCTGATATTGCTTTTGCAATTGTGAGACTAAGTAGATATACTAGTAACCCAAATTAGTCATATTAGACAGCATTGGACAGAGTGTTTAGATATCTTAAGGGTACTCTAGATTATAAACTTCATTATACTAGACACCTTGATATCATAGAAGGTTACTCCGATACAAATTGGATAACTGATTCATATGATGTGAAATCTACTACTGGATATGTTTTTACCCAAGCAGGAGATGTATTCTCCTGGGGATCATGTAAACAAACTATCATAGCCAGAAGTACAATAGACTATAAAATGATAGCTTTGGATACTACATGTACAGAAGCCGAATGGCTCAGAAATCTTATTATGCATATACCTATTTCTGTTCATCCTGTTCTTGCAATTTCCATAAATTATGATAATAAGTCTGTTATTGAACTACTAAAGCATGATTCTATGAATGCTAAGATGAACAGACACCTGCAGCTGCGCTTCAAGTCAATAAAGAGCCTATTGGGCAAATATATGGTTCTTGACTATATAAAGTCAGAAAAGAACCTTGCAGACCACTTGACGAAGGGTCTGTCTAGGACATTGATCCTAGAATCATCGAGGAGGATGGGATTAAGCCCATAGTATTGTCACCTCCATTTTTCGTATACGTATTTCCAGTATGCGAGTACGGGATCTTGTCCAATATTTTTACTTGTCTTGTCTTGCTAGCTGATTTTGATTTAATCTTGTTTAGGTTCATCATGGTTTAACTTGGTTTATTTTGATTAGCTTGGTTTATTTTGGTTCTACATGCTAAAACCCCCTATCTACCACCATCCCCCTTTATAACCCCACCTACTTTTCTCTCTTTTCATAAATCCTCATAACTTCTTCTTCTTCTCCTCCATTAAAAACTTCTCCCCCTCCATAGGCAAGTGCACCTTACTCTCACTCAAGAACCAATTTTGATGGTTCCAATGACTACCTAGCATGATTCTCTTCCACTTTAGAACTTGGAATTTTTCATTTTGAAGCATGAATTTTGGTAGATCTAGAAAATTGTCTTTTTCAGAAACTTGGAATTTTGATCTATTTAACTTCTTCATTTGCATGTTTTGATAGTTCCATGTGGTAGATAATTTCGTTCTACTCTATTTTAACCTAAGGAAGTCTGAATTTGGACTCCGGGTGGAGAAATGGCGGAGTTTTGAAGTTTTCGGCCATGTTCGTTCTTCCTGGATCTGTCCGGAAGATGAACAGTGCACTGCTTGGGCGCATAGACCTGTCATACTCCCAAATCATTTTCCCCCTCATGTGGGTGCATATTCCTACCTCTGGGCGCATAGGGTGCTACATGTGGGAGCATATTTTTGTGTTGGCGCATAAGCCTTCACGACTTGTCTCCTTGTATTCATTCACCCTTAGCCTTTGGCCACAAGGGTCCAACTGATGACTAGGGCGCATAGGACATCCCTTCTTGGGCGCATAAGAAACCCCTCCTTGGGCGCGTAGGGTGTGCTCCCCCTCCTAGTGGGTGCATACTATGTAACCTGTGTGGGTGCATAACTTGGGTATGGCACATGGCCTTCACCCGTAATGCACAAACCCCTTCCCCATTCCTTGGCACTTGGCCATGCAAGTGCCTCGGCCATGTATGCACCCTCATGTGGGCGTATATCCATCCTCATGTGGGTGCATAAGTCCCCTTCATTTGGGCACATGGATGCCCATGATCCTCATGCTTTGGTTTTGCATATTTCGGCTTATCGCATCTTTTACGACTTGTGATTTTATGCGATTTTCTTGCTATTGATCTTCATGACACGACACGACTCGTGCATGCCATGGCTAGGCATGACATGACTCGACACGGCACGACTTGGCACGATTAGCACGATTTTGTTTAATCGTGGCACGGCATTCTACGTTTTTGCTAAATAGAAAATCGTGACACGACTTGTGCAAGCCGTGACATGGCTTAGCACGATTTGGCATATGTTAGCCTTTATGTAGGCACACGAAACCCCGTGGGCACATAACTTTGGGGCACACAATGATTTGGCATTTTCTCTTTTGTCACGACATGTACTTTTCTGTATGTATGCTCTAAGCTATGTTATCTTCTTTACATCGGTGGCCCGTTGGGTGCACTCAGGATACGTCTCTTTTGCTTACATGATGATCTGCTATGATCATAACCATGATGTGTGAACACGAAATGATGAATGACATGTAATGAACCATGATGGCGGCCCGTCGTGGCGCATTCCTGACAAGTAACAAGTAACATGACATGATAGTAGCCCGTCGTGGCGCACTCCAGACAAGAACATGACAAGTAGCATGACATGATGGTGACCCGTTGTGGTGCACCCCTGACAAGTAACCTTAGCATGTAATCCTTGAACGCTGTTGCGACGGCTAACTTGACATGCTAGTAAATTCTCTTCTTGAACACCGTGGGTGATTGTATTGAATGTGCTTGTATAAGCTGCCAGTCTTGTCTCGCATCATGTCTAGGACATGTATTTCTGGTTACCACGATCAGGGATTCATGTTGAATCTGACTAGGTTAATGACTAGATTGATCAAGTAGTTCATATAGAGAGATATTTCGGCGACAAGTAATCCCGTTATCTGGGCGTCTTCTCTGATGGACTTGTAGCCTGCCGTCGAGTAGGGCAAATTTCCAGTCCACTGTCATGTGGGGCACTTCTTGGAATAAGTAATATGCACACTATCATGTGTTGCACCTCAAGTAACCTAATAGGTTACATTTGTCTCCTGGGCGATGTACCCACTATTACATGAACACGGGATACATTTGTCTCCTGGGCGATGTATCCGCTACCAACTCTTAAAATGAACCTTACGCCTGGTTAACCTGGATAGTCTGCAGGTCTTATGGCCGTAGGAATATCTCATTGCATCTTGCTAGTAACTAGGCTTATGATAACCCTAGCTAGTTAAAGTATCAAGCCGTACTCTTGCTTGGCCGTAAATGTTGGATGGAGTCCCATCTTATCTAGTCTTGTCTAGACCCAGTACATGGCTATCTCTGGACATGATTGTTTATGCTTAACTCTATCGATAATTGGTTAGAGGCAAAGTTATGTTCAGGTGTAAGGGTTACAATTCCGATCCTTGTTTGGTTTACGGGTTGTAATGGTTACCGGAATAGTCCTTTAGTTATCTTATCGTTTATCGTCCTGTTCTCTCTACTTATGTCTTATGTTATTTTCTCCTATAATTTTATGTACTGATATGCTGGTTTTAGTTCTTAAGTGAAGCCTCCTTTGTGGCACTGGCTCTTCCTGGGGTCTGACCCAGCTGGTTTTGTATAGCCAGATTTCAGAGCAGCTTTCGAGGATCTCCCAGCCTTCCTGCCAGATGGTGACCACTAGAAGGAATCCTGGCAACGAGTGGATTTTATTTTGCTCTCCCACTCTATTGTAAAAATATTCTTTTGAGGCATTTAGCCGTCGAGAAAGTGTTAGCTCGTTTGCAACTTTACTTACTGTTTGCCTACGGGCTGTAACATGATTGACAAATTCTAGGATTGATCATGTATGAATTACACTCTTGCTAGTCTTCACATTTTGTACGACTAGCTTCATGATCATCTGAATATGTAATGTATGGGAGGCCTTACTTTGTATGTCTGATGATCTACCATCTTGTTACATTTACTTGTTTGCTTGAGATTGAGACACTAGGCTTGTTTTTGACCCTAAGAAACTGATGGCTTGTAGTAAACCCTCATGCAATCTAGACAGTCGTGACCGTATTGCGAGGTGGAGATTCACTTCAACGTACGTAGCAGGCTGTGTCTTTCTCCCGCTCTCCAGTATTCTGGTTCCGGGGCGTGACACGGTTTTAGTGGTGGCCCATGCAGGTCTTGAAAATCAAGATGTGTGAGGGTTTTACCGGATAGATGTCTCAATCAGCACTCGCCCTTGATCTCTACTCGTGTCTCCTAATCTTCCTGAAATCTTGATCTGATCACATGCTTATATCCTTGATCTATCATGGTCCTTCCTTATTGTTCCCTATATCGTTTCTTCAGCGGCATTTTTCCTGTTCCTACCGATCGGAAAGGTGGAGCACCTCCCGTAGACCAGCAGCAACCTGAAGATCAAGCCCAGCATTCAGGAGTAGCCTCCAGAGTCATGCCTACTGGGGTCAAGAGCCACCAGTTCAGCCCGTCCAGCCTGCAGAGCCTGACGATGGCACCTTGGTGGGTCTCATCAGGACATTGCTTAAATCTCAATATCGTCGGGGAGATGCCCTATACCAGGTAGTACAGGATGCCATGGGCCGTGTTGGTTATCAAGGGAACAGTGCGACTAGCAGTTTCAAGCATCTGAACCCTCCTTTCTTTAATGGTAGTGAGGATGCTATTGCAGCTGATGCATGGCTCCAAATATCGAGATCATCTTGGATACAGCCAAGACTCCAAAAGGAGAGAAGGTAGCTGTGCGCCTGCAGTTATTGGACCTGGCCCGCAACTGGTGGGCGATGATAGCAGTTGGGTTGGCGACGCCTGTTCCATGGGCGGTATTCAGTGACAAGTTCCAGATTAAGTACTTCGATGCTGTAGGTCGGTACGACCTACAGACGAGCTTCACCAATCTCAGGCAGATGAGCAGGACAGTTGATGGATATGCAGCCGAGTTTTCGAGACTGAGTCGGTTTGCTCCCACCTTTGTGGCAACCGAGTTCGATCAAGCGCAGTAATTCCAGCAGGGACTCCACCTAGAGATCATTCTAGCAGTGGAGCAGTTTGAGCATCGAACTTTTTATGTCGTCTTGCGAGCAGCAAAGAGGCATGAGTATACTTCTCAGAGGATAGTGGACAGAACTGGAGGACGGAAGCGATCCCATGGCCAGATGAACCAGTCTTCAGCCCCAGCCCCGGCAGCTAGGGCCTTGACCATTGGAGCTCCAAGGAGGGCAGCATCAGTCACGTCGGTTCAGTACTCGACCCCGACATACCCTCAGCGGAAGCGGAGATAGTCTTCCATAATGGGCTGCACTCATTGTGGGAAGCCAGGGCATGTTGTATCAGAATGTCACCGAGCACAAGGATTGTGTTTGGCTTGTGGGACATCGGATCACAAGATAGGGTCCTGCCCGTAAAGAGTCGGTTCATCCTCATCGGCCCAGACTAATCCCTCGGTGAGGGGACCAGCACCAGTACAGCAGCAGCAGTACCAGCCTCTGAGGCCATTGCCGTCTCAGGCCCAAGCTTTCCAGCAGCAGCAACCACAGCAGTATGCCCAGGCCCAGGCTCAGAATCAGAACCGCCAGAGAGGTTTCCAGCAGAGGGGACCAGCACCCAGAGGACAAGGTCAGGTGATGGCTTTGACCGTAGAGGAGAAGTTTGCATCAGGTGAGGTGGTGGCAGGTATCATTCTCGTCAACTCTTTTCCTGTATCAGTATTATTTGATTCGGGTGCATCACATTTATTTATGTCTGCACGATTCACGACACGGATAGGACTGAAGCCCGAGTCATTATCAGTAAGGCTCAATATACTTACTGGTAGCGGACTTGTGGGAGTAGATAGAGTGTTTCCCTCGTGTCGAATCATAGTTAGCGGTAGAAAGTTTTTCACTAGGTTGATAGAATTTCTGATGGCCGATTATGATGTGGTCCTAGGGATGGATTGGTTGAGGGACCAGTATGCTAGAATAGATTGCCATATCGGCAAGATTATTTTTAGTATTCCTGGTGAGCAAGAGTTTTTATTTTCCCGAGGCGGAGTAGAACCTTCTTCTCCAGCATTGCGGATGGCAGTAGCAGCAGTTCAGTTTCCTAGAGTTGTAGAAGAGTTTCCTAACATATTTCCCGAAGAGCTTCCAGGCATGCCCCCAGAGAGAGAGATCGAGTTCACCATTGATTTGATTCCCGGATCGGCACTAGTGTCAGAGAGGGTCTATAGGATGGCGCCTTCAGAGTTGGAGATCTTGTACAAGATGATTGAAGAACTTAGAATTCATTCGTGCTAGCGGATCACCTTAGGGAGCCCCGACGCTTCTTGTGATAAAGAAGGATGGTACGTCCAGATTATGTGTTGATTATCGTACCTTGAACTCTGTAACAATCAAGAATAGATATCCTCTACCAAGGATAGATGACTTATTTGATCAGCTCAAGGGAGCGGCAGTATTCTCGAAGATCGACTTGCGGTCAGGGTACCATCAGATCAGAGTCAGAGAGCAGAACATTTTGAAGACAGCATCCAGATCGAGGTATAGACGTTGGGAGTTCCTTGTTATGCCATTTGGAGCGACCAATGCGCCAGCCGTATTCATAGACCTCATGAATCGTATCTTCATGCCCTATTTGGACCAGTTCGTGATAGTGTTTATAGACGACATCTTAGTCTATAGTAAGAGTGAGGCAGAGCATGAGCAGCAGCTTCGTGTGGTTCTTTAGATTCTCAGGGAGCACCAGTTGTATGCGAAGTTCAGTAAGTACGAGTTTTGGTTGGATTGAATCTCTTACTTGGGTCACATCATCACCAGAGGTGGAGTGGAAGTGGACCCCCAGAAGATAGTTGCCATAGAGTGTCACGATCCGATCCCAAATAATTGGGTCGAACCGGATCATGCCCAGCCTGCACCGTTGTTGAGACGGCGGCAATAAGCTGTTCCATTAGCAGGTAACCACAACAACATCTATATTTGTCACAACTCAATATTCGAGAATTTAAAACTTTATTAAACATTAAAATAAATACAACTGGAAGTAAATGAACTGAATTAAATACTAAATTCAAATAACAGAATTTTTCAAAAACAACAACCAAACTGAAAACAGAAAAGTCTAGCTAAGCATTCGGCTCGTCGGCCTCAGGTCCTGCGTCCTCCAAAGGGGACTCTGGCAACACCACAGGGTACAGAACCGGGTCATAATAGCTGTTGATTAACAGCTCAGCATCCTCAATATCCCCTAAAAATGTTATCTCCAGTCAGAAGGAAGCAAAGTACAATTCATGCTAATTTAACAATTAAAATAATAATAGAATCATGCACTTTTAAACAATTTGAAGTAAACAGTTTTCTAGCAGTTGAACAGTGTGATTTGAATAGGCAATAAATATGACCGGCTTGGGTTGTGCAGTTGTATCCTATTGATACGATATGGCTTATCCCCGTGTGTATGAGGGGTAAGCTAATACAGTTCTAAGTTATTACTTTGGATGTGGTCATAAACATTACCCTATTCCCCAGTATCCAACAGTCAATCAGTCAGTGCTCTCAGAGAGAGTTTCGTGTTGCATCGTGGTTTAAACTTGCAGTAAAGCGATTATTAAGTAATTGTAAACTAACACAAAATGTACTTGCCTCAAATTGGACTGGACTTGAAGGGTTGAGACTTCGGGATGGAAATTAGCCTCGTCCTCGAAATCCTACATTCGAGAAGTTCGACTCAGATTCCAGAGTTACCAAGCTAACTATGCTAGTTGCAATCTCTAAGTTGTGTCCTAATCAATTTTAATCTTTATTTACACAATCACAAACAAATCGATTATCGGGTGCGTTGTAATTAATTACGAGGAAAAGATTATTTTAACTTTTATTTTGAAAAAACTCGTAGTTACCAATTTAATTGGTTAAAACTTTGTACTTTCGTAATTATACATATAAAACTAAATTTCTTATTTAATGAGAAAACATGATCTTTGTTTAAAATATTACAAATTTGTAAATTTTAATGTGAGAGAAATCTTATTAATTTTCTATATCAAAATATTATTTATTTTAGTTTTACGCGTCTACGCTAAAAACCAGCAAAACCAGAAAATAAAAGAAAACTACACTACAATATTTACAGGGCACAGTGAAAGAAATAGAAAAGCTGGGCATATGCCCTTACAAATTATTTTACATAAATTGAAATAAGAAGAAGTATTTGTTAGTTATAAAATTATCCTACAATTTAATTATAAATAAAGATAAAAATTAAAATAAATTAAATAGTGAGTCTCAGATATTGGTCCAATCGTCATATAGGCTAATGCCTCAACGTCCGGGCGAAACCGGTTTCGTTTGCACTTAGCCAGGGCCCATTGACCAATACGGTCGTCGCCCAAAAATCCAAAACGATATTTTTTTCCGAAAACCATTTTTAAAATTATATAATTAATTTTATAGAAAAATTCGGCAGCACTTCCTCTATTTTCGGTCAACCCAAAAACTGGAAAAATATGCCATAATTTCCTATAAGTATCCCAAACCAGGGAAATCCAAATATAAATAATCATAAATCATTCCCAATATTAATTCGGAACAACTCGAAACGAATTCGAAAATTCGAAATCAACCCTGAAAACATCACAGCAACAATTCAGAAAAATTCGAAAACCAAGTATTCCCAGAATTCTTTTCCGAAAGTTTCGGAAAATCTAAACCAAACTAACATAGGCTTTCCCGAAAGTCTCTCGAAAAATCTTGGAAACAAAACGTAACCCAAAATCGAATTCCCGAAGGAAATTCGTGGACCAATCTCATCATAGACACGGGAGGGACGAACTACTATGATTAACCAGAAATTACCCAAATCGACGGAATTCAAAGGGTTGCCTCGGACTCGGGACACGCGAATCCGCAAAAAAGAACTCGGAATCGGAATCGAACCACGCCGAAAGCACACGCAGGTACCGGCCACTCGGGATGGGGCTACGCTCGCGCGGATCGGGGCTGCCGGGGCGGCAGCGGCTGGAAAGGGGCGCTGGGCTCGGGTTGCGCGCGGGATTGGCCACGGGGTGGCCGGAAGAACGTCGGGGCGGGCGCCGCTGGAGGGGCACGGCGGCCGGGAACAGCGGGCGGCGGGCGGCGGACGGAGTTGGCCGCGGGGTCGGCGCTCGGGCGGATCGGGGAGCTGGCTGGAGGGGTCGAGGGTCGGCGTGGAGTCGGGCGCTGGAGTCCTACTGCTTCGGTCTTGAGGTCCTCTGGGAGTCGAGCAACGCTCAAGAGACGCTCCATGCTATCTAGCCATTCATCAGCGTAGATGATTCCCTCGGTTCCTTTGAAAGGTCGAGAGCCCTGCTTCTTGAAACTCTCTATATCTTCGACCTTCATGTAATAATATGCCTCTAATCAAAAGAATGGCCTTAATGACATATAACTTAACTCCTGAATTTATATTTACCTTGGCAGGTCGTGGCTCCAATGAAGTGGTTCCTCCTCTCTCGAGGGCAGCCATAGCCACATTATGGGCATTCTCCATGCCTTCTCTCATGATCGCGGTCTGCTCGCGATGGGCTTCAACTTGGGCTGCAGTCTATTCCCGATGAGCTTCTGCTTGGGCTCTCTGTGCTTCAAGCACTCCTCGTAGCATGCCCACTAGATCGGTGGGATCCACGGGCACTGGTGGGGTAGCTGGTGCGGACATTATCGTAGGGGTCTGCGGCTCAGTCCGGAGAAGTGTAGGATTCGCCGCTTGAGAAGTAGTGACGTAAACGCCGTGGAGTGCTGGAGATTGATGGGGACGGTCGGTCAGCTGCAATGGTGAAGGGTCTGGACGTGCTGGGGGAGATGGGGTATGTTCGGATGATGACACCTCATCGCCAGCAGGGGTGGTCTTTTTCTTGGTCATATTCTGGAAGGTTTAGGATGCAAACATAAGCAAGGTATCCTACCAGTCTATAATCAAACAAAAATATTTATTTATATATAATTCGGACCTATGTTGTGATAAATCAATATTCTAGTGTTCTAATTATTTCTAGGTATGTTTTTCTAAGTTGTTCTTCTAGGACCTGCACGGGCCACCACCAGTCATAACTCTACTAATCACCTTGCTAAGTCTCGTATCTAGGTGGTGTGCAGAAATAAACTTTGATGATATGAAACTATGTGATGTACCCAAATCAAATAATGCTAGAGTAGGATGTGAAAACACATAAATCAAACCTGTGATGACATCAGCGGTGGGTTCCTGCTCTGGTTCTTGCTCTTCAGCTGCAAGATGTGGCAAGCACCTGGTATAATGAACCCCGACTCCAGGACAAGCAGCTTGACTGGGACACCTTCAAGAGGCTGTTCCGCAGGAAGTTCTTCCCAACATCAGAGATGCGGAAGATGGAAAGACAGTTCCAGGACCTAGTTGCCATAGAGACATGGCCAGTACCTAGCACTGTCGCGAAAGTTCAGAGTTTTCTTGGATTGGCCAGCTATTACCGTCGGTTTGTGTCAAACTTTGCTCGAATTTTAGCGCCATTGACGCAGTTGACCCGCAAGGATGTGCAGTTTGCTTGGACAACAGAGTGTCAGAGTTCATTCGAAAAGTTGAAGCTGATATTGATGACGGCCCCCATTCTCACTCTTCCCGATGGGACTGGAGGATTTTTAGTTTATTGTGACGCATCCGGCAAGGGATTAGGATGTGTCTTTATGCCGCATGGTAAGGTAGTCGCTTATGCGTCACGTCAGCTTCGTGACCATAAGTGGAATTACCCAACCCATGACTTGGAGTTAGTAGTAGTAGTATTTGCATTGAAGTTGTGGAGGCATTATTTATATGGAGATCGGGTGGAGATTTTTACCGACCACAAGAGTCTTAAGTATGTGTTTACCCAGAAGGATCTTAATATGCGTCAGAGGAGATAGCTAGAGCTACTTGTGGATTATGACATCTTGCAGTATCATCCTGGAAAGGCCAACGTTGTAGCAGATGCATTGAGCAGGAGAGCCGAAGTTTATTTTCTAACAGTGCAGCCAGAGTTGTTAGCAGATCTTCAGAAGATGGGTATTGAAGTTGTTCTTCCTTCCAGTATGGCATTGATGGCTAGTATACAAGTTCAGTCTAGTATAGTAGAGAGGATCAAGTTAGCTCAGTCAATGGATTCTAAGCTTCAGCGGCTTAGGATAGAATGTATAACAGGATGGAGACCAGAGTTATGTATTCATGAAGATGGTACACTCCGACAGGGAGGCGTCTTTGTGTACCCAGTAGAAATATCAGACAGGAGATCATGGCAGAAGCTCATAGTTCTCAGTATTCGATTTACCCCGGCGGTACGAAGATGTACCGAGAAATCCGTTAGCATTTTTGGTAGAATGACATGAAGAGGGAGATAGCCCGGTTTGTCTCTCGTTGTTTGGTTTGTCATCAAGTTAAAGCCGAACATCAGAGACCAGCTGGACTTCTTCAACTTTTACCGATCCCAGAATGGAAATGGGAATACATTACCATGGATTTTGTGACTGGATTACCTAGATCCCCAGCTGGGAGAGATGCTATCTGGGTTATAGTCGACAGACTCACGAAGGTAGCTCATTTCATCCCTTTCAGAATCGGTGAGTCGACGGATCAGCTTGCAGAGATGTACCTCAGGCAGATAGTCAGATTGCATGGAGTGCCAGTCGGTATTGTGTCCGACAGAGATTCGAGATTCACCTCGGACTTTTGGCGGAGTCTTCAAGAAAGTTTGGGGACTCGTCTCAAGATCAGTTCAGCCTACCATCCGCAGACAGATGGTCAGTCAGAACGCACGATCCAGACTCTTGAAGACATGTTGTGGTCATGTACGCTCGACTTTGGTAGTTCGTGGGAAGATCACCTGCATCTCGTGGAGTTCTCCTACAACAACCGCTTCCAGGCCAGTATCCAGATAGCACCCTTTAAAGCCTTGTACGGCAGAAAGTACATATCTTCCTTGGCTTGGGATGATATCGGTGAGAGGCAAATTCTTAGACCAGAGATGGTAACACGGACTATTGGGCCGATTCCCATCGGCGTCCCCTTGAATTCTCTGTCGGCGATCATGTATTCCTTAGGATTTTGCCTACTTGTGGCGTTATTCATTTCGGCGTACGGAAAAAGCTTAGTCCTAGGTATATAGGGCCGTTCGACATCTGGGAGCGAGTAGGTGATATGTCATATCGTCTTGCTCTTCCGCCGTCGTTACGTGAGGTACATGATGTCTTCTATGTATCCCAATTGCGATGGTATATCCCGGATCCGAGTCATGTTCTTGATCATTCGGAATTGGTTGTTGGTACCAACTTTCGTATGAGGAAAGGCCCGTATCCATATTGGACCAAAGATAGAAGGTACTCAAGAACAAGACTATCAAGTTAGTCTGTGTTGCGTGGGATTATCACTCTTTGGGTAAGTCAACGTGGGAGCGTGAGAATGATATCCGATCGCGATATCCCGACCTGTTTGACTCGTAATGTATAATGTCTTCTTATGCCTTATGCCTTCAACTTCCTTGCTTGCTTGAACGATTGCTTGATTGATTGTTTAGTTTTAACTTGCCTGTGATTAGTATAGCTTGCTCGACATCTTTAGCCTCTTGATTAAATTCGAAGACGGAAGTCTTTTAAGGTGGGTAGAGTTGTCACCTCCGTTTTTCGTATACGTATTTCCAATATGCGAGTACGGGACATGTCCAGTATTTTTACTTGTCTTGTCTTGCTAGCTGATTTTGATTTAATCTTGTTTAGGTTCATCATGGTTTAACTTGGTTTGTTTTGGTTGGATTGGTTTATTTTAGTTCTACATGCTAAATCCCCTACCTACCACCATCCCTCTTTATAACCCCACCTACTTTTCTCTCTTCATAAATCCTCATAACTTCTTCTTCTTCTCCTCCATTAAAAATCTCTCCCCCTCTATAGGCAAGTGCACCTTGATCTCACTCAAGAACCAATTTTGATGGTTCCAATGGCTTCCTAGCATGATTCTCTTCCACTTTAGAACTTGGAATTTTTTATTTTGAAGCATGGATTTTTGTATATCTAGAAAATTATCTTTTTTGGAAACTTGGAGTTTTGATCTATTTAACTTCTTCATTTGCATGTTTTGATGGTTCCATGTGGTAGAGAATTTCGTTCTACCCCATTTTGACCTAAGGAAGTCCGAATTTGGACTCCGGATGGAGAAATGGCGGAGTTTTGAAGTTTTCGGCCATGTTCGTTCTTCCCGGATCTGTCGGGAAGATGAACAGTGCACTGCTTGGGCGCATGGACCTGTCATGCGCCCATAGCATTCTCCTCCCCTCATGTGGGTGCATAGGGTGCCACATGTGGCAGCATAGTTTTGTGTTGGCGCATAAGCCTTCACGACTTGTCTCCTTGCATTCATTCACCCTTAGCCTTTGGCCACAAGGGTCCAACTCATGACTTGGGCGCACACCCCTTCTTGGGTGCATAGGGTGTGCTCCCCCTCCTAGTGGGTGCATACTATGTAACCAGTGTAGGTGCATGACTTGGGTATGGCGTATGGCCTTCACCCATAATGCACAAACCCCTTCCCCATTCCTTGGCACTTGGCCATGCAAGTGCCTTGGCCATGTAGGCACCCTCATGTGGGCGCATAGCCACCCTCATATGGGCACATAAGTCTCCTTCACTTGGGCACATGGATGCCCATGATCCTCATGCTTTGGTTTTGCATATTTCGGCTTATTTACGCAATTTTCTCGCTATTGATCTTCATGACACGACACGACTCGTGCGTGCCATGGCTAGGCATGGCACGACTCGACACGGTATGACTTGTGCAAGTCACAGTACGAATTGGCATGACTTGGCACGATTATTACGATTTTGTTTAATCGTGGCACGGCTTTCTACGTTTTTGCTAAATAGAAAATTGTGACACGACTTGTGCAAGCCGTGACACATCTTAGCACGACTTGGCATATGTTAGCCTTTATGTAGGCATACAAAATCTCGCGGGCGCATAGCTTTGGGGAATACAATGATTTGGCATTTTCTCTTTTGTCACGACATGTACTTTTCTTTATGTATGCTCTAAGCTATGTTGTCTTCTTTACATCGGTGGCCCGTTGGGTGTACTCAGGATACGTCTCTTTTGCTTACATGATGATCTTCTATGATCATAACCATGATGTGCGAACATGAAACGATGAATAACATGTAATAAACCATGATAGCGGCCCGTCGTGGCACGTCCCTAACAAGTAACAAGTACAAGTAACATGACATGAGAGTGGCCCGTCGTGGCGCACTCCAGAAAAGAATATGACAAGTAGCATGACATGATGGTGACCCGTTGTGGTGCACCCCTGACAAGTAAGCTTAGCATGTAATCCATGAATGTTGTTGTGACGGATAACTTGACATGCTAGTAAATTCTCTTCTTGAACACCGTGGGTGATTGTATTGAATGTGCTTGTATAAGTTACCAGTCTTATCTCGCATCATGTATAGAACATGTATTCCTGGTTACCACGGTCAGGGATTCATGCTGAATATGACTAGGTAATGACTGGATTGATCAAGTAGTTCATATAGAAAGATACTTCGGCTACAGGAAATCTCGTTATCTGGGCAACTTCTCTCATGGACTTGTAGCCTACCGTCGAGTAGGGCACATTTCCAGTCCATTGTCATGTGGAGTACTCCTTGGAATAAGTAATATACACACTGTCATGTGTTGCACCTCAAGTCACCTAATAGGGTACATTTGTCTCCTGGGCGATGTACCCACTATTACATGAACAAGGGATACATTTGTCTCCTGGGCGATGTATCCGCTACCAACTCTTAAAATGAACCTTGCGCCTGGTTAACCTGGATAGTATGCAGGACTTGTGGCCATAGGAATATCTCATTGCATCTTGCTAGTAACTAGGCTTGTGATAACCCTAGCTAGTTAAAGTATTAAGCCGTACTCTTGCTTGGCCGTGAATGTTGGATGGAGTCCCATCTTATCTAGTCTTGTCTAGACCCAGTACATGGCTATCTCTGGACATGATTATTTATGATTAACTCTATCGATAATTGGTTAGAGGCTAAGTTCTGTTCAGGTGTAAGGGTTACAACCCCGGTCCTTGTTTGGTTTACGGGTTGTAACTTAGTTACCGGAATAGTCCTTTAGTTATCTTATCGTTTATCACCCTGTTCTCTCTACTTATGTCTTATGTTATTTTCTTCTATGATTTATGTGCTGATATGCTGGTTTTAGTTCTTAAGTGAAGCCTCATTTATGGCACTTGCTCTTCCTGGGGTCTGACCCAGCTGGTTTTGTATGGCCAGATTTTGGAGCAGCTTCCGAGGATCTCCCAGTCTTCCTGCCAGATGGTGACCACTAGAAAGAATCCTGACAATGAGTGGGTTTTATTTTGCTCTCCCACTCTACTGTAAAAATATTCTTTTGAGGCGTTTAGCCGCCGAGCAAGTGTTAGCTCGTTTGTAACTTTACTTACTGTCTGCTTACGGGCTGTAACATGATTGACAAATCCTAGGGTTGATCATGTCTAACTTACACTCTTGCTAGTCTTCACATTTTGTACGACTAGCTTCATGATCATCTGAATATGTAATGCAGGGGACTCCTTACTTTGTATGTCTGATGATCTACCATCTTGTTACATTTACTTGCTTGTTTGGGATTGAGACACTAGGCTTGTTCTTGACCCTGAGAGACTGATGGCTTGTAGTAAACTCTCATGCAATCTAGACAGCCATGACCGTATTGCGAGGTGGAGATTCACTTCAGCGTATGTAGCTGGCTGTGTCTGTCCCCCGCTCTCCAGTATTCTGGTTCTGGGGTGTGACAAGTATAGTCACCAGCAGTGGAAACCCAACCGAGTCTGATTGGAGATCCCAAGAAGCCGGTTTAATGGGTAGGAACAAGCTGGACTAGGTGACTATTATGGAACACTGACCTAAGATTAAATTCTCTTTAAAATAAAAGCCCAGGAGGCTGTACATGTGTACATTCATACCCCATCCCTATGGTGACAGTGTTCCTTGTGTGATATGGATAGGATGAGTTTAAACTCTTAATAAGTCCAAGCATGATATGCATGGTTGATTCCTATCACCAATCCTTAAGGACTTACCTATATGAGAGGTCGTAAGGGCTGCGACTATAGGACATGGCGATCCTAGACAACTCTCATGAATGTGTAAAAGTGTGCATGGCCAACCAAACGCGCCACCCGATAGACCACTACAACAAAAAGACCTATTAATGACGCTTGATAAGTGGTTTTCATGACGGTTGATGTGGAAGCGTCATCAATGTTCAGCAAGACTAGAATCTATGACGGTTTATATTAAAAACGTTATTGATAGTGCTCCAGTGATACGAGCGTCATAAAAAAAAGCACAAAAATTTAAGTCAAAACCTCGACTCCCCCACAATTCTCCCGCACTTAAGAAAAATTCTAAACCCTCTCTCTTTCTCCTTCTCCTTCTCCTTCTGCTCCCCAACTCCCCTCAGCCCACTCCCCGCTCCCCAACTCCCCTCAGCCCGCTTTCCGTTCCCCGCTCGCCAACTTCCCTCAGCCCGTTCCTCGCTTCCTCAATGTAACGCCCCAGTCCCAAAATACGTAGGACTAGGAACGTGGACATGCCAGCTGTATTCATACGAAGTATACTCCAATATATGAAAACCTCATATGGATAAGCTGTAAAATGCAGTAGAACCATAACTAATCTCATCCACACAATAAATAAAGAAAAATTATCATATAATAATAATAAATTTGTCTTGATACAATATGTTGGACGGAGACAAATTCACTACCAACAAATAAGGAAAAGTACATAGAAAATAATATGAGTGGCGAGCGAAGCGAAGACGATCCAAGTGCAATCATCCTCGAGAAATAGCAATGAACATGGCTAGAGCTAAAGCACCTACGAAAAATAATAGCACACACCTGGAAAGACAACCAGGTCCTCAGAGGGACGTAACAAGACACATAATATCATGCCATATAAACTGAATAAATATTGCTCAATAATTAATGGACACATACAATAGGGTACCTAACCGTACTATAGTGAGTATGCAATTAAAGAACAAATCTTTGACGCATGGGCCGGCTCAGTCAGGAATCAGGAAGCAGGACCGTACCTTCCACTGGAGATAATCGGCAATCAGGACCGTACCTCCCACTGGAGATAACCGGCTAGCAGGACCGTACCTCCCATTGGAGATAACCGGCAATCAGGGCAGTGCATAAATGACCCATACATTAAGGAGATGTTCTTCACACCCAATGCCTACCATGTTGTATCCACAACAGTAAACCTCTATAACCGCTAAGTCCAACTAGCATGCAATTTCTATTAGCGGTTATTCCTATCGTACGGCTTATACGCACCAGTGGCCAGCCAGTCACGTATGTCCGTGTTCTACATGCGACACACAACTTCGTGATACAACGTGTCAAGGCCATGAACGCAACACACAAGGTGGTCCCTTAAATCTAGGTTTAATGTGTAAGAAAAATAATACATAGCAGGAACAATAAATGAACAGTAAGTTCTAACAGGTTATGCTATGTATCACAGTTTATTTTGCATAGAAAAAATAATAATAATGTATGAAATATGAGCTAAAATAATTAAACAGCAAATGACAAGGTGTCTTGCCTGATAGGGTGCCTGGTGTGCTGCGATGATCAAAGTGGCACGATCTGCAACTTCGGTGCAACAACTATACATAGTGACCTCGGATGGTGGCACGGACAGTTTCATAGGGTCCAGAAGGGTCAACTTAGTTAGGGTGGACATAAGATAGTCTCGAAATGGGAGAAGGAATAGGAACAACAGGACTTGGATACGGACATGAGAGAAATTAAAGAAATAATAGATAAATAAATATTTATATACGAGTTTTAGAAAATATTTATAATTCCTAAAACTAGTTTTCATAAGTCAAAATATTTTTAGGTAAAATATGTTGTAAATCGTTTTTAGGCAGGAAATACTCTAAGGTTGTAAAAATAATTTTTATAAACAGAAATATATTTGGTTAATAATTTAGATAAATATTGATATTAAGCAACTATTTTATCATTTGAAACTATATTTTTGCGGTTCAAAAATAATACTAGAAATTTATTAAATGTAAAATATTTTTAGAAGAAACTAAAAATTCTAGCAAGTGATTTAGGGCTACTAAAAATAATAATGCAATAATAATAATAATAATAATAATAATAATAATAATAATAATAATAATAATAATTATAGAAATAATAATAGAATTAATAATAATAATAACAATAGTAATGAAATCATAATAATAATAAAAAGAAATAAATGAAATAATAAATAATAATAAAAACTGCTCAGTAAGTCGTTCTCCTCTTTCGAGGAGAACAGTGAAGGAAAAGAAACAAAAAAAAAATTCACAGAGGGTAAAGGAGAGGGAGAGAAAAGAGAGGATCGAGTGAGAGGGCTGGGGAGCGAGAGGGAAGAGGAGAGCACAGAGGGGGGTTTCGAGAGGGGGAGCGGTCCGGCGGCGTCGCGACGGTGTAGGCGGAGGAGAACGGAGAAGGGGCCAGGCGGGGGTTTGGACTGGGGGACGCGGTGGCGGGGGAGAAGATCGAGCGGCCGAGTGGAAGAAGGAGGCAAGGCGGAGAGGAGTCGGGAGGAGAAGACGAGCGGCAGACGGTGGCCGGAGGCGCTTCAGGAGGAGGGGGTCACGCGGATCTGGAAGAAGGACGGGTCGCCGGCGGTCTCCGGCGCTAGGGAGCGGAGATCGGGAGGTGGTCGGACGCGTGGGGTGCGGCGGAGCGTGGGGGATGCTCCGGCGGAAGGGGTCGCGCGCCGGGCGGAGCTAGGGTTCGAAGGGGCGAACGAGATCGAAGTTTTGGGGGCGCGCATGTCGCGGAGGCGGCAGGCCAACGCCGTGGAGGTAGCTGTTCGGGGGTTTGATGGAGGTGCACAGGCGATCTCGACGAGGCCAGAGCGGGAAGGCGTCGGCGGTCGGCACAGGTTAGGGTCTCCCCCTTCTTTTTCTACTTCTGTGATGCCGATGGTGGTGGTTCTGGTTATGCCATGGTGGCGGGTGGTGGTGTCGTTTGTGCGGGCAGGGCTGTTGACGACTCAGGCTGGATCGGGTCTGGCCGGTGACTGAGATGGGTCGGACAGGTCAGGTGGCGGGTTGGTTGATGGCGGTCGGGTTACGGTGACGGTGGTGATGGCAAGTAGCGGTGGTGGCTGTGGCGGTGACGGTGATGAAGGTGGTAATAGTGGTGGCTGACCGGAGACGAGGGGTCGGGTATGCCGAGATGGGGGTCGCGACGGGTTGGCTACGGCGATTGCCGAGTTGTCGGGGTGGGGGCTTGTTGTACAGGGAGGAGGAGGAGGAGGAGGAGGAGGGTGATTCCTCGGACGAGGGGGCTGTTTTCGACAAGTCTAGGATTTTAGGTTTGGTCTTAGGAATCGTGTCCAAGTATCGGACACGAGAATTGGATTTTGATGTATATGTAAAAAAGGAAATAATCTATTGGAAGACACCGGGGTCGGACCCGAGGCCGTCACAGCTGACACGGAAGAGATGGACACCGACACGAGGCACGTACACTTTGTGGAATTTGTGGATGAATAATGAAAAGTTGGAGGAGTACCTGCCTATTTATAGGATGTGAAAATTCCCAATAAGATAAAGATTAGGATTGTTTAAACCCAAATTAGATAATTCAACCTATTTAATTCAAATCCAAATCCAGATACAAATCCTATTTAAATTAAATCCCTTTAGTTTAAAATCAAATCAAATAATCCAATTCCAAATATAGATACTAGTTTAATCTATTTAAATAATTCCAAACATTAAATTAAGATTTAAATGGCCACAATAACTTTCAAAAATATTTTTCAAAATACCAACAATAATAATTTCGAAAATAATAAATATTTTTAAATATCTTTTTGAACAATAAAATATTAATATTAATAAATTTCAAAAATTATACTTTTATTTAAAATAGACCAATAAATAATTACGAAATATTTGTATGCAACAAATATCCTTTACATAATTAGGCTTTTCTAGTATACAAAAATATTACTTATTATTAATAACTTTTAGAAACAAAAGGCTTTTTATAGCAAGAATATTTATATAATATTTTGGAAGTGTATGATAAAATAGAGAAAAATATTTTTCTAAAATATGTACGCTCGCACATATTCGCACTCGTCGAGCAATTACAAAAAAAATAAAATGTCGTGCGCGACGTACAATACGACTACGTGACGAACAATACAAAAATTTTAAAATCAGTACCAAATTTAATAAAAAAATTAGTAGAAAATTTAGGGGTTTTACATCCTACCCAACTTAAAAGAATTTTGTCCTCGAAATTAAGAATTCGTAGGGGGTGAGAAGACACAAGGGGGTATCGATGGGAAACAACCTATAACAAATCATGCCGTAGGAATTTACGATCTAGATCATAGAAAAATAATACGGTATGGTCACGGGTAATGATGTTACGATTAAGATAACGAAATAGATTTGCTTTAATTAAGCGATTAGAGGGTCTTGATAGGGTCGAGTAGTTTAGGATAGCAATATCGAGTGAGAATGGTCCTAGCCGATAGGAAGGCTAAAGGAAGTTCTAGTACAACGCTTTCATTTTTCTAAAATAGGTGAAGGCGAAAGCAATAAGGAGTTTCAAGATGATATTGTCGAATACGAGTACGTGATTCAAGGACGACCAAAAATTTCAAAGGAATTGCCAAGGCAGTCGCGGATGGGACTCTAAAGGACAAGTTTAGCTATGTCCCTATCCACGTAGAATAAATAGACAAAAGCGAACCACAGTGCACTTGGTTGATCAGACCATCATGCACCGGTTCTGATTAGACAATATGTTAGTGAGCGGCCGCTCAATAGCATAAGTCATGAACAAACTCGATAAATGGATGAGTTTGCAAAACTAGATTATAGTTGCAACATTAGTCAAAGTGGTAAAAGCATAGGCACGAGAGATTTAGATTAAAAGAAGGTAGAATGATTCTAAGTCATACCGTTGTCCTATAGTCTTCTTGTCCAAGTCCTTGGTTGGCTAGAAGGGCTAGGTCCTCTAGATTCTAGGATCTAAATAAGCTTGCTAATATAGGTCACTAGGTCAAAGGGGTTACTAGGTCATAAGGTAGTCTACCCAACTTAAAGAATTAAACAAATGGTATTTTGGGACAACTAACTAGCAGGGTCAATCTCTAGCAAGCACGAAAGGAAAATAAGAATAATGATAGGAGGAATCAAGCAAGATGCAATTGATGAGTCATACGGTAGATAAAATCAAGGAAAGTGGTCAAGTATGTGGATGAGAACCTAGACTTCTAATCATATTCGCAGGCTTGCTTGGTACGGTAAAGTAACCAAACAATTTATCTTGACCTGCATGGGCCACCACAAAAACATGTAACGCCCCAGTCCCAAAATACGTAGGACTAGGAACGTAGACATGCCATCTGTATTCATACGAAGTATACTCCAATATATGGAAACCTCGTATGGATACATAAGCTGTAAAATGCAGTAGAACCATAACTAATCTCATCCACACAATAAATAAAGAAAAATTATCATATAATAATAATAAATTTGTTTTGATACAATATGTTGGGCGGAGACAAATCCACTACCAACAAATAAAGAAAAGTACATAGAAAATGAAATGAGTGGCGAGCGAAGCGAAGACGATCCAAGTGCAATCATCCTCGAGAAATAGCAATGAACACGGCTAGAGCTAAAGCACCTGCGAAAGACAATAGCACACACCTGGCATGACAACCAGGTCCTCAGAGGGACGTAACAAGACACATAATATCATGCCATATAAACTGAATAAATATTGCTCAATAGTTAAAGGACACATACAATAGGGTACCTAACCGTACTATAGTGAGTATGCAATTAAAGAACAAATCTTTGACGCATGGGCCGGCTCAGTCAGGAATCAGGAAGCAGGACCGTACCTCCCACTGGAGATAACCGGCAATCAGGACCGTACCTCCCACTCGAGATAACCGGCTAGCAGGACCGTACCTCCCATTGGAGATAACCGGCAATCAGGGCAGTGCATAAATGACCCATACATTAAGGAGATGTTCTTCCCACCCAATGCCTACCATGTTGTATCCACAACAGTAAACCTCTATAACCGCTAAGTCCAACTAGCATGCAATTTCTATTAGTGGTTATTCCTATCGCACGGCTTATACGCACCAGTGGCCAGCCAGTCACGTATGTCCGTATTCTACATGCGACACACAACTTCGTGATACAACGTATCAAGGCCATGAATGCAACACACAAGGTGGTCCCTTAAATCTAGGTTTAATGTGTAAGAAAAATAATACATAGCAGGAACAATAAATGAATAGTAAGTTCTAACAGGTTATGCTATGTATCACAGTTTATTTTGCATAGGAAAAATAATAATAATGCATGAAATATGAGCTAAAATAATTAAACAGCAAATGACAAGGTGTCTTGCCTGATAGGACGCCTGGTGTGCTGCGATGATCAATGTGGCACGATCTGCAACTTCGGTGCAACAACTATATATAGTGACCTCGGATGGTGGCACGGACAGTTTCATAGGGTCCAGAAGGGTCAACTTAGTTAGGGTGGACATAAGGTAGTCTCGAAATGGGAGAAGGAATATGAACAACAGGACTTGGATACGGACAGGAGAGAAATTAAAGAAATAATAGATAAATAAATATTTATATACGAGTTTTAGAAAATATTTATAATTCCTAAAACTAGTTTTCATAAGTCAAAATATTTTTAGGTAAAATATGTTGTAAATCGTTTTTAGGCAGGAAATACTCTAAGGTTGTAAAAATAATTTTTATAAACAGAAATATATTTGGTAAATAATTTAGATAAATATTGATATTAAGCAACTATTTTATCATTTGAAACTATATTTTTGCGGTTCAAAAATAATACTAGAAATTTATTAAATATAAAATATTTTTAGAAGAAACTAAAAATTCTAGCAAGTGATTTAGGGCTACTAAAAATAATAATGCAATAATAATAATAATAATAATAATAATAATAATAATAAGAATGATTATAGAAATAATAATAGAATTAATAATAATAATAACAACAGTAATGAAATCATAATAATGATAAAAAGAAATAAATAAAATAATAAATAATAATAATAACTGTTCAGTAAGTCGTTCTCCTCTTTCGAGGAGAACAGTGAAGGAAAAGAAACAAAAAAATTCACAGAGGGTGAAGGAGAGGGAGAGACAAGAGAGGATCGAGTGAGAGGGCTGGGGAGCGAGAGGGAAGAGGAGAGCACAGAGGGGGGTTTCGAGAGGGGGAGCGGTCCGACGGCGTCGCGGCGGTGTAGGCGGAGGAGAACGGAGAAGGGGCCAGGCGGGGGTTTGGACTGGGGGACGCGGTGGCGGGGGAGAAGATCGAGCGGTCGAGTGAAAGAGGGAGGCGAGGCGGAGAGGAGTCGGGAGGAGAAGACGAGCGGCAGACGGTGGCCGGAGGCGCTTCAGGAGGAGGGGGTCACGCGGATCTGGAAGTAGGACGGGTCGCCGACGGTCTCCGGCGTTAGGGAGCGGAGATCGGGAGGTGGTCGGACGCGTGGGGTGCGACGGAGCGTGGGGGATGCTCCGGCAGAAGGGGTCGCGCGCCGGGCGGAGCTAGGGTTCGAAGGGGCGGACGAGATCGGAGTTTTGGGGGCGCGCCTGTCGCGGAGGCGGCGGGCCAACGCCGTGGTGGTGGCTGTTCGGGGGTTTGGTGGAGGTGCACCGGCGATCTCGGCGAGGCCGGAGCGGGAAGGCGTCGGCGGTCGGCACAGGTTAGGGTCTCCTCCTTCTTTTTCTACTTCTATGATGCCGATGGTGGTGGTTCTGGTTATGCCATGGTGGCGGGTGGTGGTATCGTATGTGCGGGCAGGGCTGTTGACGACTCAGGCTGGATCGGGTCTGGCCGGTGACTGAGATGGATCGGACAGGTCAGGTGGCGGGTTGGTTAATGGCGGAGGGGTCGGGTTACGATGACGGTGGTGATGGCAGTAGCGGTGGTGGCTGTGGCGGTGACGGTGATGAAGGTGGTAATGGTGGTGGCTGACAGGAGACGAAGGGTCGGGTGTGCCGAGATGGGGGTCGCGACGGGTTGGCTACGGCGATTGTCGAGTTGTCGGGTGGGGGCTTGGTGTACAGGGAGGAGGAGGAGGAGGGTGATGCCTCGGACGAGGGGGCTATTTCCGACAAGTCTAGGGTTTTAGGTTTGGTCTTAGGAATCGTGTCCAAGTGTCGGACACAAGAATTGGATTTTGATGTATATGTAAAAAAGGAAATAATCTATTGGAAGACACCGGGGTCGGACCCGAGGCCGTCACGGCTGACACGGAAGAGATGGACACCGTCACGAGGCACGTACACTTTGTGGAATTTGTGAATGAATAATGAAAAGTTGGAGGAGTACCTGCCTATTTATAGGATATGGAAATTCCCAATAAGATAAAGATTAGGATTGTTTAAACCCAAATTAGATAATTCAACCTATTTAATTCAAATCCAAATCCAGATACAAATCCTATTTAAATTAAATCCCTTTAGTTTAAAATCAAATCAAATAATCCAATTCCAAATATAGATACTAGTTTAATCTATTTAAATAATTCCAAACATTAAATCAAGATTTAAATGGCCACAATAACTTTCAAAAATATTTTTCAAAATACCAATAATAATAATTTCAAAAATAATAAATATTTTTAAATATCTTTTTGAACAATAAAATATTACTATTAATAAATTTCAAAAATTATACTTTTATTTAAAATAGACCAATAAATAATTATGAAATATTTGTATGCAACAAATATCCTTTACATAATTAGGCTTTTCTACTATACAAAAATATTACTTATTATTAATAACTTTTAGAAACAAAAGGCTTTTTATAGCAAGAATATTTATATAATATTTTGGAAGTGTATGATAAAATAGAGAAAAATGTTTTTCTAAAATATGTACGCTCGCACATATTCGCACCCGTCGAGCAATTACAAAAAAAAAACGTCGTGCGCGACGTACATTACGACTACGTGACGAACAATACAAAAATTTTAAAATCAGTACCAAATTTAATAAAAAATTAGTAGAAAATTTAGAGGCTTTACACTCAATTACAGACTCCACCGCAGAGGGAAGGATGTCACCGGCGTAGCCTTCACCACCGGTTTGTCCTAAAATCTCGATCATTGCTTATTTTATGCCCTAAATTCAAAAATCTCCTAATTTTTGACAACCATACATGCATCCATCTCTCCAAAATTAGGGTTCTAAATTTTAGGGTTTTTCGACGTCTCCGTCTACGTCGGCGATGATCCGAAAAGGGCTGCATCATCGTTGACTTCTCTTGATTAAGTGAGTGATTTTGATTTGGATTTTTTTCCCTAAAAAAAGATTTTGTTGGGAGTGTAATTTTTTCCCTAAAAATTAGGTTTCTTAATTTTTGATTTGGATTTTTTCCCTAAAAGGGTTCTTTGATTTTTTTTTTCTTCTGTTTGTTCTTGTTCAAGGGAGTGTAATTACATTTGGGGAGCCGAGTCCGAAGCCTCTCAACAGTTACAGCCGCGACCCGATGAGGTGCTGTGCGTGCCTGCGAGCTGAGTCCGAAGCCTCCCTTCGGATTCTGACACTAAATTCTAAACTCTTGATTGATTTCAGTTTCTGGGTTTATTTTGTTTGTCGATGATGTTGTTGGATCTCGATCCCTACATAAAAAGGGTTTCGATCGACTGATATGTGTTGGGTTCAATTTTGGCTTGATGATCCTACGATTGTCTTTGTTTGTGAAGCACGAATGATCTTTAGATCATGTTTGGTTCTTTACTTGCTGTTGGATTATTTTCGATTTCGGGTTACCTAGCTGCTGTTGGAATTATTTGTGATGCATGTATTGTTGGTTTAGGTTTCTTATATAAATTGTTACTTGGGTTCTCCTTCCTATACTTGTTGTGGGATGTTGGTTTTGGTTTTCCTTATTATACATGTTGGGTTGGGAAAGATTTCTTTGCTGTAGGAGATATTTTGCTATTTGGATTGAAATTGTTGGTTGGGTATCTATTATGCATGATGGGTTTAACTTGGTACTGTGGGTATTTTTGTTGGGAGCTTTTCGATATAAATCACATGCGGGTATATATTAGTTGGGAGTATTTCTATTTCGGGATTGACATCTCCATTAGCATGCATACGTCGTTGATTTTGGGACTGCGTCAACTATGCCATGCCTGGATATTTTACTTTATTTGTCGGTTTCGGTTTTTATTAGAGTACTCTGATATTCTTGGTGTTGGTCGTTCGACCAAATGAACCAAAGCATTGCAGATCGTATCGGATACACTGGCTCCGTGTCGGGACGTGTCCTATACGTGTTATGGCACGCTAGTACAGCAGATGATGATTGATCCTTATCTGAGACATCTTATATATCTCATTTCGTTTTTTTGTCGTTAGTCGTAGTTTTTATGTTGGTACTGTTGGGTTGTTCATTTTGGGTGCAGATACGCTCGTGTTTGTACGAGTCGATACTGGACACGGATGTGAGGATACCTTCGTGTCGATGATGTAGCTTCTCCACAGTTGCAGCCGCGACCCGGCGAGGCGCTGTGCGTGCCTGCGAGCCGAGTCCGAAGGCTCCCTTCGGATTCCGACACCAAATTCTGGGTTATAAATTCTAAACTCTTGATTGATTTCAGTTTTTGGGATTATTTTGTTTGTCGATGATGTTGTTGGATTTCGATCCCTACATAAAAATGGTTTCGATCGACTGATATGTGTTGGGTTCGATTTTGGCTTGACGATCCTACGATTGTCTTTGTTTGTGAAGCGGGAATGATCTTTAGACCATGTTCGGTTCTTTACTTGCTGTTGGATCATTTTCGGTTTTGGGTTACCTAGCTGCTGTTGGAATTATTTGTGATGCATGCAATGTTGGTTTGGGTTTCTTGTATAAATTGTTGCTTGGGGTCTCCTTCCTATACTTGTTATGGGATGTTGGTTTAGGTTTTCCCTATTATACATGCCATATTTGTTGTGTGATTCATACTTCTGATATTGCCATGCCATATTTGTTCAGGTGCATCATTCATGACATAGAGACTTGGATGACCATTATATATATCCAATTTTTCTCTTTTCTCTTTCCCTTTTTTAGGTTAATGGAGAGGGGACAACCAGAGAAATTAGAATATATTATCAACACACAGAAATCAAGGGACCTTGGGAATAAGCTATGTAATATATAGTACGACATCATGAGTAACCATCAGCTTCACTTGTTTTTTCATAATATGCCAATCTTCAATTGCAGCAAAGGAAATAGTTGATTTATGGGTGGCGTATGAGGAAAATTCATCTCTTGAAGCAAAGATTGTTAAGGATTTTGATAAGGTACGATTTTCTTTTCTTGTTATCTTGCATACTGATTTCAATGGCAACTTCTAGGATGATTGTTAACTCCGGTTGAATGATATTTTCAAAAACGTTTTACTATCATGTGACCAGATAATTTCTTTTAGCAGTTTCACTTGTTCAACATATAATCACTATTGTATTCATGCCAAATTACCATTAATGCTTTGACTTGAATAGTTTTTTTATTCTTTGGCAGTAGTGGTTGTTTAGTGCAAACTGACATGCATCTTACTTTTAAAATATTGATGCTGGGGTGATATATATTATCCACATAAAAAACGATATAGCATTATTTTTTTTGTTTTGTTTTCTTTGGTTGTTATTGTACCTCCTAATACTGCACATGAAGGATTCTCTTCTAGTACCATCAATTATCCAAAATGAATTCCTTTGGAGTGCCCATCAGGGGTGGCATATCTCGAATTGTGAACCTTGCCATCTTACATGTCCCCTAGATTTCAATGGCACCTGAACAAATATTGTTTGGGTTCTTTACTTTATTTGTCGGTTTCAGTTTTTATTAGAGTACTCTGATATTCTCGATTTTTCGATATAAATCACAGACTCTAAAATTGACAGACTCTAAAATATAGGGTTTTGCTTTCATTTTCAGGATTTTGCTATACGTACATGTGCTATGGACAGTCTTCATGTGACCAAGTTGAAGCGTTATAAGTGTGCTTCTTCGCTACAGTATCTGTGAGATTTTTGATGTCGATAGTTTTGATGTAGCTAAAGTGTACTCTATATTTGATACTATATATATTTTGAGAAGATGTATATAATAAAATGGAGAAATGTAGAATGGTAGCTAAAATACTCTATTTTGAGACAATGAAATGGAGAATGGTACTTTATATTACATTTCAATACTTTGTTGTGAATATGGTTCAAAGTGGTTGTTTTCGAATTGAATTGAGTAGCGTTTGGAATGTATAACATGCAGTATAGAGCGTTATAAATGTGATACAACGACCATATACAGCAATTTTTTATAACTATCCATAACGCTTTGAAAATAAAACGTAGCAGAAATTAAACCTATTAATGACGGTTTTGGATGAATTATCTATAACGCTTTTAAAAACATTTATAACACCCGATTTCATAACGCTTGGACTGAGAAAAAAAAGCGTCATGGTTTGCAATTAATGACGCTTTTTAGCCGTCATTAAAAGGTATTTTTGTTGTAGTGGACCCAAGTACCTCTAGCGTACTATGTGTGCTATTTTCCGAGTTTGGTTCAAGAAGACTGATTCAAGGCATAGTCCATCAAGCTCTTCTTCAGACAAAGACAATAGTCACTACGTTAGATTCAAGGCTGTAGTCCATCTCATTTATGCATATACTACAACAAAAAGACCTATTAATGACGGCTAAAAACCGTCATTAATTAAGAACCATGACATTTTTTTTCAATCCAACCGTTATAAAAACGGGTGTTATAAATATTTTTGAAAGCGTTATAGATAATTCTTCCAAAAACGTCATTAATAGGTTGAATTTCTACTATGTTTTATTTTCAAAGCATTATGGATATTTATGTAAAACCGTTATGAATAGTTAATATGGTTTAGAACTCAGGACATTTTGAAAGCGTTATGAATAGATGATCTGTATATGGTCATTGTATCACATTTATAACGCTCTATACTGCATGTTATACATTCCAAACGCTGCTCAATTTAATTCGAAAATAACCACTTTTATTCATATTCACAATAAAACATTAAAATGTAATATAAAGTACCATTCTCTATTTCATTTCTCAAAATAGGGTACATCAACATCTCACAGATATAGAGTACTTTAGCTAGCTACATTTCACTGTCTCAAAATAGAGTACTTTAGCTACCATTATACATTCATTTCATTATATACATCTTCTCAAAATATATAAAGTATCCAATATAGAATTTACACTTAAAAAAAACCATACTGCTTGCGACAGTCAATTGAACTGCAACCAAGGAATCATTTTGATCTCTAGTGGCCAATACTGCTCTTGAATCTCCAACATTTCCAATAATAAGATCTTCACCCTATAGCAGCAATACAGTAGCATCAAACTTAGTTATTCTGGATCTTTTCATATGAACAAACTACAAGAAAGGTAACTCAAAACCATGTGGAAAAGGTCTCGCCAAACTATTGCTGCTATCAACCTTACCTACTTGACCAGGGTGACTGCAGTTGTACCACTCCAAAAGCAATCAATATTTGGATGTAGTTTTAATTCTTTATCCATAACTTTGAAGGCCTTTAGGAATGATTCTTTCAGCGTTGTAAAGATTTTCGGATGCCTTTCCTTCTCTTCCAGATCATTAGAAGCCCTAGATTCTTCATTGATGCTTACAGATGCAGTATCTTCCGAATTCATGCTTGCGGCTGCTTTGCTGTTGTTCTCTTTATTTAAATCATTGCTTGCAATATTTACTTCCCAGTGTGAACTCAGCTTTAAAGGGAGGTGATCTCTCACTCGTCTTGCAACCATATGACCATATGGTCCATGGCCGTCAAAGACCCCACAGAAAACTGTGTCACTCATCGGACCAAAGTTCTGTAACAAAGAAAGACCAACATTATCAAAGTCAATGATAAAAAAATCCACATAAAGAGAATCAGAATTACAAAATAATATGTCGAAAATCCCCCATGATAAGAAAGTAATTATATCATAGAAAGTACGAAATGATCAAAAGATGGTTGATAATGTCATTGGCAACAGATTTACCATTAGTTCCGACTTTAGTAATGATATACATCTAGCACAGTAAATAAATCCTCCATGAAAATCCACACCAAGCATGCTTGAGATAAATCATGTTCACATAAAAGCACATAAAGCCTTTTTTTTCCATAAAGGTTGGATTTTGAAGACAGCAATAAATTTAGAGTTGTGCTCAAAATTGCAGTCCAAGTAAGAGAAAGGGCTTCCCATAATATTAAAGAATTGCTCATAGATGTTTTACCTGTATAATTTTTGGAATTGTACTGGTAAAGTTTCTATATGTTAGTACAATTTTTGGAATTGTACTGATATAAGAAAGAGAACAGAGAAATAACGTTCAAAGTGTAAGATGGATACAAAAAGACATGATTGCCTGGTCAGATATCAGACTGTCAAAATGCCAAAAGAATATGTTGAAAATGAGAATGTTATGCTGAAATGCTTGGGGCCAACTTCAATTTACAGGACAAGAAAAACCATTGAAATGGTTTGGATATGCTCTAAAATAAGGGAAACAACAAACATGTATAAAGTATAAAATATATAAACATGTCTCAATCTAACATTCTGTAAAAATTAACATTAAGCATCACATAGTTATGGTTTTGCTCCTGCCTCAGCAAGCCCCTTACCCAAACTAAAGCATCTTGCAACTGCATAAAATGAACTATACAAAGTTTTTAAAGATTCATGCTCAGATGCCCACAGACTCCAAACATCATATTTTATCTCAAAGAACAAAATGACCCCTGGTTGGGCTACATAATTAAGACACTAACTTGACAAAGATAACAGTCACTATCTTACAGAAGGAACTATAGACTAAATATCCATAACACCAGTAATTTCCAATTCCAAGGAGCACAAACTTTGAACATAGCATAAGAATTTGCATCCATGAGCAATTTTCATACCCAAAGATATGCAAGAGAAATTTTACCGGTATATAAATCAGGCCCTCAGCATTTAACATTATCAAGCTTCACATGATGTTTTCATTACTTACCAACAAGATTATCAATATAGTGAGACTCAAATTTATGCATTTCTGGCCTCAACAGAGACAAATCAGCAATCTGTTTATTTATCGACAAATGAAAAAAATTGTCAGTGTCTAGAACATATTCACTGTGTAAATTTGTCTGTCTAATAAAGAAATCAAATACAGAAAGGATACCAATAAATTCATAGAATGCATGTATTCCAATGACTATGATGTATAAATCAATTTGGGAGCCACTTGGTTTAGGCAGTAGTTCGGGGAGTTCGATAGAAATAAAATTGTATACCTCAACTATATGGAAATAAGTTTAATTTGAGCCATGGAAACCTACAATCAGTAGACTAACAATAGTGGTACAGAATGAACAAATTAAGCTACAAGCCAACAACTTAGTTATCATTCAATAATCAAGGATATTCTCAAACATCTTAGTCCCAAAAGTCCTAAAAATATACCAACGTAGCACAAAGGTTAAGGCAAACTATCATGTCCACAATAGCAGACAATACCTTTGAATACATCAGCCCATTAACAAAATTTATGAAGGGTATGAAAGAATGTGAAGGAACCTGTGTACATAGTAGAGTGTGCCATATATGCAATTCTGTGTAAAGAAGAGTGGTCTTCCAATTCCATGGAAACAAAACAGAACTTACTCGGCTATGTAGCAATGAAAATCAGAGGGTACATTTTTTTAAACCATGACAAGAAGAGGAAACTAAAAAGGGACCAATAAAGTGATTGGTATCCGCAAAAGGAAGTAAATATAATATTTTTTAATCAAATTCCTGTTGGTAGGATTTTTTTTAATACACACACACAACCCACAAGATGGCGTTTCGAGCTCCTCACTACTTTGAAATAAACTGTTGTTGCCACTAATAAGGAAACCATAGATTTTCTCGAAATAGTGAAAGTTCAGGGAGAGGCATTGATCTTCATCATTTGTCCATCTTAAAATAAGAGGGCTGGGTCGACAAGCGGCCCAAACTGACACTGAGATTGCGAGCAAGTATCGAACCTAACACTTGTAATAATTTTGAAGTCACCAAAACTATAGTAAATGATAGTCATGGACTTGGAGACTCAAGATGTAAATGATAGTCATGGACTTGTATCAACGAAAGCAACAAACTTTAGTTGTGATAAGCTCACTACTAACTAGCAGATCCATTTTTTGGTTTATTAGAGTCTGTATCTTTGTATTTTCTTTTTTACTTTCTGGAAGCTAATATCTCCATGTAAGTGGATCATTGTTTCATCAATTATCATTAATGGAACACAGAAATTTCCCATCATTTATTCTAAACAAAGTTTAATAAGGAGGAAAATTGTATGATAGTTGCATTTAAGGAAACATTTAGTAGCAAACCAGAGCTCCCGCCATAGTTAACATCAACAAAGGCCCATCCTCGACTAGTCCAATATTGAATATTAAGATCCAGAATTCCACATGCTTCGAGTGTAGGACCTCCTGTATGTAAAATTACCTGAAGGAAAGATCCAATTCAAAGGAGGACTCGTTCCAAAGAGTCGGACACGTCGTCTTCGTATCCGAATGTAGCCTGAGTCTTTCGAGCATTCCAGCGAACAAAACAAGAACATACACCAAGAAGAAAAATCTCAAATTACTGGAGATTCAAACTTCAAAAAAAATTTAAGAAATCAAAAAAATCAAGAACAACAGAGGATTTGGATTCAACTTACTTTTAAACGACTCAAATTCTAACTCGTCCTACAGAGGTTCCTACTTGATCCGTCGCTCTCCCGATCTAGTTTGTTCAAATTTCACCAAGAAAGAGGACATCACAAACTATCACCAAGAACAAATTGAGGTCGAAACTCCCCAATCTAAACTTCAAAATTCTCCGTGATTCCGCCGAACGTTCGTCGAGTCTCAAGAAAAACCACCGATGAAGAAAATCGAACAGAGAAACTCGATCAGATCTGAACCAAACAATCCCATCAATTGATCTCGAGAATCCAAATGAACTAAGAAGAAATAACAAATACTTCACCCTAGTTTAGCTACGTTCACCTTTTGCCGAACTTGAACACGTGGAGGAGCCGATACGTCGCCGGAGAAGAGGACTCGTGGTCGCCACTGCTCACATTGAGGGAGATAAATTAGGGTTAGGGTTTGCTTTTCTAGAGTTAGGGTTTGGATGGAGGAAGAAGGAGAAAGGAGGAAGAAGAAAGCCCGGGAGAGAACCAAGAGGAAGAGTGACGAGAGAGGAGAGCATTATAACGGCGGGAGAGGAGCGGGCTGAGGGGAGTTCGGGAGCGGGAGGAGAAAGAGAGAAGGAGAAGGGGTTGAGACTTTTTCTTAAGTACTGGAGTAAGTGCGGGAGAGTCGAGATTTCGACTTAAATTTTGGTATTTTTTTTTCATAACGTTTGTATCACTGAGAGACAATCAATAACGTTTATATAGAAAACTGTCATAGAATATAGTCTTGCTGAACTTTGATGACGCTTCTTTATCAACCGTCATGAAATCCACTTATCAAGCGTCATTAATAGGTCTTTTTGTTGTAGTGTATAGTATACAACTGCCCAGAAATTCTCTTATTCTTGTCTTACTTTCTTTCCTTCTATCACCTCTGAGGTTGACCTTTGAGGGGGGGATTGTTAGCCGATTGTGTTCCCACACACAATGAGCTGTGCAAAAGCTCAACTCCTTTGTACATCTTAGTCCCACATCGGACAATTTAGTGTCCTTCACTATTCATATATTCCCTTTCCCCATCTTGTTTCATTAAACCATTGAGTGGGAGACCCATGGGCCACACGCGCGTGCCGCCGCCGCTGTCCGGTCCGGCTCGACTCGGTTCAGTTCGGCGTTCGTAACGGGTGCGGGTACGTGCCTACGTTTGCGGGCGCCAAATGTCGATTCGATTTTCTCTTCGGGTTCGGGCCGAGACCCTAAAAGATTTTTTTGCTCCTTTCTAAAAATTCTGACCGTTACAAATTTTAAATTCCATAACGTTCACTATTCAAATTCCGTCCAGGTTCAATGAACTATATGCTGAAAAACGTTTTGTAACGTTCATTTTAATTGACTCATTAAATCTGTCATTATTCTCCTACGTTGAAAAATGCATATATATACCTAGTCTCATTCCTTCATCATTTTTACACACAGAAAATTATTTCCTCTCTGAAATTCTCGTCTTCTCAAGATCGTTGCTATTCTTTGTTCTTGCTCTGGGCGGATTTAAGTCGGGGTCATTCTCTCGACGTCGTGTGCGGCAACGAGATTCCGGTGGAGCGAAATTTTACCACTATGAGCGTTCGGATACCGTCTGCACATAGATCCGAACTATCTCTTAGGGCAGTACTTCGTGCGCGACTTATCCGGAGGCCGGTAACTTTTTATTTATTTTATTTTGTTGCAGATTTTAATTTGAAGATTTTGAAGAAAATTCTAACAATAACTACACCCTACTTGGTCAATACATTTGTCTCTCTTGTAAGTTAAGTGGTCATAATCCATATTTATAGACCCGAGTCTACTTGGTCACATTTATATCTCCACCAATTGCGCTGCTAAAACAACATATATTCATCCACATGGTCACGTTCAATCAAAGTTAATGCACCAACATGCATATATGCCTTTGTTTTAAATGCATCCACATGGTTGAGACTTCACCTAATTAACCCCCAATGCCTTAATTTCTACTACAGTCTTCTTCATCAGATATGCACATAGATATTTAAGCCACCATGTATACATAGCCAGCCACTTAGTGGCACGGAAACTATGGTAGATAATATATAATTAAGAAGAAGAATAGTTGCCGTCAGCCATTTGATGTGGGCTATTCTTGTTCAGTTGGATTCTCAGGTAATTGAAGCACGTAGAAAAATGGTCACGATCTGAGCTGACGTGGAACAAATGGAATATTTCGTGCATAAAAATTCAACGGCTAGGAATATCGTGCAGGCGATCGAAAACCGGCACCATTCTACCACGGATATAAACGACGGCCGACCACGCGGTCTGTCATGCGACGTCCAATGGGCGTCGGGAAGACATCGTAAGGACGTCATGCGCATAGAACGGGTGGCTGGATGACATCGGCTATCATAGACCTCGTGAAGACGTCGGAAACGCCTTCGACGTCGTGGGCGATGCGAGACGTTGAGTTGCCGACGTCTAAAGACGTCGGCCGTCCTAAGAGGCTCAGGAGCGCGTGGAGTGCGCGAGGCGTACGTGTGGAACGATGATGAAAAAGTCAGTACGGACAATATCTGCACTAAACGTCCGAAACGATATGACAATCGACTAAAAATCGTGTATAAAAAGACACACGATTCAACTGAACCCGCACGTACTGGAAAAAAAAAAAAGCAGCGACTACTACCACTTGCACATCACAAGCGTTTGTTTAACGCAGTTTGACCAGATGGAAGTATAAAACAAATTTATCTTTCTGGCCTGTGAGGCTGTGGGGAGCAACTGGAACATCTTCCAGCAGAATCTTTGTTGCTTTCTTGAGATCATGTGATTAGCAGTAAAGTGAGGAGTCCCTTTCATTATGCATACATAAATGAAGAAATGCATGGATGGGGATGCAGAAGTATACGTTATAATATGCTTGTGGCATTCATTTTCACTACTTCAAATTATATAATAGACATGGAGGAGAGACAATTTAGGGAGGAATATCCTAAAGAAAGAAACATGAGAGTGGATGGACGTTCTTCTTCTAGATCTTAACAACAAATTTAACTATGTATTGTTAGAATTATTCAATAATTAAGAGATCACACATGTAAAATTAATTGTATTTGGACTATCTAATAATTAAGTCAAATTAAAGTGGTCTATTGAAAATTGGTTTAAGGTTATAATTGTCATGGAATTAATGTGTAGATACCGGAGATAATTCTAATTTGATGAGGGACCAAATTAGAAATATCAAAACATATAAATATATGTATTCATTAGGATTATGGTCACCAACTTATACGGCACCAAAAGAGAGGTTTTCTCTTTTTCTCTTCTGCATCCCGGCCCCATCAACAGAAAGAGAGGGACAAAGGATTCGGGTTCTCTTTGTCATTAAGGGTCGTAGCAAGTTGGAAGATCGAACCCCATAAAAGGACGACCGCTTCAAGATCCATCAAGCCTAACAATGGATTCAGGTACGCTTCCGCAATTTATATTTGGTCTTCATCTCATGAATCAACAGGCGTTATATAATTTCTAACAAGTGGTATCAGAGCCATCATGTTTGATTTATGAGGTCGAAGTTTTTGAATCTAATTTTTTATTGTTGTTCTGGAACCCTATAATTTAATTTAGGGTTTCAATTGTTCGATCAAAGTTTTTGTTTTAATGATCCGTCAAAGGAAGTACAAATTAGGTCAGCATATGCTAATTCGGATCTTGTGTTGTTGGTAAATTATATTCAGATCTAAACATTCACATCATGCCTACATTTTATGGAAAGATAGGGTTCGGTTGTTAAAAAAAAAAAGAGAGATATTTGGTGGCCGTATAACAATAGGATTGCTTCTAGCTATCCTATTATACACATATGGTTAAGGCTCACCATTACAGTTGGATTCAGCACAAAGGGAGATCCATCAAGTCATTTCTTGAATCCGGATTTTAGAAGTAGGAATGTAGTGCTATGCAAATGCAATAGTGATGCTTTGGTACTTTTGAAAAGAATCCAATGGTGCTTGAGTTATGACGTATTGAAATGTACGATATACTTCAATATATTTTGGTATCGTAATTTTCTTCTAGATGTTATGCCAACAAAAGTTTTTAGTGATACTAATTAGAGTAATCCTAGAGTAATGATACTGATTGATTAACAATTGCTTTTGTTGGTTGCTTAATTGTATCAGATTATGATAATGTACTTCTAATAAAGTATATTTTTTAATTAAACAGATTTAGTATAAGTTGTTTTAGGCATATTTAAGGAATCTCGATAGTATTCATAATTTTTGTACAATAATGATCTCTCAATAAGATATGGAGACATGTGATGGTGACGGTATAAATTTTTCATTTATCAAATATGCATGAATATGTTTATTGCTGGACATGTGATAATATGGAATGCATATTTTAAGTCATGCAAAAGATTCACATGCTTATCATGTAGTAGATAAATTTTTGGTGTAATCTTTATAGCTTATTTAGTGTAATCTTTTGATGCATATATTCAGTACAATATAATCTGTTGATTATTGATTATTTAAATTTAAATATGCATGTACATAAAGTTTTGGACATTATTCAGTTTTGTGAAATTTAGTCAACATTCAAATTTTTAGTGCCTTTTGTGACTAGCAATAGTCGTCTAATATTCTAAATAAACATTGAAACAAGATGTTGCCAAAGTGACCTCTCTTGCGTAGATAGTCTATGAGGGATGTTGGATGTTTGTGTGTGTATATTCATGCGGGTATTAGTCGGCCCAAAGGAAGGTTAATACTTGGCCGAATTTCACACATACTTGTGGTGATAAATGTGTGACAATTGTAAGGTTTACATGTGAATAATAACCCAATCCAAAGATAGGCTTATTATTTGACATGACTTATTGTCAACGTTTGATCGTTACACCAAGAGTGCCACTTGCAGTTAATATTACTGTCCAAAGACTTGATATTAATGATGTACTAGGTATCTTGAGATGGGGTTCACCATTATTTGAATTTGTTTGACTATATTTTACTCTTTGGTTATTAATTAGAGCATGTCTGTTTTTTGTTGCTTTGTTCTCTTTACAGTTAATGTTGCTATAATATCTGCCAATAAGAATTTAATTTTTATGTTTAATGGGATAAATTTTAAGGGCAAAAAGAAAAGGAATACAGTAGCTGCTAAGGGTCCATCTTAAATGAAACAACAATATAAAACTAAGGGTTGTTTCTTTTGTGACAAGCCAGGACACATAAAGAAGAAATGTACAAAGTACCACGCATTAGGGGTGCAACTCGGACGGGTTGGGTCGGGTTTGAGGTCAACCCGAGCCCAACCCGATAGATCATAAGCCTAGTTCGAGCCCAAGCCCGACCCGACTTCGGGTTCAACATATGAAGCCCAAGACCAAGTCCGGAGGATCGGGTTGGGCTCGGGTTGGGTCGAATCCATCGGGTTTATCAGGCTCTAATATGATATTTGAAATAATTTTAAACAAGAGTAATATTAAATGCATAATCAAATAGCAATCAAGCAACAATCGTTACAAAATAAAACAGAAATGAGATTTAGGACAAGGAGTTGAAGAGTTCGGGTGAAAAAAATTATAGTTTAAACTTTTTATTTAAGTAGTATGAAACAATATATATATAAATTATATTTATGTCGGGTTTCGGGTTCTTCGGGTTACCCAACACAAGAACCCAAGCCCAACCCAATTTTTGATCGGGTTCAAATATTTTAACTCGAGCCCGAACCTGAACCCAAATATCTTCAACCCTAACCCAATCCATTAACGGGTTTACCCGATCGGGTTCCGGTTTAGCCCGCCCGAGTTGCACCCCTACCACGCATGGCGTATAAAGAAAAGTACATTTTCAAATTTGGTCTGTTTTGAGGTTAATTTAGATTTAGTACCTAAAAACACGTGGTGGTTAGATTCTGGTGCTACTACCCACATTAGTATTTATAGACAAGGTTGTCTGAGCTACCGAAGCCAATTGATGGTGAAAGATACATTTATGTGGGTGACGGCAAATCGGTAGAAGTGAAAGCAATATGACATTTTGGGTTATTTTTAGGAATCGATTATTATTTGGATTTGATAGACACTTTTATTGTACCGTCTTTTAGACGAAATTCAGTTTCAGTTTCCTTAATGGACAAATCTGGTTATCATTGTTCATTTGAAAATAATAAGTTTAGTCTATCTTTAAATCCAAATATTATTGGTAACGGTTTCCTTAAGGTTTATGATAACCTATACTCATTTAAAACTATTGCATCTTACAATAAAATCTTGCAAGTGGAGTCATGTGGTACTAAATGCAAAATTAACAATAAATGTTTTTAGTCTCATTATGACATAAGCGATTACGTCACATCTCTTGAAATAGAGTTAAAAGATTTGTGTCTGATGAGATTTGGATTTTATTGACTTTATAGACTTTAATGTCTATATTAATGTGTAAAGAAAATACAGACCAAAGTTAAATTGTAAACAGCTACTTTATTGACTATGCTGACAGATCGATGGGTTAATAATTATACGGTCCCACATAAATAATTTTTTTTTGAGACGAGAAGTGTAATATTTTTTGAGGATATTGAGTTTGGGGAGAAATAAAGTCAAAGACATTAACTTTGAGGAGGAATCGATTGTGATTCCTACTATCACTTTTGACGATGTACAGGATTTTGTACCCGTCATTGATCAAGAAGTGAATTCGGAGCCTCAACAAGACAATGTCGAATTACCTCTACAAGTCGTTGTTGAGATACCTTGACAAGATAATGTAGCGGCACCCCCATTCAAGATAAGGTAATTATTTCTGAGGAACAAACTCAACAACCTCAAGAACCGGTAATGTTAACATGGTTCATAAGAGAAAGGAGAAATATAATTTCGGATAATATTGTCATATTTCTCTAGGAACGTGAGAAAAACTATGGAATATTAGAAGGTGATTCAATCATCTTCCGTCAGCCCATGGAAAGTTCCAACTCTTAAAAGTGGATTGAGGAAATAAATAAGGAGTATAAGTCTATGCAAGACAATAAAATTTAGAAACTTGTTACATTACCAAAAGATACGAAGTTCATTGGTTGAAAATGGACATTCAAAACCAAGAAAGATTCGAAAGAATAATGTGGAGAGGTATAAAGTACGTCTTGCAGCTAGTGACTTTACTCAAAAGTTAATGATTGATTTTAAAGAGACTTTCTCTTCGGTATCTTTGAAAGACTCTTTTAAAACAATCAAAGCACTTGTTGCACATTTTGATCTTGAGTTACATTAAATGGATGTCAAAAATGTGTTTCTCAATGGTAACATCGACGAAACAATTTATGATGCATACAGAAAACTTTGTGTCGAAAGATCCACAGAATATGGTTTGCAAATTGACAAAATCTATTCATGGACTCAAGCAGGATTCTCGTCGAAGGTACTTAAAGTTTTACCAGTGATTATCTCGTTTGGTTTTTGAGATAAATACTATTAAAGATTGTGTATATCACAAGTTCAGTGGGAGTAAACAATTTTCTTTAGTTATATATGACATACTGCTTGCCAAAAAAAATGATATGGGTATATTGTACGACACTAAAAAATTCTACCAAATAACTTTCAGAAGAAATATTTTGGTGTCGTTTCTTTTGTATTAGGAATCCAGATATACCGTGATCGTTCTCGAGATATTCTTGGATTATCACAAAAGATTTATATCAATAAAGTGCTTAAAAGATTTGGCATGCAAGAACGCAAACAAGTGACAACCCTTTCGTTAAAGGAGACAAGTTCAGTCGCAGTCAAGTGCCCTAAGATTAGCCTTAAAATTAAGAAAATACAATAGATTTTTCATTCATGACCAGTTGAAGGAAGTCTAATGTATGCTCAAGTATGTACACGTTAGGATATTGCGTACATATTCAGATGATAGGCAGATATTTTAAGCAAATATGGATGGATCATTGGGTAGCAGCCAAACTACTTAAGTAATTAATAGATAACAAGAAATTATATGCTCTTTGTAGGAGATCGGATAATTCTGATCATAAGGTATTCCGACTCCGATTTTGTTGGATGCCAACACAGCATGAGATCCACATCAGGTTATGCTGACTAATGGCGATATATTTTGGATGAGTGTCAAACATGCACTCATAATTTCTTCCACCACGGCAGCAAGGTTTATATAACATGCTGTGGGACATCTATTCAGAGAATATGGTTGCAAAATTTTGTCACAAGATTGCGCCTATAGTACGGTATTGAAAGACCACTTAAATTATGGTGTGACAATAAATCAGCATTAATGTATTTCAATAACAACAAAAGCTTGTATAAGTCAAGGATATTGACATAAAGTTTCTAGTTGTGAAGGAAAGAATTCAGAATGGTTAAAGTGTCTATATAGCACATTATGATAAACTCCATGTTAGCGGATCCGCTCACAAAAGTATTATCACCTAGGGTCTTTCACGAGCATACTGCTCATATGGGTGTTATCTCAATTAAGTATATGGCAATATAGTGGGAGTTTGTATTTTATGTATTTCGGTGCTATTTGGTTTTGGACATATTTATGTATTAAAGTATTTTGGATATTTATCTGATCAGATATATGGAAATTCAGTTCATTCTGTTTTTATTATGTTAAAGTATTGATCTCACTAAAGTTAAGGAGGACCAGTTGAAAATAGACATGTATTGATCACATTGCGTATAATTTTCATGCTACGCATCCATGATTGATCTATGTCGTTTAGCTATATTGGTATATGTGACCATTGATAGTTTAGTTACGCTATATGTGACGAAGGCCGCTTTGATCCTATGTTGATATGGTTAATGGACGAGATTGTCCGGATATACCCTAAGGATTAAGATAGCAATTTATGAGCTCACTAAGGTTAACACAATTATAAGGTTACATATGTGGCCCAGTGGGAGATTGTTGGAATTATTCAATAATTAAGGGGCCACACATGTAAAATTATTTGTGTTTGGGCTATCTAAATAATTAAGCCAAATTAAAGTGGTCTATTTGAAAATTGGCTTAAGGGTATAATTGTCATAAAATTAATGTGTAGATACCGGTAATAATTCTAATTTGATGAGGGGCCAAATTAGAAATATCAAAACATATAAATATATGTATTCATTAGGGTTATGGTCTCCAACTTATACGACCACCAAAATAGAGGTTTTCTCTTTTTCTCTTCTGCATCCCCATCAACAGAAAGAGATGGACAAATGATTCGAATTTTCTTTGTCATTAAGGGTCGTAGCAAGTTGGAAGATCGAACCCCATAAAAGGACGACCGCTTCAAGATCCATCAAGTCTAGCAATGAATTCAGGTACGCTTCCGCAATTTATATTTGGTCTTCATCTCATGAATCAACAGACGTTATATAATTTCTAACATATATATTGTAGTATCATATATACAACAAATCAATTAAATTATGATATCAAAATTCTGTTTAAGCACCACCCTCAACTTGCTACGATACATGCAAAATTTAGAGATGAAGACAGGTAGAAGAACAACTTGTACATATTGTTTTAGGGTGTGTTTGGAAAAAAAAATTTGGCAGGGAAAGAAAAATTTAAGAGAAAAAAAAAACGAAGGAGAGTAAAATGAGAGAAAATTTTATGTGGGTCACACTTAAAAAAAAAAAAAAAAAATTCTATAAGCGGAAGAAAGAGAGAGACCAGAGGAATTTTTTAAAATTTTATTCAAATACCGGTCAAAAGCTAAACATAAATGATGATTTGAAAAAAAAAAAAAAATCTTCTTGGCATTAAGTCTCCTTCGGAATTCACATTTAAAATTTATCAATTGATTTAATGTCCCCTTCATTGTAAATCCAGTATATAATTAAATCATTTATAAATATTGTGTCGACTTGTAGGTAGTCCAACAGAAAGCCAAGAGGCATGGGGCCGTGGGCTCAGAATGTGGGCTAGTTCTTTGGAATGACTGAAAAGAAGACAACGGATGGATCCACAATAGCATAACACAAAGATGATGAAGCTCAAAGTGTCATACTATCTACTTATCTAGTTCCTGCTCTGTTTTTAAAAATTAAGATAAATATCTTTATAATATACTAGTGTCTGCGCACACTCGTTGCGTCTGCAACGTTTTTTTTAAATTTTACAACAATTGTATGATTGTCCTTGTCAATTTAATTTTTTTTACAATTCTATGATTGAACATGTCAAACATACGTTTCGGGTACAATAATTTTTTTAAAATTTTATCAAAATTGTGTGATTGTACGTGTCAAATCTTTGGAGATATGGAACTTCATTAATATAATTTTTTGTAATTTAAACCCTTGCATATTCTAAATATAATATTTCTAAATTTAAAATCCAATTCATAATTTAAACTATAATCAATTAATTTATACTCGATCTTATCAACTTATTTTATTTAAATTATATTTTAAACGATAACTAATATAATTTTTTCAAACATATAGAAGTTCAAAAATCCTCCTATATATATTCAAAATATAATATTTTTTAATTTAAAATTCAATTCATAAGATAAACTATAATCAAGTAATTTATACACTCCCTTATCAACTTAGATTATTTATATTAGATTTTAAGATATAAGTATAGATATTGGATTAGATCTTATCTTATCTCTCTTATCAACTTAGATTATTTTGATTAGGTTTTAAAATATAAGTAACATTATATTTATATTTAAATTATAAAACAGATTTGGTTAGATTTTCAATCATATGTATTTTTCTTCCCTCCTTTTCATACTTAAAATATGATGACATCTTTCTTTTTCATACATAAATACGAAGACTATTATATTTAGGTAATGCCAAAATAACAAATGTTATGATTATATAAAATTTAGAACTATGTTTAAATTACGAATTATATATATTTTAAATAATAGATTTAATCAAATTATGGATTATGTCTAAACTTGCAGATTATATCTCAATTAAGTACTTTAAGTACTAAATTATAAATTTTAGACGTGTAAGAAAAAGAAAGAAGTTCTAAATTATAAATTTTAGATATGCAAGTAAACAATAAGAACAAAAAGATCAAAACAATGATGTATGATTAATATCTCTACTACTTATGTATGTTGATTAATATAGGCCAATACCAATCTTTTAAATACATAAACATCCATTATTTTTAAAATTCCATACATACGTAGAAAATTATATTAGGTAAATATTAAAATTACAAATGATATGATTATATTAAAATTTAGATTTATGTTTAGGTTATAAAATAGATTATGTTGGATTATGTCTAAACTTACATGAGATTAATCTCAATTAATTACGAAAATATAAATTTTAGATATGTAAGTAAAGGAATTATATTTTAAATAATAGATTTTTTATTTAAATTATATTAGATTATGTCTAAACTTTGAGGAGATTAAATCTCAATAAAGTTCGAAAATATAAATTTTACATATGTAAGAAAAAGAAAGAGATCAAACAGTGATGAATGATTAATACCAACTACTTATGTCTATTGACTAATATAGGCCAAACCAATCTTTGAAATACTTAAATATCCATTATTATTTAATGTAATCCAATATTAATCTTTTAAATGTTTAGTTAATTATTCATTATTATTTAAATATTTACTTAAATATCCAAAGACTTTTTTTAAAATATTTACTTACATATCCAAAAGATTTTTTTCATGAAGGCTGCACGTACCTGTTCAATAATTTAGATTAGTGTGATGCAGTTAGAAAATATAAATATCCAAAAGATTTGGTTTAATATAATCGAGAGGTTACAACCGATTTAATAATTTAGTTAACTTAGTTTAGTCTGATTCAGTTAGAACCAAAAAAATTGTTTAATAATTTAGATTAATGTGATGTAGTTGAAAAGAAATTTCAAAATTTTCTCTTTAATGAAAAGAGTAGGGAAGGGGAGAGAGAGGTTGAGACTGTTTTAATAAAATATCTATTATCATCTAAATGTTTACTTAGATATCCAAAAGTTGTTTTGTTAGAAAAATGATCAGAAAAAGAAAAAATGTGGGAGAGTGGTTACAACCGGTTATTAAATGTTACAATCATCTATACTATTATATAATTCAAATAGTAGGGGTAATTATTAATTTTTTGGATGGTATACTTTCTTAGCTAAATATATAATTATGCAGGGATAATATTGTCATTTAAACACCCACTATCCTAAAAACGGTTGTGTAATCTCCTCTTCTGCGTTGGATTATTTTTAGGCCTCTTCCTAACTTTTATTATTTTTCCACTATTATTTTTTTGTTTTCCTAATAGAAATCCTATATATATTTTGTAAAATACATGAAAAAAAATCGAAGATATTTTTGTGGAGAGCGAAAGTTGTTGATTTGGTGATGACTATGGAGGAAGAGGTTAAGAGGGAGGAGGAGAGCAATGGGCGAGTGTAGGCAGAAGAAGAGTTGTGGAATTTTAGGTATTAAAGGAAAACTCTTCATTTTCTTAATTTTTACTTGGATTATTATGGTTTATAAATGTTGAAAGAAAATTTATTCTATAATTTCAAGAAAAGAGGAAGTATATTTATGATCAACTTTAGTAGATACTTTACTTCGTTTTTAATTTAATCCTGCATTTTGTGATCATTGAAAAAATTATTTATTTTTTTATTTTTTTTGTTTAATGTTGCATTTTGTGATCATTGAAAAAATTGATTAATTTGTTTTATTTTCTTGATTCGAGATTTTTTTTGTACATACAATCATACAATTGTAGTAAAATTTTAAAAAACGTTGCAAACGTAACGCATGTGCACAAACACTAGTAATAATTTAAATTAGTGTGATGCAGTTAGAAAAAAAAAATTATACACACTGAAACAATATTTTTTTAAAAAACATAAAATGGCTAAAAATTTCTAATATAATTCTAAATTTTGGTGTAATATTTCTCTCATTACTAAATGCAAATGAGTTTTATCCCAAAAAAAATCTAAATTTTAAAGGAGTTGTTCTAAAAAAAATTCTAAATGAAGAAAATAAAACAAATTTATCAACATTTTCAATGATCATATATAACTACACTAATCAAATTCTTCTTTCTTTTATCCTTTAAACTCCGTCCATGTCGTTCATTCTCCTTCATGATTACATGGCCAATCTCCAGAAGTATGGACTTATAAATAATAATTTAGGCACTTTCATTTGAAGGACGTGTCCAAAAAAAAAAATCTCGAATCAAGAAAATAAAACAAATTAATCAATTTTTTCAATGATCACAAAATGCAACATTAAATTAAATTTTTTTTAAAAATAATCAATATTTTAATGATCACAAAATGCAACATTAAATTAAAAAAGAATTAAAGTATCTACTAAAGTTGATCATAAATATACTTCCTCTTTTCTTGAAATAAAAGAATAAATTTCCTTTCAACATCTATAAACCCTAATAATCTAAGTAAAAAAATTAAGAAAATAAAGAGTTTTCCTTTAATACCTAGAAATCCAGAACTCTTCATCTGCCTACACTCCCCATTGCTCTCCTCCTCCCTCTTAACCTCTTCCTCCATAGTCATCACCAAATCAACAACTTTCGCTCTCCACAAAAATATCTTCGATTTTTTTTCCTGTACTTTACAAAAATATATAGGATTTCTATTGGGAAAACAAAGAAATAATGGTGGAAAAATAATAAAAATTAGGAAGAGGCCTAAAAATAATCCAACGCAGAAGAGGAGATTACACAACCATTTTTAAGATAGTGGGTGTTTAAATGACAATATTATTCCTACATAATTATATATTTAGATAAGAAAGTATACCATACAAAAAATTAATAATTACCCCTACTATTTGAATTATATAATAGTATAGATGGTTGTAACATTTAATAACCGTTTATAACATTTCTCCCACGTTTTCTCTTTTTCTGATCCTTTTCCTAAAAAACAACTTTTGGATATATAAGTAAACATTTAGATGATAATAGATATTTTATTAAAACAGTCTCAACCTCTCTCTCCCCTTCCCTACTCTTTATCTTTAAAGAGAAAATTTTGAATTTTTTTTCAACTACATCACATTAATCTAAATTATTAAACAATTTTTTTTGTTCTAACTGAATCAGACTAAACTAAGTTATCTAAATTATTAAATCGGTTGTAACCTCTCGATGATATTAAACAAAAATCTTTTGGATATTTATATTTTCTAACTGCATCACACTAATCTAAATTATTGAACAGGTACGTGCAGCCTTCATGAAAAAAATCTTTTGGATATGTAAGTAAATATTTTGAAAAAAGTCTTTGGATATTTTGGTAAATATTTAAATAATAATGAATAATTAACTAAACATTTAAAAGATTAATATTGGATTAAATGATAATGGATATTTAAGTATTTCAAAGATTGGTTTGGCCTATATTAGTCAACAGACATAAGTAGTTGGTATTAATCATTCATCACTGTTTGATCTCTTTCCTTTTTCTTACATATGTAAAATTTATATTTTCGAACTTTATTGAGATTTAATCTCCTCTAAGTTTAGAGATAATCTAATATAATTTAAATAAAAAATCTATTATTTAAAATATAATTCCTTTACTTACATATCTAAAATTTATATTTTCGTAATTAATTGAGATTAATCTCATGTAAGTTTAGACATAATCCAACATAATCTAATTTATAACCTAAACATAAATCTAAATTTTAATATAATCATATCATTTGTAATTTTAATATTTACCTAATATAATTTTCTACGTATGTAAGGAATTTTAAAAATAATGGATGTTTATGTATTTAAAAGATTGGTATTGGCCTATATTAATCAACATACATAAGTAGTAGACATATTAATCATACATCATTGTTTTGATGTTTTTTTTTTCTTATTGTTTACTTGCATATCTAAAATTTATAATTTTTTCTTTTTCTTACACGTCTAAATTTATAATTTAGTACTTAAAGTACTTAATTGAGATATAATCTGCAAGTTTAGACATAATCCATAATTTGAGTAAATCTATTATTTAAAATATATATAATTCATAATTTAAACATAATTCGAAATTTTATATAATCATAACATATGTTATTTTGATATTACCTAAATATTATAGTCTTTGTATTTATGTATGAAAAAAAAAAGATGTCTTCATATTTTAAGTATGAAAAGGAGGGAAGAAAAATACATAGGATTGAAAATCTAACCAAATCTGTTTTATAATTTAAATATAAATATAATGTTACTTATATTTTAAAACCTAATTTAAATAATCTAAGTTGATAAGAGAGAGAAGATCTAATCCAATATCTATACTTATATCTTAAAATCTAATCTAAATAATCTAAGTTGATAAGAGAGTGTATAAATTACTTGATTATAGTTTATCTTACCTAATTTAAATAATCTAAGTTGATAAGAGAGAGAAGATCTAATCCAATATCTATACTTATATCTTAAAATCTAATCTAAATAATCTAAGTTGATAAGAGAGTGTATAAATTACTTGATTATAGTTTATCTTATGAATTGAATTTTAAATTTAAAAATATTATATTTTGAATATATAGGAGGATTTTTGAACTTCTATATGTTTGAAAAAATTATATTAGTTATCGTTTAAAATATAATTTAAATAAAATAAGTTGATAAGAGAGTATAAACTACTTGATTATAGTTTAACTTATAGATTGGATTTTAAATTTAGAAATATTATATTTAGAATATGCAAGGGTTTAAATTACAAAAAAAAAAAATATTAATGAAGTTCCATATCTCAAAAGATTTGACACTTACAATCACACAATTTTGATAAAATTTTAAAAAATATATTGTACACGAAACGCATGTTTGACATGTTCAATTATACAATTGTAATAAAATTTAAATTGACACGAACAATCATACAATTGTAGTAAAATTTAAATAAAAAAAATGTTGCAGACGCAACATGTGTGCACAGACACTAGTAATAATTTAAATTAGTGTAATGCATTTAGAAAAAAAATTATACACACTGAAACAATATTTTTTTAAAAAAACATAAAATGGCTAAAAAGTTCTATTATAATTCTAAATTTTGGTGTAATATTTCTCTCATTGCTAAATGCAAATAAGTTTACCCAAAAAAAAAATCTAAATTTTAAAGGAGTTGTACTAAAAAATATTCTAAATGAAGAAAATAAAACAAATTTATCAACATTTTCAATGAGCATATATAACTACACTATTCAAATTCTTCTTTCTTTTATTCTTTAAACTCCGACCATGTCGTTCATTCTCCTTCATGGTTACATGGCCAGTCTCCAGAAGTATGGACTTATAAATAATAATTTAGGCACTTTCATTTAAAGGACTTCTGCAAAAAAATCTCGAATCAAGAAAATAAAACAAATTAATCAATTTTTTCAATGATCACAAAATGCAACATTAAATAAAAAATAATCAATTTTTTCAATGATCACAAAATGCAACATTAAATTAAAAAAGAAGTAAAGTATCTACTAAAGTTGATCATAAAGTATCTCTTTTCTTGAAATTAAAGAATAAATTTCCTTTCAACATCTATAAACCCTAATAATCCAAGTAAAAATTAAGAACATGAAGAGTTTTCCTTTAATACCTAGAAATCCAGAACTCTTCTTCTGCCTACACTCCCCCATTGCTCTCCTCCTCCCTCTTAACCTCTTCCTCCATAGCCATCACCAAATCAACAACTTTCGCTCTCCACAAAAATACCTTCGATTTTTTTTCCTGTATTTTACAAAAATATATAGGATTTCTATCGGGAAAACAAAGAAATAATAGTGGAAAAATAATAAAATTTAGGAATAGGCCTAAAAATAATCCAACTCAGAAGAGGAGATTACACAACCGTTTTTAAGATAGTGGGTGTTTAAATGACAATATTATCCATACATAATTATATATTTAGATAAGAAAATATACCATCCAAAAAATTAATAATTATTCCTACTATTTGAATTATATAATAGTATATATGTAACTATAATGATACGGCTATTATTAAAAGAAAAGTTATATAACTAACATCAGATGTATATTTGTTCAATACACCATAAAGAGTCAATAAAAATTGTAGCAAAGATCAATACTAGGAAAACGATTTCTTCTATTAAAATGTCATAGGCTATGGACCCATTGTTGGGTGGTCCCTCCTTAATTGGAGAGAGGATTTGGAGTTCCCAAGGTTCATTCACCTTGGAGAAAGTCTAAAGACTTGTGGAGTTCCCAAGGTTCATTCACCTTGGAGAAAGTCTAAAGACTTGTGGAGTTCCCAAGGTTCATTCATCTTGCATAAATGAATCTTGGAGGAGAAGGTTCATTCTCTTATGGTTATATAAGGAGATGGTTTGGGAGATGTTTGGGTTAATCCTTCCTTGTGATCTTGGTGCTAGAAGTGTTGGTGCTTCTTGCTTGCGGTGTTCTTCCGGGCGGTGCTTCTACCTCGGGTGCTTCTTCACCAAAGTGTCTTCCATACTTGTGTATGAGAGAGATCCTCTTGAGTGTATCCAAGAGAGAGTTTGTAACTCTGTAATCCCACTATTCTTAGTGGAAGAAGAAAGAAAAGAACTATTGTTGTTCGAGGACGTAGGCACATAGCCGAACCTCGTTAATTCTCTTGCCTTTTGTATGTTTGTTTTTTCCTTTCTTTTCTCTAGCCTCCGTGTTAAGCGGATAAGCTAAACTTCAACTCATTGTAGCTCCCACGTTAAGCGGGTAAGCTAAACTTCAACTCATTGTAGCTCCCACGTTAAGTGGGTAAGCTATCTCCATCCCAATTAGCGGTATCAGTGCATACCCAACAATTGGTATTAGAGCCACACAAGCTTATTGATCGTGATGGCGGAATCATTGTCTTCTACCTCCTCAACCATGATCGAGCTCACATCTTCAAACTATTCCATATGGAGGCCGCGGATGGAAGATATCCTCTATTGTAAGGATTTGTACGAAGTGTTACTCTGCAATGGACAGAAGCCAGAAGACAAATTTGAAAAAGATTGGACCATTCTAAATCAAAAAGTTATTGGAGAGATCCGTCCTTGGATCGACCAAAGCATTTTTCTCCATGTTTCCAAAGAAACCGATGCTCATCAAATGTTGATGAAGTTAGCATCGATGTACGAGCGAGAGACTCCTCAAAACAAAGCGTCACTCATTCGACGTTTGGTGAACCTGAAATACAAAGACGGACGAAGTGTTTCTGAACACTTGAGTGATTTCCAAGAGTTGGTAAATCAACTTTCAACCATGAAGCTGGTGCTGGAAGATGAGCTATTGGCACTTTTGCTACTCAGCTCGTTGCCGGATAGTTGGAACACACTTGTGGTTTCTTTAAGCAACTCCGCTCCTCAGGGCGTCATCACTTTAACCTTAGTGAAGGATAGTTTATTGAATGAAGAAGCGAGGCAAAAAGAACAAGGCATAACAACCGAGTCAGATGCTCTTGTTTCTGAGAATCGTGGAAGAACTCATCAAAGAAAATTCCACAACCGTGACCGCTCCAAAAGCAGGCCAAAAGATCATTCCAGAGGCACTTTCAAACCAAGAAAGGAGATAGAATGCTTTCATTGTGGCCTTAAGGGTCATATGAAAAGAGAATGCAGAAAACTCAAAAAGGAAAAGAGAAATGAATCAAATGAGAAGAATGAAGCCAAAGACACAACTGCCACTGCTTCAAAAGGCGATGAGATAATCATCATTTGTGATGATGGTCTGGTTAATCTAACCTCTCAAGATTCATGCTGGATTATAGACTCTGGTGCATCATTCCATGTTACTTCCAGAAAGGAATTCTTCACAACCTACAAAAGCGGAGACTTTGGAAATGTGAGGATGGGAAATGAAAAAGTTTCCAAGATTGTGGGAAAAGGAGAAATAGCTCTTGAGACCAACACTGGTTGTCCCTTGATTCTCAAGAATGTGAGACATGTTCCAGACATGCGTCTCAACTTGATATCCACTGGCCTGATGGATGATGAAGGCTACACCAATGTTTTTGGTGGAGGCAAATGGAAACTCAGCAAAAACTTCCTAGTGCTTGCTAGAGGGAAGAAGGAGAACACACTCTATACGACATATGCTAAGATCAACAATCAGCATGTTAATGCAGCAATCGACCAATCAGGATCAACGATTGGGTTATGGCACAAGCGACTGGGTCATATGAGTGAGAAGGGATTGCAAATTCTAGCCAAAAGAGAGGTATTGACCGGGCTGAAATCGAAAGGTACACCTCTTGAACCTTGCACTGATTGTTTGGCTGAAAAACAACATAGAGTTTCATTTCATTATAAGACTGCAACTAGAAAACCCAATATACTGGATGTTGTTTACTCTGATGTTTGTGGGCCTATGACTACTAACACTCTTGGTGGTGCAAGATACTTTGTCACCTTCATTGATGATCATTCCAGGAAGGTATGGGCATATGCAATCAAATCCAAAGATCAAGTCTTTGATGTGTTCAAGCAGTTTCACACCAGGGTTGAACGTGAGACTAGTACGACTCTGAAGTGCATCCGTACTGACAATGGTGGAGAGTACATAGGAGACTTCAGAATCTATTGCAAGAATAATGGGATCAGACATGGAAGATCGGTTCCAAAGACCCCTCAGCACAACGGGTTGGCGGAGAGGATGGACAGAACAATCGTTGAGCGGATCAGAACCATGTTATCTCACTCCAAGTTGCCAAAGGATTTCTGGGGTGAAGCATTAATGACAGCAGTTCACTTAATCAACTTGTCTCCATCAGCTCCACTCAATGGTGATGTACCGAACAAGTTCTGGACAGGAAAAAATGTGTCCTACCAATACTTGAAGGTGTTTGGGTGTAGAGCATTTGTGCACATTTCTAAAGATGAGAGGTCCAAGCTTGATGTCAAATCAAAAGAATGCATTTTTCTTGGCTATGGAGATGAAGAGTTCGGCTACAGACTCTGGGATCCTGTCAATAAGAAGATTGTCAGAAGCAGAGATGTGGTCTTCTTTGAAGATCAAACTATTGAAGATTGTCAGAAGGGAGAAAAGGTTGATAGCTCCAGGGAATTTCCTGTCAACCTAAATCCAGTATCTCGGCCCCGGGAACAAAGGGGAGATCCGGTCGAGAACAATAAAGCTGAAATCTATGATCATGTCGAGGACAATCATGATGATGACATCGTACATAAAAATGTTCAAGAAGAGCAAGCTCCTGAAGGACCTTAACTGAGAAGATCAAACAGACAACCGAAGCCTAACAGTCTCTACAGTCCACAACAGTATGTATTGCAAACAGATGCAGGAGAACCTGAAAACTATCAAGAAGCCGTGACACACGAGAAAAAGGGGGAGTGGCTGGAAGCCATGCAAGATGAGATGAAGTCCTTACATGAGAATCACACTTATAATTTGGTAAAATTACCAAAAGGAAGAAGGGCACTCAAGAACAAATGGGTATATAAGCTGAAGACAGAAGAAAACAAATCACAACCAAGATACAAGGCGAGGCTAGTTGTGAAAGGTTTTAGTCAGAAGCAAGGAATTGACTATAAAGAGATTTTCTCACCAGTGGTGAAGATGACATCTATCAGAGTAGTGCTCAGCTTGGCTGCAAGTCTAAATCTAGAAGTGGAACAACTAGATGTGAAGACTGCATTCCTTCACGGAGAGATTGAAGAAGAAATCTACATGGAGCAGCCAGAGGGTTTCAAAGTCAAAGGAAAAAAAGATCTAGTCTGTCGACTAAAGAAGAGCCTGTATGGACTGAAACAGGCACCACGCCAATGGTATAAGAAGTATGATCTCTTCATGACCAAGTAAGGATACCTGAGGACCACTTCTGATCATTGTGTGTTTGTCAAAAGGTAATCTGATGGTGAACTGATTATACTCCTTCTATATGTTGATGATATGTCGATCGTAGGTCGTGACAATGACAAGATCAACAAGTTAAAGAAAGAGCTCAGCAAGTCCTTTGCGATGAAGGACTTAGGTCCAGCAAAGCAAATTCTCGGTATGCATATCTCCCGTGATCGAAAGAATGGGAACTGTGGTTATCACAAGAGCGCTATATCGAGAAGGTATTGAAGAAGTTCAACATGGATAAGGCAAAGCCTGTAGCAACTCCACTTGCTAATCAATTTTTGCTCAACTCAAGACAGTGTCCTACAAGCAACAAAGAAAAAGAAGAGATGGCATCAGTGCCATATGCCTCAGCAGTTGGCAGTCTTATGTATATGATGGTGTGCACCAGACCTGATATGGCACATGCAGTTGGTGTCGTCAGCAGATTCTTATCCAATCCGGGAAAAGAGCATTGGAAAGCGGTGAAGTGGATTTTGAGATACCTCAGAGGTACTTCCAAAATGAGATTATGCTTTGGAAATGACAAGCCTGTGTTGATTGGTTACACAGATGCAGATATGGCTGGAGATTTTGACTCCAGAAAATCTACTTCAGGATATTTAGTTACTCTTTCAGGGGGAGCTTTGTCTTGGCAGTCAAAGTTACAGAAGTGTGTTGCTCTGTCGACTACAAAAGCAAAATATATCGCAGCGACAGAAGCATGCAAGGAACTACTGTGGATGAAAAGATTTCTACAGGAGTTGGGTCAAGAACAACGAGAATATGTTCTTTATTGTGATAGCCAGAGTGCTATCCATTTGAGCAAGAATTCGAGTTTTCACTCAAGGACAAAGCATATTGACGTGAGATATCATTGGATTCGTAACATGGTGGAATCCAAGCAACTTCAGATTGAGAAGATCCATACCAATGTCAACGGCTCAGACATGATGACTAAATCTTTACCTAAAGACAAGCACATCTTTTGCAGAAGTGCAGCTGGTATGACGGAGCCTTCCACTTAAGTCGGGAAGGGGGAAATTTTTGGGTGGTCCCTCCTTAATTGGAGAGAGGATTTGGAGTTCCCAAGGTTCATTCACCTTAGAGAAAGTCTAAAGACTTGTGGAGTTCCCAAGGTTCATTCACCTTGGAGAAAGTCTAAAGACTTGTGGAGTTCCCAAGGTTCATTCATCTTGCATGAATGAATCTTGGAGGAGAAGGTTCATTCCCTTATGGCTATATAAGGAGATGGTTTGGGAGATGTTTGGATTAATCCTCCCTTGTGATCTTGGTGCTAGAAGTGTTGGTGCTCCTTGCTTGCGGTGTTCTTCCGAGCGGTGCTTCTACCTCGGGTGCTTCTTCACCAAAGTGTCTTCCATACTTGTGTATGAGAGAGATCCTCTTGAGTGTATCCAAGAGAGAGTTTGTAACTCTGTAATCCCACTATTCTTAGTGGAAGAAGAAAGAAAAGAACTATTGTTGTTCGAGGACGTAGGCACATAGCCGAACCTCGTTAATTCTCTTGCCTTTTGTATGTTTGTTTTTTCTTTTCTTTTCTCTAGCCTCCGTGTTAAGCGGATAAGCTAAACTTCAACTCATTGTAGCTCCCACGTTAAGCGGGTAAGCTAAACTTTAACTCATTGTAGCTCCCACGTTAAGTGGGTAAGCTATCTCCAACCCAATTAGCGGTATCAGTGCATACCCAATAATTGGTATCAGAGCCACACAAGCTTATTGATCGTGCTGGCATAATCATTGTCTTCTACCTCCTCAACCATGATCAAGCTCACGTCTTCAAACTATTCCATATGGAGGCCGCGGATGGAAAATATCCTCTATTGTAAGGATTTGGCCTCCATGAGGATGTAGAATGTGTGCTCCATGACGGTCCGTGGACATTTGATGGAAGGCTAATTATGTTAAAGGAGTAGACAGATGTGAGAAAGAGGTCCTATATACGGTACCAGTATGGATCAAATTTTTGCAGTTCTTTATTAACTATTGGAGCATCCCACTCCTAATGCGACTAGCCAGTCTGATTGGTATGCCGCTCAATGCTGATGAAGCCACATCAAAGAAGGAATGTGTCATGTATGTGAGGGTGTTTGTTGAAGTGAAAGCAGGAAAGGACCTTCCAACGGAGATCGAATACGAAGTACCATCAGGGGATTTCTTCACCCAGGCTGTAGAGTACGAGTGGGCGTTCCCTAGCTGTGGATATTGTTCATGCTTTGGACACACGAATAGCGAGTGCATACGTGCTGCCACAGACAAGGAAACTGCCCCATCATCTATTACTCAAGGTGCATATTCAGGTCACCAAGGGGATAAGGTGATAAATGGTAAGATTGAAAGTCGAAGTAGGGATAAAACTAATGAGGAAGAAGGGGGTCTTGAAGACCTAGTGGGGAGCACAAGGATGGAACTGGTCCCTAGCGTAGGTGGTATCTCACCTGCAGCAGCTATGGCCACGGCTGACCTAAATGTTAATATGGTGGCCCCAAGTGATAGACTGAATTTCCCGAGCAAGGATAAGGGCGGTAAGGACCAAAGTCAGTTGACACTGGTTTTCGGAGCATAAGGAGGCCAACCGAGGAGGCAGCAACCATCGACCTCCACTGGACTGCAACATGAGGACGCAACGGGGCAACACAGTCGAAAATGTCATGTGGGGGGACGATGGAAGACAGGCAACAACCAATGCAACAACAACATAATATATTAGAGCCATCTGCAGTTACCACTACTAACCCTAAATGGGACTAGTGATACGACGGGCGGGCAATGCTAACGAAGAACAGATGACGGAGGCAGCAGAGTTTCAGCCAGAGTTAGATAATCACCCTGATTCTAAGTCTAGAGTCCGTACGGGTGAATATAGACTTAATTAAATGTCTATTATTACATGGAACGTTCGGAGGGCGTGTTTGCTGGGTAGATAGAAGAAAGCGTGCGGAGGTCTTAGGAAAGAAGACTGTTCGATCAGTGCTCTACTTGAGACTAAAATTAAATCGGAGAATATGTTAATTAACAGAACTCATAAAAATTGGGCACAGGCTAATAATCTTAGTTTGTGCACAATGGCTAGAATCTGTGTCAGATGGGATAATGGCAGTTGGGGGGTCAGGTGTTACACATGACAGACCAGATCATGATAGCTATCCAGTTCACCAACAAAGGAGGATTCCAGTTCATTTTCTGAGCGATTTATGGCCACAATGATAGACGTCAACGGAATCGGTTGTGGAAAGAGATAATCCATCTCAACAACATGGTGGAAGCAAACCTTAACTTGCATATTCTTCTAATGGGAGACTTCAACGCAATTCTATATCAATACGAAAAAGTTGGAGGACGAATCATTCCAGATGCGATCCTTCGAGATTTCCAGTTGTGCTTGATGTAGGAGGGGATGAAGTACGTTGAACGAACTGGGCACATTTGGTCGTGGAACAACAAATCTACGTCCAGTAGGGTTGCGTACCAATTAGATCGTGCACTAGGCAATCAAAGATGGTGCGATAAATTTCCCCTTACAGTGGCGGAGGGACTCGCGGCGGGCACTAGTGAACATTCTTCTATCAAGATCAAGCTAAGGGAACCACGGGTGAGGAAGCGCTTCCCCTTCAGATTCGACAACAGATGGCCTATGATGAGTGGCTATAGAGAGGCTGTGGAGGGCTGTCTACAACATGAGGCTCGAGGGAATAGCCAATTTAGGTTGGTGATACTAATAAAGACAGTAAAAGCGTCCCATAAAGCCTGGAGCCTACTCAACATAGTGAGCAATTGTCCTCGCCCGAGGACCAGCTGCATGAAGTCCAGATAGGACGTCAATTGGACCCGATGGACCAAACTCTGGCGCTTAGAGAAAGGGAGCTAGCTCGCAATATTGGCCACCTTCGCATGACGAACGAAATTCAATTGGCTCAAATGGCAGAATACAGGTGGCTGAAGGAAGGTGATAGATGCACGAAGTTCTTTCATGTTATTGTCCGAACTTGACAACACTGTAATCACATTAGCAGGATGATAGACATCAATAGGAATGCCATTACGAAACAGCAAGACATCGGAACGGAGGCAGTCAGGTATTATAGCAATCTTCACAACCATACTAACTATTCATGTGTTTTCATGAATTGGTTTGTAAGAAACTGGTGACCGAATATGGTAACTACCTTCTACTTGCTCCGATAACTATGGAGAAGGTAGAAGAGATTGTGATGAAAGTGAACCCGAACAGCGCCTGGACCTGATTGGTTTGGGTGCAAATTCTACAAGGTTCACTGGGCAGAGTTGAAAGGGTATATGCTGGAAGTGGTTCTGGACTTCTTTAAAGAAGACAGATCGCTCAAGGAACTCAACCATACGTTTCTGACTCCCATCCCGAAGAAGAAAGGAGCGACATCACTCTCAGACTTCCTCCCAATTTCTTGCTCTAATTTCCTGTACAAGTGATCACCTATCTCACGTGTCGAAGGATGGAGCGCATCATGCAAGGACTGGTATCTTTGAATCAAGATGCCTTCATCAAAGGCAGGGTTATCGCGGAGAACAGTTTGTTGGCTCATGAACTGGTAAGGGGATTTAACAAAGTAGGAGGTCACAAAGCATGCATGAAACCAGACTTAAGAATGGCCTATGATACGGTAAACAGAGATTTTGTTTGCGATATCATGCTAGCGATGGGATTTGACAGACGGTGGGTGGATCTGATCAGAGATGGTATATCTACGGCCACATTTTTAGTTCTTATCAGGGACAGCCGCATGGCTTTATTCGGAGTAATAGGGGCCTTCGACAAGATGATCCTCTATCATTGTATTTATTCACACTCATCATGGAGTATTTTACTTGCTTAATGGACGTTGATGTTCATTCGGAAGATATAGTGCCATTATTCAAAAATATTTCCCCTTAAATATCGCATCTGAATTATGCCGATGACCTGTTCGTCTTCATGAGTCCTACGCAACGGGGACTGACGAATATGACGAGGGTGATGAATGAATTTGGCAAATGGGCGGGACTACAACTTAACAAGGAGAAAAGTACAGTGTACTTCAACAAACAATGTTCCACTACAAAAATTTGTCAGATTAGCGACGTTCCAAAATGTCACTAATTTCGACCAAAACGTGCTAATCTAAATTAGCGATGTTTTCAGCGACGTTTTGAAAACGATGGAAAAAAGCGTGTCGCTAAACAAGAAAACGTCGCAAAACGTCGCTATGGCGACGTTATTTAGTGACGCTAATAACGTCGCTAAATAGCGACGTCATTTGTGACGTTTTTGTCACCCCCACTTTTCTGAAATAGTGCTAATATGGTCATTTGTATTATTTCATTATTTTAATATTAATTTTTAGTGTTTTTATATTATTATTGAAATAAGTATTTTACTGATAGTATTTTTATTTATAAAAAGTTTAATATATTTAATATATATAAAAAATAAAGTATTTAGTTTTGTTTATAAATAAATTCTGATTTTATTTATATATATTTAGATAATATTCCATTTATTGTGATATTCCATTTATTGGGATATATATATATATATATATATATATATATATATATATATATATATATATATATATATATATATATATTTATATACGTATACGTATATATATACGTATACGTATACGTATATATATATATACACGTATACGTATATATATATATACACGTATACGTATATATTTATTTATATAAAATAAACCTATAATATTTATCCATTAATACAAATATATATATATATATATATATATATATATATATTTTATATATATATATATATATATATATATATATATATATATATATATATATATATATATATATATGTGTGTGTGTGTGTATGTATGAATGTATTTATGTGTGTGTGTATAAATATATATATATATATATATATATATATATATATATATATATATATATATATATATATATATAATATATTAGCTTAAGTATGACAGTAAGAAAGAAAAAAAAACACACAAACACACACACGCGCCCAACCCCCCCCAACACAATCAAAGCAGCAGCAGCTGCTGCGCTAAAATCCGAGGCCCCCACAACCCCCTTTCCTTATTTAAACGGGCGACACCCTGTATATATTTCGTATTTGTTTGAGAGAAAGAGAGAAAAACATTTTACAAAATCCAAACCCTAGCCGTCACCCCCAACCCAATGTGTACCCCGACGTCGCCGTCAACCGACCCGTGGCCGACCATCGCCGGGAAACGTGCAACGAGCATCCCACCCGCGGACGGAAACTGTCAGCGAAGAGCCAACTTCGGAAATAGATTTCTTCTTCCTCGCTCCGTCGTTTTACGAACCACTTGGTCAGGTATAATCCTAACATATACACCTTTATTTTCCTTCAAATAGTTTATGTCGATTCGCACCATGTGCGACGAAAAACGAGTTCCAAAATCGAGAAGAAACTCGATTTTCTGGGTTTAGAAACTGTCCCGAAATTCCAACTTTGTGGCCGATTTGCGACCAGCGTGTTATGATTTTTCAAAATCGGTCTGAAGAGACTTGGAGACAACCTATAGGGCTTTAAAACCTTCTTTGTAGAACTGAATTTCATGCAATGTACAGAAAGTTATTGATTTGTGAAGTTGGAGAAAAAACTGATTTTCAAAAGTGGATTTTTAGAAAAATTGTCCCGATACGCTGTCCGTCCCGTTAATTCGGACGACGTGGTCACGAACCAAAAGCATCGAAAGGTGCGTATCGACTTCATGGTCGTGTGGGCGTTGATAGAATTCAAATTGGTTGCGTGTGCGCGACGAATTTGATGCGTATCCGTCAAAAATTCACCGTATCGACCTTTTGCATATTTGTCAATTACTTTGTGCACACTAATCAAATTGCGACAAAACTTGCACCATTGGACTCAAAATATTTTTCTGGTCCTGTATGCCAAGTTTGGTCCGATTCTGAGACCGTTGATCGGGACGCCATTTTGGCGGGCCCACAATCCCACTCAACGGGTGATTTTGTGCGCAGTCCACCGGAATCCAAAATTGGACATACCGTTGGATTCGTCTCGTCAAACCGGACCTGTAGACATATAGTTTGATGACTTTAGAGACCGTTGATTCTGACATGTTTTTCGGTGCAAAGTGGGTCCAACGGCGGATACCATTTTGACCCGAAATTATCGTTTTGCTCCTGTGTTTAGAATTGGACTTATGGGTAGGCTTTTCTAGCTAATTTGACCATTCTGAGAACGTTGGTAATGTCTGTTTCAGCATTAGGAGACAGTTGTGCGAGTTGACCGTTCGTGGCTCATTGAGTGGGTTGTAGTTTCGATTTTCTCAGCTCAGGACGACAGGCGAATACATTCTCTGATAGTTTTTATTGTCTTGATATATACTATATCCGATTCAGTTGTAGTGTTATACTTGATTCTTGACACGAGGATACACGGACTAGTATACATGAATCTCGTCATGAGATGTCATTCCTGGTTTACCTGGTATATGAGTACGTTGTTCGATATTATTTCCTGTACTTGTATAGACACCGATTTGGGAGTGGACTGGCCCCCTGCTCTTCGAATCCCATGTCATGACCTGTCATGTCTAGATTCATTATACTACTCGGGGATAGGGGAGTTATTAGAGGTTATGTGATCATTAACCTTACTTGTTTATTACTTGCGCATAGCTCCACCGTCACCACACGTAGGGTGTAGCCTGACCTTATACTACTTGTGCATAGCTTTTCATTTTGGTCGGCCTGATCCCTATATTATTATACTATCCGTGCATAGCTGGTCAAATGGAACAGCCTGATCTTGACCCAAGCCGATCACATAACGCTCTAATATCTCATGGCACTTTATTTTTATGTTTACATCATACCTCAGTTTACTTTTCATTGTTTATATTCCAGTTTTATCTTATATCTCACACATGACATGATATCCAGTTCTCTTGTACCGTTTTACTTTCAGTCTTGATATTCCATCTTGTATTTCATTATGATTGTCTCTTATAGTATTTATCAATTCACATAGAACTGTTGTTAGCATTTGTACTTGCTCATATCCTGACAGGATAACCTCCGTTGTTTTTCAGAGGATTTAGATGCATATTGCCCGACCTACTATGGGTTTGGCATAGATGGAGCCTACGACCAGGACCAGCCTGTGGACCCGGTGTTCGTAGAGGACGCACCGCCAGTAGTGACCTAGTTCACCTAGATTTTGTCTTGATTACATTCCAGTTTGATACTTTGAGACTTGTAGTTTTTATTTTGGGTTATTGTTTTATGTCTTGGTCTCTGAACTTGTGATTGTGGCTCGGCACTATTTCAGACTATTTATCTCATCTTTATCTTTATCATTATCATCGTGTTTATCTTCTTTAGAATTATGTGATTGAGTTGTGGTTATATACCTCCGTGCGGAGATGACAGGTTATATGTGTGTCTTAGATTCTATATATTCTAGATGACCTTTACAGCGTTCTACCGCCGATACTGCGGCGTAGGCTGGACGTACCCATATGCTCGTGCCCCTAAACAGGGTGCGGATCGTGACACATTTTTATGGTGGCCCATGCAGGTCAGAGTCGTAACTAGTACGATTTCGTAATGGTGCTCAACTTAGAGTGCTAATTACGAGCCTGCTCTTAGGATATAGGCTTTAGGTTATGATAGGAGTTACTCAATCACATATTAGGAAAAATCCAATCTTTTGATTTCCATGACAAACTCTTCTTGCATTTCGAAATAAATTGTCCTTCCTTGATGATATCCTATCATGTGCCATATTAATTTTTTTGCTTGAATATGTCTCCATGATGACGGTGATGCGAGCTCAGGCAGCTGGATCCAGTGCAGCACCGGAGAGGTCCGATCCGTCGCAACCTATTTTTTTGACTGAGAGAGCTGCGGATCAGGAGATTGACCCTACTGTCCCTGCCGTTCCAGAGGTAGCGGCAACAGTACCGGGGGTTCTTCCTCCACAAGTCCCGAGGACTGTACCTGTTCAGTCGGGGACTCTTCCACCTCTACCAGCGTTGCCGTTTGATGCTACTCAGATGTTCGCGTTCCTCCAGCAGATGATGGAGGCGCAGCGAGCGCAAGCGGAGGCTTTACAGCGGCAAACAGAGATTTTGAGGCAGAGCATGGAGAATACGCACCAGTTAGCACTCGCCGCTGTAGAGAAGGTGACTACAATTCAGACTCAGGGCGCTCCAGCCCAGCAGCTACAGCAGCAGCAGGCAAAAACTGGCTCCATGATAGATTTTAAGAAGATGTTTCCTCAAGAATTCAAGGAAACAGAAGGGATCCTGTATGTCGATGATTGGCTAGAGGATGTTGAGCGGAGCCTGGAGTTAGCACAGCTTCCAGAGGGACTATGGGTGTCTGCAGCAGCTAGTCAGTTCTTTAATATCGCTCTGACTTGGTACCGGACAGACCCTCGCGTGATAGTGACAGGCTTGACATGGGTGAACTTCAAGAAGCTATTCAAGGAGAAATTCTTTCCTGATGTGGCTCTTAGTGCACTGGAAGGCCAGTTTGTGGGACTTGGGCAGGGGAACATGTCTATGGACGAGTATACGGCGGAGTTCTTCCATCTGAGCTGGTTCGCTCCGGGCATGGTTCAGGATACTGGAGAGAAGGCCCGCAAGTTCAGGAGGGGCCTGAACCACGTCGTTAGATCACGCACGTCTGGACGTCGCACTGCGACCCTTGAGGACATTCTGATGGATGCTTAGATTGCAGAGGAGGACTTGGGTCTCAGGCCCAAGAGGAGTAGTGATGCTATGTGTAATGTCCCAAATTCGTGATACGTATTTAGTGTACGTATACGTGTTTTGGACCCATATTTTATTTAGTCATGATTAGTTATCTTGGTTTATTTTGCACTAGCTTGGTTTTATTGGCATTGATAGTTTAAATAGTTTTAATGGTTCATTGATTTATTTTAGATTAGTGAGGCTTGGTTTATTCCTGGGGTTGGTTTGGTTCGGTTAGGCTTGGTTGCCTTGGTTCATCAAGAACCAAGGGGTGAACCCCCTGCCTACCACCACCCATAGTATTTATTACCCTTTCTCCTTCTCTCTCTTCATTAATATCATCTTCTTCTCCACCATTTACTCCTGTACCTACCAAGAGAGAGAGAGAGAGAGAGAGCTAGGCAAGTGCATCTTACTTCATGGAGGAACTCCAATTTTATTACTTCATTCTCTTCCTTACTGCATTCTAAAGCACTTTAGAACTTGGCATTTTCACTTTCCATGGCTAGATTCCTGTAGATCTAAGTTTATGTTATTTTCGGATTTCCTGGGTTTTGATCTATTTAGTCTTGTTATTATCAAGTTTTGATGGTTCTATGTTGTAGAAAATTTTGTTCTACCCCATTTTGACCTATGAAAGTTCTGATTTGGACTCCGGATGATGGAGTTGTGGAGCTTGAGAACTTGGCTTTCATGGTGCTCATCTTCTCAGAAATTTGGAGAAGATGAACTGTGCTTGGACTTGACTTGACCGCATGACAATTCATGCGGCAAGTGATTCAGCCGCATGAGACTCTCAGCCGCATAGGCTGAGTCTCATTCTTGGCCGCATGGACTTTTCCCCACTTGACCGCATATGCGCCCTTGTACTCTTCTGAGCCGCATGAATTATCTTAGCCGCATGAGCCCCCCACTTGAGTTGCAGCCGCATATGACACATCTCCCGCTGGCCGCATAAGCACCACATTCCTGAGCCGCATGACCCTTGCTTGGACCCAGCCGCATGGACTCGATTGATTGAGCCGCATGGACTCGATTGACCTGAGCCGCATGGACTCAATTGATCGGGCCGCATGGATCCAATTGATTCCAGCCGCATGGGTTTTTGAACCCTGTGCTGTATGGATTCGATTGATCTCAGCCGCATGGGGCCAAGAACATTCTTAGCCGCATAGGGTCCACCCCTCCCCGCCAGCCGCATGAACCCCCATCTCCACACTTTCCAGCCGCATGGACCCGAACTCCTTCTTGGCCGCAGGGGCTTTTCCCTTATTAGCCGCATGCGCCTGACCCCATTCAGCCGCATGGGCAGTTCTCATCCAGCCGCATGAGTCTTACCCTTTTCTGACCGCATATGTTTTAGCCGCATGGCTCTTCTATAGCCCTGAATATTGATATTTTATTAGATATTTAACGTCCATTTTATATTCTTACGCCTTTTGTCATGAACTTGATAATCATGAATTCATTTGATATGTTTGGAATTGATAATTGAGCATGACGTAATAGTGACCCGTAGTGGTGCACTCCTGACATAATAACCTGACATGACCTGATAGTGGCCCGCCGTGGCGCACTCCTGACAAGTACACTTGGCATGATAACCTGACCTGATATATCTTGAATAGCTGTTGCGACGGCTACCTGACATGATATGACCTGTATAATTACCTGGACACCGTGGGCGATTGTGCTTGTACAAATAATCCAGTCCTGTCTTGCATCATGTCTAGGAGGGGACTCCTGAGTACCACGGTCAGGAGTACCTACTGAAATGGACTAGGGTTAATGACTAGTATAATTCACTAGACATGAAGAGATGTTCCACAGTTACAGGTGATCCCGTTATCCCGGCCGCAAATGTTTGGACTTGTAGCCTGCCGACGAGTAGGGCACATTTCCAGCCCACTGTCATGTGGGGCACTCTTGATTGTCACTTTAAACGATTGAACTCTATTGTCACTCTAACGCATTGTACTCTCTAAATTGTCACTATAATGATTGTCTGGATAACCTGGATAGCTGCAGGGCCTGTGACTATTTGGAGCATCTCATTGTATCTTGCTAGTAACTAGGATTGTGATAACCCTAGTTAGTTAATGTAGAAAGCCGTAGGCAATGATTGGCCGTGATTGATTGGATGGAGTCTAGTCCAGTATAGTATTGTCTAGAAGTGATTGATTGCAAGATTGTACCAGAATGATTGAAAGATTGTTACTATAAAGATTGTCACTCCAGATTGTCACTATAATGATTGTCACTCCAGATTGTCACTATAACGATTGTACTCTATTGTCACTCTAGCATATTGCACTCTTCATTGTCACTTTTATCATTGTACTCTCTCCTTTTCACGTTAATGATTGGCACCTTTAGCAATAAATGATCGGAAGACTATGTTCTGTTCAGGTAAAGGGTTACAATCTCGGTCCTTGTTTGGTTTAAGGATTGTAACCTGGCTTCCGGAATAGTACCTTCGTTTTTTCTTCATATATTGTCCAGCTATCTTTTATTTAGCACAATTCTCCAGTTATCTTATGTCAATGATGCTTCTCTTAATTATTTTCTCTGATTGGGGTAAGTGCATTGGTAGTGCACAAACCGCAATATGTGTTATTTATTGTTGTCTTCTTACATGTTGAATGCTAATGATTTGCTGGTTTTAGTTCCTAAGTGAAGCCTCCTTTGTGGCACTTGCTCTTCCTGGGGTCTAACCCAGCTGGTTTTGTATGGCCAGATATCGGAGCAGCACCAAAGGATCTCCCTGCTTTCCAGCCCGATGGTGGTCACCAGGCGTAACCTGGGCATCGAGTGGGTTTCTTTTGTTCTTTCATTGTAATATTGTAAATTATTCTTTTGAGGCGTTTAGCCGACGAGCAAGTGTTAACTCGATTGTACTTACTTACTGTCTGCCTACGGGCTGTAACATGATTGACAAGCCCCGGGGGTTGATCATGTATGACTGAACTCTTGCTAGTCTTCATATTTTATAACGACTAGCTTCATGATCATTCCGAATATATAATGTATGGGACGCCTTACTATTGTATATTTGGTGGTCTGCCATCTTGTAACTATTATTAGTTGGTTGAGATTGAGACAATAGGCTATTTTATGACCTTAAGAGACTGAAGGATTGTAGTGAAACCCTCACATATCTAGACAGCCGTGACCGTATAGCGGTGTGGATTCCATTCCGTTATACGTAGCTGGCTATGTCTGCCCCCGCTCTCCAGTATTCTGTTTCTGGGGCGTGACATGGTTTAAGTGGTGGCCCATGCAGGTCTTGTTAATCAATATGTGTGAGGGTTTACCGAATAGATGTCTCAATCAGTACTCACCCTTGATCTCTGCTCGTATCCTCTTGATTTCTGAAATTCTTGTCCTGATCACATGCTTGTAATCATTGATCTGTCCTGGTCCTTCCTTATTGTTCCCATGTCGTCTTCTTCAACGGCATTGAACCTGGACCTGCCGATTAGCAAGGCGGATCACCTCCCGTGGACCAGCAGCAACCAAAAGATCATGCCCAGCACTCAGCAGCAGCCTTCCGAGCCGTACCTCCTGGAGAACCAGTACCGCTAGTTCAGCTCGTCCAGCCAGCAGGGTCAGAGGATGGAGGATTGGTAGGACTCATCCGTGAGTTGCTTGCGTCCCAAGACCGTCAGGGAGATGCCCTGTACCAAGTAGTACAAGATGCTCTGAGTAGAAGTGGTCCCCGAGGGAACAGTGCGGTCAACAGTTTCAAGTGCCTGAACCCTCCCTTCTTCGATGGCAGCGAGGATGCCATTGCTGCCGATGCTTGGCTACAGGATATAGAGGTGATTCTCGAAGCCGCGAAGATTCCAGAAGACGAGAAGGTGGCTGTGGTGCGCCTACAGTTATTGGATCTAGCCCGCAGTTGGTGGGCCGCATAAGCAGTAGGATTGGCAACACCTGTCCCCTGGGCAGTGTTCAGCGAAAAGTTTCAGACCAAGTATTATGATGCAGTGGCTCGGTATGACTTGCAGACCAGGTTCAGTAATCTTAAGCAGATGGGGAGGACGGTCGACGGTTATGCGGCCGAGTTTTCCAGACTCAGTCGGTTTGCTCCCACCTTGGTGGCAACCGAGTTTGACAGAGCACAGAGGTTCCAGCAGGAACTCCACCTGGAGATTATATTGGCAGTAGAACAGTTCGAGCATCAGACCTATGATGCGATGTTGCGAGCAGCAAGGAGGCACGAGTATACCTCCCAGAGAATAGTGGACAGGACCGGAGGTCGGAAGCGGTCCCATAGTCAAATGAATCAGTCTTCAGCTCCAGCCCCGGCAGCCAGGGCTTTGACTATCGGAGCTCCGAGGCGAGCGGCCTCAGTGACGTCGGTTCAAAACTCAACCCCGACGTACTCTCAGCAGAAACAGAAGCAAGCGCAGTCTTCCGCCGTGGGCTGTTCTTATTGTGGGAAGCCTGGACACGTGGTAGCAGAGTGTCGCAAGGCATTGGAATTATGTTTATTATGTGGAGCACCAGACCATAGGGTAGGGTCCTGCCCATTCAGAGTTGATTCAGCATCGACAGTATGTAGTCCTTCGGTTATAGGACCAGCACCAGCTCCAGTTCACCAGCAACAGTAGTTCCCGTTCCTGAGGCCCTTGCCGACTCAGGCCCAGACTTTCCAGCAACAGAACCCGTGGCAGTTTGCCTTAGCCCAGGCTCAGGTTCAGAATCGGCCGAGAGGTATATGTGTCCTCTTATCTTGCTTTTCCACCGTCATTATGCGGGACGCATGACGTATTTCATGTATCCTAATTACAACGGTACATCCCAGACCCGAGCCATATCCTGGGTCATTCAAAACTGGTTATTGGTACCAACCTTTTTGTATGAGGATAGGCCCGTGTCCATGTTTGACCAAAGAGGGAGACCTCAAGCGCAAGACTATTAGTTTAGTTCGTGTTTGCTTGAGTTCATCGCTCCTTGGGAGAGTCAAACGTGGGAGTGTGAGGATGATATCCGATCACGTTATCCCAATCGGCTTGGCTCGTAAGGTATAATATCTTCCTTATGCCTTACGCTTCGAATCTTTGCTTGCATGAATGATTGTATGATTGATTGGTAGTGGTAGATTGCCTATGATAGAATAGCTTTCCCTTACATCTCTAGCCTCTTGATTAAATTCCGAGGACGGAATTCTTTTAAGGTGGGTAGGATGTAATGTCCCAAATTCGTGATACGTATTTAGTGTACGTATACGTGTTTTGGACCCATATTTTATTTAGTCATGATTAGTTATCTTGGTTTATTTTGCACTGGCTTGGTTTTATTGGCATTGATAGTTTAAATAGTTTTAATGGTTCATTGATTTATTTTAGATTAGTGAGGCTTGGTTTATTCCTGGGGTTGGTTTGGTTCGGTTAGGCTTGGTTGCCTTGGTTCATCAAGAACCAAGGGGTGAACCCCCTACCTACCACCATCCATAGTATTTATTACCCTTTCTCCTTCTCTCTCTTCATTAATATCATCTTCTTCTCCACCATTTACTCCTGCACCTACCAAGAGAGAGAGAGAGAGCTAGGCAAGTGCATCTTGCTTCATGGAGGAACTCCAATTTTATTACTTTATTCTCTTCCTTACTGCATTCTAAAGCACTTTAGAACTTGGTATTTTCACTTTCCATGGCTAGATTCCTGTAGATCTAAGTTTATGTTATTTTCGGATTTCCTGGGTTTTGATCTATTTAATCTTGTTATTATCAAGTTTTGATGGTTCTATGTTGTAGAAAATTTTGTTCTACCCCATTTTGACCTATGGAAGTTCTGATTTGGACTCCGGATGATGGAGTTGTGGAGCTTGAGAACTTGGCTTTCATGGTGCTCATCTTCTCAGAAATTTAGAGAAGATGAACTGTGCTTGGACTTGACTTGACCGCATGACAATTCATGCGACAAGTGATTCAGCCGCATGAGACTCTCAGCCGCATAGGCTGAGTCTCATTCTTGGCCGCATGGACTTTTCCCCACTTGATCGCATATGCGCCCTTGTACTCTTCTGAGCCGCATGAATTATCTTAGCCGCATGAGCCCCCCCACTTGAGTCGTAGCCGCATATGACACATCTCCCGCTGGCCGCATAAGCACCACATTCCTGAGCCGTATGACCCTTGCTTGGACCCAGCCGCATGGACTCGATTGATTGAGCCGCATGGACTCGATTGACCTGAGCCGCATGGACTCAATTGATCGGGCCGCATGGATCCAATTGATTCCAGCCGCATGGGTTTTTGAACCCTGCGCTGTATGGATTCGATTGATCTCAGCCGCATGGGGCCAAGAACATTCTTAGCCGCATAGGGTCCACTCCTCCCCGCCAGTCGCATGAACCCCCATCTCCACACTTTCCAGCCGCATGGACCCGAACTTCTTCTTGGCCGCAGGGGCTTTTTCCTTATTAGCCGCATGCGCCTGACCCCATTCAGCCGCATGGGCAGTTCTCATCCAGCCGCATGAGTCTTACCCTTTTCTGACCGCATATGCTTTAGCCGCATGGCTCTTCTATAGCCCTGAATATTGATATTTTATTAGATATTTAACGTCCATTTTATATTCTTACGCCTTTTGTCATGAACTTGATAATCATGAATTCATTTGATATGTTTGGAATTGATAATTGAGCATGACGTAATAGTGACCCGTAGTGGTGTACTCCTGACATAATAACCTGACATGACCTGATAGTGGCCCACCGTGGCGCACTCCTGACAAGTACACTTGGCATGATAACCTGACCTAATATATCTTGAATAGCTGTTGCGACGGCTACCTGACATGACATGACCTGTATAATTACCTGGACACCGTGGGCGATTGTGCTTGTACAAATAATCCAGTCCTGTCTTGCATCATGTCTAGGAGGGGACTCCTGAGTACCACGGTCAGGAGTACCTACTGAAATGGACTAGGGTTAATGACTAGTATAATTCACTAGACATGAAGAGATGTTTCCCAGTTACAGGTGATCCCGTTATCCCGGCCGCAAATATTTGGACTTGTAGCCTGCCGACGAGTAGGGCACATTTCCAGCCCACTGTCATGTGGGGCACTCTTGATTGTCACTTTAAACGATTGAACTCTATTGTCACTCTAACACATTGTACTCTCTAAATTGTCACTATAATGATTGCCTGGATAACCTGGATAGCTGCAGGGCCTGTGACTATTTGGAGCATCTCATTGCATCTTGCTAGTAACTAGGATTGTGATAACCCTAGTTAGTTAATGTAGAAAGCCGTAGGCAATGATTGGCCGTGATTGATTGGATAGAGTCTAGTCCAGTATAGTATTGTCTAGAAGTGATTGATTGCAAGATTGTACCAGAATGATTGAAAGATTGTTACTATAAAGATTGTCATTCCAGATTGTCACTATAATGATTGTCACTCCAGATTGTCACTATAACGATTGTACTCTATTGTCACTCTAGCATATTGCACTCTTCATTGTCACTTTTATCATTGTACTCTCTCCTTTTCACGTTAATGATTGGCACCTTTAGCAATAAATGATCGGAAGACTATGTTCTGTTCAGGTGAAGGGTTACAATCTCGGTCCTTATTTGGTTTAAGGATTGTAACCTGGCTTCCGGAATAGTACCTTCATTTTTTCTTCATATATTGTCCAGCTATCTTTTATTTAGCACAATTCTCCAGTTATCTTATGTCAATGATGCTTCTCTTAATTATTTTCTCTGATTGGGGTAAGTGCATTGGTAGTGCACAAACCGCAATCTGTGTTATTTATTGTTGTCTTCTTACATGTTGAATGCTAATGATTTGCTGGTTTTAGTTCCTAAGTGAAGCCTCCTTTGTGGCACTTGCTCTTCCTGGGGTCTGACCCAGCTGGTTTTGTATGGCCAGATACCGGAGCAGCACCAAAGGATCTCCCTGCTTTCCAGCCCGATGGTGGTCACCAGGCGTAACCAGGGCATCGAGTGGGTTTCTTTTGTTCTCCCACTGTAATATTGTAAATTATTCTTTTGAGGCGTTTAGCCGACGAGCAAGTGTTAGCTCGATTGTACTTACTTACTGTCTGCCTACGGGCTGTAACATGATTGACAAGCCCCAGGGGTTGATCATGTATGACTGAACTCTTGCTAGTCCTCACATTTTGTAACGACTAGCTTCATGATCATTCCGAATATATAATGTATGGGACGCCTTACTATTGTGTATTTGGTGGTCTGCCATCTTGTAACTATTATTAGTTGGTTGAGATTGAGACAATAGGCTATTTTATGACCTTAAGAGACTGATGGATTGTAGTGAAACCCTCACATATCTAGACAGCCGTGACCGTATAACGGTGTGGATTCCATTCCGTTATACGTAGCTGGCTATATCTTCCCCCTCTCTCCAGTATTCTGGTTCTGGGGCATGACATGGTTTAAGTGGTGGCCCATGCAGGTCTTGTTAATCAAGATGTGTGAGGGTTTACCGAATAGATGTCTCAATTAGTACTCGCCCTTGATCTCTGCTCGTATTCTCTTGATTTCTGAAATTCTTGTCCTGATCACATGCTTGTAATCATTGATCTGTCCTGGTCCTTCCTTATTGTTCCCATGTCGTCTTCTTCAGCGGCATTGAACCTGGACCTGCCGATCAGCAAGGCGAATCACCTCCCGTGGACCAGCAGCAACCAGAAGATCATGCCCAGCACTCAGCAGCAGCCTCCCGAGTCGTACCTCCTGGAGAACCAGTTCCGCCAGTTCAGCTCGTCCAGCCAGCAGGGTCAGAGGATGGAGGATTGGTAGGACTCATCCGTGAGTTGCTTGCGTCCCAAGACCGTCAGGGAGATGCCCTGTACCAAGTAGTACAAGATGCTCTGAGTAGAAGTGGTCCCCGAGGGAACAGTGCGGTCAACAGTTTCAAGCGCCTGAACCCTCCCTTCTTCGATGGCAGCGAGGATGCCATTGCTGCCGATGCTTGGCTACAGGATATAGAGGTGATTCTTGAAGCCGCGAAGATTTCAGAAGACGAGAAGGTGGCTGTGGTGCGCCTACAGTTATTGGATCTAGCCCGCAGTTGGTGGGCCGCACAAGCAGTGGGATTGGCAACACCTGTCCCCTGGGCAGTGTTCAGCGAAAAGTTTCAGACCAAGTATTATGATGCAGTGGCTCGGTATGACTTGCAGACCAGGTTCAGTAATCTTAAGCAGATGGGAAGGACGGTCGACGGTTATGCGGCCGAGTTTTCCAGACTCAGTCGGTTTGCTCCCACCTTGGTGACAACCGAGTTTGACAGAGCGCAGAGGTTCCAGCAGGGACTCTACCTGGAGATTATATTGGCAGTAGAATAGTTCGAGCATCAGACCTATGATACGGTGTTGCGAGCAGCAAGGAGGCACGAGTATACCTCCCAGAGAATAGTGGACAAGACCGGAGGTCGGAAGCGGTCCCATAGTCAAATGAATCAGTCTTCAGCCCCAGCCCCGGCAACCAGGGCTTTGACTATCGGAGCTCCGAGGCGAGCGGCCTCAGTGACGTCGGTTCAACACTCAACCCCGACGTACTCTCAGCAGAAACAGAAGCAAGCGCAGTCTTCCGCCGTGGGCTGTTCTTATTGTGGGAAGCCTGGACACGTGGTAGCAGAGTGTCGCAAGGCATTAGAATTGTGTTTATTATGTGGAGCACCGGACCATAGGGTGGGGTCCTGCCCATTCAGAGTTGATTCAGCATCGACAGTATCTAGTCCTTCGGTTATGGGACCAGCACCAGCTCCAGTTCACCAGCAACAGCAGTTCCCGTTCCCAAGGCCCTTGCCGACTCAGGCCCAGACTTTCCAGCAACAGAATTCGCGACAGTTTACCTTAGCCCAGGCTCAGGTTCAGAATCGGCCGAGAGGTATATGTGTCCTCTCATCTTGCTTTTCCATCGTCATTATGCAGGACGCATGACGTATTTCATGTATCCTAATTATAACGGTACATCCCGGACCCGAGCCATATCCTGGGTCATTCGAAACTGGTTATTGGTACCAACCTTTTCGTATGAGGATAGGCCCGTGTCCATGTTTGACCAAAGAGGGAGACCTCAAGCGCAAGACTATTAGTTTAGTTCGTGTTTGCTTGAGTTCATCGCTCCTTGGGAGAGTCAAACGTGGGAGTGTGAGGATGATATCCGATCACGTTATCCCAATCGGCTTGGCTCGTAAGGTATAATATTTTTCTTATGCCTTACGCTTCGAATCCTTGCTTGCATGAATGATTGTATGATTGATTGGTAGTGGTAGATTGCCTATGATAGAATAGCTTTCCCTTACATCTCTAGCCTCTTGATTAAATTCTGAGGACGGAATTCTTTTAAGGTGGGTAGGATGTAATGTCCCAAATTCGTGATACGTATTTAGTGTATGTATACGTATTTTGGACCCATATTTTATTTAGTCATGATTAGTTATCTTGGTTTATTTTGCGCTGGCTTGGTTTTATTGGCATTGATAGTTTAAATAGTTTTAATGGTTCATTGATTTATTTTGGATTAGTGAGGCTTGGTTTATTCCTTGGGTTGGTTTGGTTCGGTTAGGCTTGGTTGCCTTGGTTCATCAAGAACCAAGGGGTGAACCCCCTACCTACCACCACCCATAGTATTTATTATCCTTTCTCCTTCTCTCTCTTCATTAATATCATCTTCTTCTCCACCATTTACTCCTGTACCTACCAAGAGAGAGAGAGAGAGAGAGCTAGGCAAGTGTATTTTGCTTCATGGAGGAACTCCAATTTTATTACTTCATTCTCTTCCTTACTGCATTCTAAAGCACTTTAGAACTTGGCATTTTCACTTTCCATGGCTAGATTCCTGTAGATCTAAGTTTATGTTATTTTCGGATTTCCTGGGTTTTGATCTATTTAATCTTGTTATTATCAAGTTTTGATGGTTCTATATTGTAGAAAATTTTATTCTACCTCATTTTGACCTATGGTAGTTCTGATTTGGACTCTGGATGATGGAGTTGTGGAGCTTGAGAACTTGGCTTTCATGGTGCTCATCTTCTCAGAAATTTGGAGAAGATGAACTGTGCTTGGACTTGACTTGACCGCATGATAATTCATGCGGCAAGTGATTCGGCCGCATGAGACTCTCAGCCGCATATGCTGAGTCTCATTCTTGGCCGCATGGACTTTCCCCACTTGACCGCATATGCGCCCTTGTACTCTTCTGAGCTGCATGAATTATCTTAGCCGCATGAGCCCCCCCACTTGAGTCGCAGCCGCATATGACACATCTCCCGCTGGCCGCATAAGCACCACATTCCTGAGCCGCATGACCCTTGCTTGGACCCAGCCGTATGGACTCGATTGATTGAGCCGCATGGACTCGATTGACCTGAGCCGCATGGACTCAATTGATCGGGCCGTATGGATCCAATTGATTCCAGCCGCATGGGTTTTTGAACCCTGTGCTGTATGGATTCGATTGATCTCAGCCGCATGGGGCCAAGAACATTCTTAGCCGCATAGGGTCCACCCTTCCCCGCCAGCCGCATGAACCCCCATCTCCACACTTTTCATCCGCATGGACCCGAACTCCTTCTTGGCCGCAGGGGCTTTTCCCTTATTAGCCGCATGCGCCTGACCCCATTCAGCCGCATGGGCAGTTCTCATCCAGCCGCATGAGTCTTACCCTTTTCTGACCGCATATGCTTTAGCCGCATGGCTCTTCTATAGCCCTGAATATTGATATTTTATTAGATATGTTTGGAATTGATAATTGAGCATGACATGATAGTGACCCGTAGTGGTGCACTCCTGACATAATAACCTGACATGACCTGATAGTGGCCCGCCGTGGCGCACTCCTGACAAGTACACTTGGCATGATAACCTGACCTAATATATCTTGAATAGCTGTTGCGACGGCTACCTGACATGACATGACCTGTATAATTACCTGGACACCGTGGGCGATTGTGCTTGTAAAAATAATCCAGTCCTGTCTTGCATCATGTCTAAGAGGGGACTCCTGAGTACCACGGTCAGGAGTACCTACTAAAATGGACTAGGGTTAATGACTAGTATAATTCACTAGACATGAAGAGATGTTCCCCAATTACAGGCGATCCCGTTATCCCGGTCGCAAATGTTTGGACTTGTAGCCTGTCGACGAGTAGGGCACATTTCCAGTCCACTGTCATGTGGGGTACTCTTGATTGTCACTTTAAACGATTGAACTCTATTGTCACTCTAACGCATTGTACTCTCTAAATTGTCACTATAATGATTGCCTGGATAACCTGGATAGCTGCAGGGCCTGTGACTATTTGGAGCATCTCATTGCATCTTGCTAGTAACTAGGATTGTGATAACCCTAGTTAGTTAATGTAGAAAGCCGTAGGCAATGATTGGCCGTGATTGATTGGATGGAGTCTAGTCCAGTATAGTATTGTCTAGAAGTGATTGATTGCAAGATTATACCAGAATGATTGAAAGATTGTTACTATAAAGATTGTCACTCCAGATTGTCACTATAATGATTGTCACTCCAGATTGTCACTATAACGATTGTACTCTATTGTCACTCTAGCATATTGCACTCTTCATTGTCACTTTTATCATTGTACTCTCTCCTTTTCACGTTAATGATTGGCACCTTTAGCAATAAATGATCGGAAGACTATGTTCTGTTCAGGTGAAGGGTTACAATCTCGGTCCTTGTTTGGTTTAAGGATTGTAACCTGGCTTCCGGAATAGTACCTTCGTTTTTTCTTCATATATTGTCCAGCTATCTTTTATTTAGCACAATTCTCCAGTTATCTTATGTCAATGATGCTTCTCTTAATTATTTTCTCTGATTGGGGTAAGTGCATTGGTAGTGCACAAACCGCAATCTGTGTTATTTATTGTTGTCTTCTTACATGTTGAATGCTAATGATTTGCTGGTTTTAGTTCCTAAGTGAAGCCTCCTTTGTGGCACTCGCTCTTCCTGGGGTCTGACCCAGCTGGTTTTGTATGGCCAGATACCGGAGCAGCACCAAAGGATCTCCCTGCTTTCCAGCCCGATGGTGGTCACCAGGCGTAACCAGGGCATCGAGTGGGTTTCTTTTGTTCTCCCACTGTAATGTTGTAAATTATTCTTTTGAGGCATTTAGCCGACGAGCAAGTGTTAGCTCGATTGTACTTACTTACTATTTTTCTACGGGCTGTAACATGATTGACAAGCCCCGGAGGTTGATCATGTATGACTGAACTCTTGCTAGTCCTCACATTTTGTAACGACTAGCTTTATGATCATTCAGAATATATAATGTATGGGACGCCTTATTATTGTGTATTTGGTGGTCTGCCATCTTATAACTATTATTAGTTGGTTGAGATTGAGACAATAGGCTATTTTATGACCTTAAGAGACTGATGGATTGTAGTGAAACCCTCACATATCTAGACAGCCGTGACCGTATAGCGTTGTGGATTCCATTTCGTTATATGTAGCTGGCTATGTCTGCCCCCGCTCTCCAGTATTCTGGTTCTGGGGCATGACACTATGGGTGCTGGTTCCAGTGCAGGATCGGCCAAGCGACCTCAGACTCAGCAGAAGCCGTTCCACCAACAGCAGCATCAGCAGCACCAGGCACCAGCACGTGCACAACATTAGCAGGGGCAGAAGCAGGTTCCGCAGTGTGCTTTTTGCGGGAAGCCGGGGCACACCCGAGAGGTCTGCAGGAAGAGGTTGGGCGTTTGTCTATTCTGTGGAGCGTCCGACCACCAGTTGAGAGATTGTCCTACTCGTCCAGCTCGGGGAGGTCAGGACAGAGCACCTCCTGCTAGAGCTCCAGTGGGACCAGCTGTTCATTAGAGGGGTCCGCCACTTTTGACCCAGCAGCAGCATTTTCCCAGCATCCGAGGGGAGCAGCTCAGGGTAGAGCGTTCGTACTGACGATCGAGGAGGCCGAGCCCATAGCGGACGTAGTGGCAGGTTCTGTTCTACTCAATTCATTTCCTGCATTAGCTTTGTTTGACTTTGGTGCTACGCATAGTTTTGTATCTGTCTCTTTTGCACTTAGACACAATATTATTGCTGAACCACTAAGTAGGACTTGCAAGATTATGACCGGAAGAGGCATTATCCTGGTCAACAATATTTGCAAGGGGCAAAGAGTTGCACTGCGAGGCCGAAATTTGAGTGCGTCATTGCTCGTAATGCCCCTTCCGAGCTACGATATAGTACTCGGTATGGATTGGTTGAGCAGATATCATGTTAGGAGGCCGAGTTTTGTTTAGACCGCCGGGAGAGCCAGAGTTTGAGTTCGCCAGGGGAGCAGCTGAGCCAGGAGATGGTTTTTGTGGAGCTATGTTGACGGGACAGGAATTGCCACAACCACTGATAGCAGGATTCTTGGATGTTTTCCCTGATGAGTTACCGGGAATGCCGCCAGACAGGGATGTTGAGTTCTCTATAGACTCGGTGCTGGGCGCTGAGCCTATCTCGCAGCATGTCTATAGGATCAACAACAACGAGTTGGCAGAGCTGAAGAAGCAAGTCGACGAGCTGCAGGATAAGGGATTCATCCGATCCAGTTCATCACCTTGGGGCGCACCTGTTCTGTTTGTACCAAAGAAGGATAGGATGGTACGTATGTGTGTCGACTACAGAGCGCTCAATAACCTCACTATCAAGAATAAGTACCCATTGTCGAGGATTGACGACTTATTTGATCAGTTGAGCGGCGCGAAGGTATTCTCGAAGATAGACTTGAGGTCCGGTTACCATCAGCTGAAGGTGAAGAAGGAGGACATTCCAAAGACGGCTATTCGGACTCGGTATGGCCAGTATGAGTTCACTGTTATGCCATTCGGGTTGACCAATGCTCCAGCGGTATTCATGAACTTGATGAACAAGGTATTCCATCAGTACCTTGACAAGTTCGTGGTGGTCTTCATAGATGACATATTGATCTACTCGAAGACACCAGAGGAGCATAAGGAGCATCTGCGGATTGTGCTAGAGACTCTCAGGAAGGACCATTTTTATGTGAAGCTGTCGAAGTACGAGTTTTTCCTGGAGAAAGTAGAGTTCTTGGGACAAGTTGTAACCGAGCATGGGATCTCAGTGGACCCGAAGAAGATTTCAGCAGTTGAGTCTTGGTCCACACCGAGCTCAGTCGCAGAGATTCGAAGCTTTTTGGGTCTGGCAGGCTATTATAGGAAGTTCATTCAGGACTTCTCTCGGATTACAGAGCCGATAACTAGACTTACCCGGAAAGACGTGGAGTTCGTCTGGACCGAAGAGTGTCAGGCTGCTTTTGATGAGCTGAAGAAGAGGTTGACTACAGCTCCTATTTTGACGTCGCCATCTGGGACGGGTGGTTTCACGATCTACAGTGACGCTTCTAGGAAGGGATTGGGTTGCGTTCTTCAGCAGCACGGAAAGGTGATTGCCTATGCATCCAGGCAGTTAAGTCCTCATGAGAAGAACTATCCTACCCATGATCTGGAGTTAGCAGCTGTTATCTTTGCTTTAAAGCTGTGGAAGCACTACCTGTACGGAGAGCGAGTAGAGATCTTCACGGATCACAAGATCTTGAAGTACGTGTTCACCCAGAAGGAATTGAACATGAGGCAGAGGCGCTGGCTTGAGCTGATGAAGGACTTCGATATCTCTTTGCAGTACCATCCGAGGAAGGCCAACGTAGTTGCAGATGCCTTGAGTAGGTATCCAGTCGCTATGTATTTGACGAGAGATCGTCATCTATTGGCCGATCTGGATAGTTTGGGTATCGAGGTGATCGTTCCGAGCATGGAGGTTCAGATATGGGGTTTACAGATTCAGTCTGCGTTGATGGACAGAGTCAGATCAGCACAGTTTGATGACATGACCTTGAGGAGCATCAGGGAGCAGGTGCAGGCCGGATTACTAGACGATTTCTCTATAGCCGAAGATGGGTCGCTGAGGCACGGTACTAGATTGTGCATTCCGAGTGGAGAGCTTCGGAAGGAGATTCTGCTGGAAGTGCATCGTTCCCAGTACTCTATGCATCCTGGAGCTAACAAGATGTACAGAGACCTGAGGGAGCACGTATGGTGGTATGGCATGAAGCGAGATGTAGCTCAGTTTGTATCTCGATGCGTAGTGTGCCAGCAGGTGAAAGCCGAGAGACAGAGGCCAGGTGGTCTGCTTCAGCCACTACCCATTCCAGAGTGAAAGTGGGAGCACATCACTATGGATTTTGTATCTGGACTTCCACGATCTTCAGAAGGGAAAGACGCGATTTGGGTCATCGTTGATAGATTGACCAAATCGGCCCACTTTTTGCCTTTCAAGGTGGGACTATCTACTGAAAAGCTGGCAGAGATGTATGTGCGGCAGATATTCAGATTGTACGGAGTTCCGATAAGCATCGTCTCGGATCAGGATAGTCGTTTTACTTTCCACTTTTGGAGGAGTTTGCATACTAGTTTGGGCACCCAGCTCAAGTTCAGTACCGCATATCACCCCCAGACAGACGGGCAGTCAGAGAGGACCATCCAGACACTCGAGGATATGCTTCGCACTTGTGTGTTAGATTTTGGAGGATCTTGGGAGGACCATCTTCACCTGGTAGAGTTTGCTTACAACAATAGCTATCAGGCCAGTATAGAGATGTCGCCATTTGAGGCTCTATACGGAAGGAGATGTCGCACTCCTTTGTCATGGGATGATGTCGGTAAAAGAGTTTTGCTTGGTCCGGAGATGGTGGTGGATGCAACAGAGAAGGTTAAGTTGATCAGGGATAGACTTCGGGTGGCTCGGGATAGACAGCGGTATTGGGTCGATAGCCACCGGAGACCGTTAGAGTTCGAGGTTAGTATCAGTTTTTTTTGTTTGTGCTTGTTGGTGATTGTTTGCTTTAGGATCTTGTATTGATTCTTGTCTTGTGTCTAGGTTGGCGATATGGTGTTCCTGAGGATTTCTCCGACAAGGGACACGATTCATTTTGGCCGAGGCGGGAAGCTTAGTCCGCGCTTCATCGGACCTTTCACCATTCTTGGAAGGGTCGGTGCAGTGGCCTATCGACTAGACTTGCCGCCTACGCTCGAGGGAGTCCATAACGTGTTCCATGTGTCGCCGTTGAGGCGGTACGTGGCAGACCCTAGTCACGTATTGGATCACTCCGAGTTAGAGGTGGGGCCTACTCTCCGCTATCCAGAGCAGCCTGTAGAGATTCTGGATCGTCGTGAGAAGGTGCTCCGGAACCAAGTTATCCCTTTGGTTCGTGTCGCATGGAGGCATCACTCTCCAGGAGAGTCTACCTGGGAGAGGGAGGACGAGATGCGGGAGCGTTACCCTTATCTCTTCGAGCCTTGAGGTATTTTTTTTTGTTCTTGCTACTGTTATTGTGCTAGTTTGCTCTAATTTCGATGACAAAATTTTTTTAGGAGGGTAGATTTGTTACCCCCACTTTTCTGAAATAGGGCTAATATGGTCATTTGTATTATTTTATTATTTTATTATTATTTTAATATTATTTTAATATTAATTTTTAGTGTTTTTATATTATTATTGAAATAAGTATTTTACTGATTGTGTTTTTATTTATAAAAAGTTTAATATATTTAATATATATATAAAAAATAAAGTATTTAGTTTTTTTTATAAATAAATTTTGATTTTATTTATATATATTTAGATAATATTCCATTTATTGTGATATTCTATTTATTGGGATATATATATATATATATATATATATATATGTATATATATATATATATTTTTTATATATATATATATATATATATATATATATATATATATTCCAATAAAAGGAATATATATATATATATATATATTTATATATATATATATATATATATATATATATATATATATATATATATATATATATATATTTTGAATAAACAGACTTTTATTGAATGAAAGAGAGAGAAAATTAAAGTTACATAGAATAAAGGCTAGAAGAAATTCGGAGGGATCTGCAACTTGTGTTTGCAACGAGTTAGCGCCTTCGAAACTTGCCGTCTAACTTCTCTGTCAATCTGAGTAGGCATAAACATGTATTCCTCATACCTCCATTTATTCCTATTTTTCCACAATACCCACAAGATAGCGCCAACAACAACCTGTTTCATATGTAGGTTAGGTTTTTGCCACCACAGATGAAGACACTGTTGCAATGTAAAGGGCTGACCTAGCAGTACCCGAAATGAAGCACTGAAAGTAGTCCAGATCATTTCTGCTAGCTCGCCAACACATAGAATATGCTCCATGTTCTCCTCGTCTGGTAGTAAGCAACAATGACATTTCGAAGGTAGAGAGAAACCCATTGTACGAACTTTGTCGTCTGTCGGTAGTTTGGCATGAAGAATACGCCAAAGTAGAACCGACCACTTCACCGGCATGCATGAACTCCAGATATGCTTGAACTTAACCTGCTGAAGTGTAGGAATCCTTATAGCCTCCCATGCAGCAGAAACAGTGAAACGCCCCGAGCTTGATGTAGACCAAATCCAGTCACCGTTGGCAGCAAGAATGATAAACTGATCGGAGAGTTCCCGGCCACGTAGCAGTCGTTTCCAAATATGAGAACACTTTTGAGGGGCGCCTACAAGTTCCAAAGATTGAAATTTGCAGTAACGCGCCAAAATAAACCTTTGCCAAAGCCCATCTTTCGTTTTTAGCTTCCACCATAGCTTAGCAGTAAACGCATATATATATATATATATATATATATATATATATATATATATATATATATATATATATATATATATATATATATATTTGTATTAATGGATAAATATTATAGGTTTATTTTATATAAATAAATATATACGTATACGTGTATATAAATATATTATATGTATGTATGTATGTATGTATGTATTTATGTGTGTGTGTATAAATATATATATAATATATATTAGCTTAAGTATGAAAGAAAAAAATAATAATAAAACACACAAACACACACACGCGCCCAACCCCCCCCCCCCCCCCCCCCAACATAATCAAAGCAGCAGCAGCTGCCGTGCTAAAATCCGAGGCCCCCACAACCCCATTTCCTTATTTAAACGGACGACACCCTGTATATATTTCGTATTTTTTTGAGAGAAAGAGAGAAATTTTTTTTTACAAAATCTAAACCCTAGCCGTCACCTCCAACCCAAAGTGCACCCCGACGTCGCCGTCGACCAACCCATGGTCGTCCATCGCCGGAAAACGTGCAACGAGCATCCCACCCGCGCACGGAAACTGTCAGCGAAGAGCCAACTTCGGAAATAGATTTCTTCTTCCTCGCTCCGTCGTTTTGCGAACCACTTGGTCAGGTATAATCCTAACATATACACCTTTATTTTTCTTCAAATAGTTCGTGCCGATTCGCAACATGTGCGACGAAAAACGAGTTCCAAAATCGAGAAAAAACTCAATTTTCTGGGTTTATAAACTGTCCCGAAACCCCAACTTTGTGGCCGATTTGCGACCAGCGTGTTGTGATTTTTCAAAATCGGTCTTAAGAGACTTGGAGACAACCTATAGGGCTTTAAAACTTTTTTTGTAGAACTGAATTTCATGCACTGTATAAAAAGTTATTGATTTGTGAAGTTTGAGAAAAAACTGATTTTCAAAAGTGGATTTTTTAGAAAAATTGTCCCGATACGCCGTCCGTCCCGTCAATCCGGACGACGTGGTCACGAACCGAAAGCATCAAAAGGTGCGTATCAACTTCGTGGTCATGTGGGCTTTGACGAAATTCAAATTGGTCGCGTGTGCGCGACGAATTTGACGCGTATCCGTAAAAAATTTACCGTATCGGCCTTTTGCATATTTGTCAATTACTTTGTGCACACTAATCAAATCGCGACAAAACTTGCGCCATTGGACTCAAAATATTTTTCTGGTCCTGTATGCCAAGTTTGGTCTGATTCTGAGACCGTTGATCGGGACGCCATTTTGGCGGGCCCACAATCCCACTCAACGGGTGATTTTGTGCGCAGTCCACCGGAATCCGAAATTGGACATACCGTTGGATTCGTCTCGTCAAACCGGACCTGTAGACATATAGTTTGATAACTTTAGAGACCGTAGATTCTGACACATTTTTCGGTGTAAAGTGGGTCCAACGGCGGACACCATTTTGACCCGAAATTATCGTTTTGCTCCTGTGTTTAGAATTGGACTTATGGGTAGGCTTTTCTAGCTAATTTGACCATTCTGAGAACGTTGGTAATGTCTGTTTCAGCATTAGGAGACAGTTGTGCGAGTTGACCGTTCGTGGCTCATTGAGTGGGTTGTAGTTTCGATTTTCTCAGCTCATGACGACAGGCGAGTACATTATCTGATAGTTTTCATTGTCTTGATATCTACTATATCCGATTCAGTTGTAGTGTTATACTTGATTCTTGACACGAGGATACACGGACTAGTATACGTGAATCTCGTCATGAGATGTCATTCCTGGTTTACCTGGTATATGAGTACATTGTTCGATATTGTTTCATGTACTTGTATAGACACCGATTTGGGAGTGGACTGACCCCCTGCTCTTCGAATCCCGTGTCATGACCTGTCATGTCTGGATTCATTATACTACTCGAGGATGGAGGAGTTATTAGAGGTTATGTGATCATTACCCTTACTTGTTTATTACTTGCGCATAGCTCCACCCTCACCACGCGTAGGGTGTAGCCAGACCTTATACTACTTGTGCATAGCTTTCCATTTTGGCTGGCCTGATTCCTACATTATTATACTACCTGTGCATAGCCGGTCAAATGGAACAGCCTGATCTTGACCCAAGCCGATCACATAACGCTCTAATATCTCATGGCACTTTATTTTTATGTTTACATCATACCTCAGTTTACTTTCCATTGTTTATATTCCAGTTTTATCTTATATCTCACACATGACATGATATCCAGTTCTCTTGTACCGTTTACTTTCAGTCTTGATATTCCATCTTGTATTTCATTATGATTGTCTCTTATAGTATTTGTCAATTCACATGGAACTGCTGTTGGCATTTGTACTTGCTCATATCCTGACAGGATAACCCCCGTTGTTTTTCTGAGGATTTAGATGCAGATTGCCCGACCTACTACGGGTTTGGCATAGATGGAGCCTACGACCAGGACCAGCCTGTGGACCCAGTGTTCGTAGAGGACGCACCGCCAGTAGTGACCTAGTTCACCTAGATTTTGTCTTGATTATATTCCCGTTTGATACTTTGAGACTTGTAGTTTTTATTTTGGAATATTGTTTTATGGCTTGGTCTCTGAACTTGTGATTGTGGCTCGGCACTATTTCAGGCTATTTATCTCATCTTTATCTTTATCATTATTATCGTGTTTATTTTCCTTAGAATTATGTGATTGAGTTGTGGTTATATACCTTCGTGCGGAGATGACAGGTTATATGTGTGTCTTAGATTCTATATATTCTAGATGACCTTTACAGCGTTCTACCGCCGATACTGCGGCGTAGGCTGGACGTACCCACGTGCTTGTGCCCCTAAACAGGGTGCGGGTCGTGACAGTTTTCTTGTGGTCGCTGATTAGCGACACAGTAGCGATGTTTTTACGACGATGTGGTGGCATCAGATTGTTTGCCACGTCAACAAATTAGCGACATTTATATTCGTCGCTAACCGTTAGCGACGAATATAAACGTCACTAAATTGAAAAAAAAATTTGAAAAAAGAATCCAGAATGCAAATGTACAATCTAAAATACATAATCCAATCCAATCCAAAATGCAGAATATAATCCCTGGGTTCGCCGACCCCTTCGGTGGAACACTCAACACTGGCACGCACAATACAATCCAGAATAGACCAAAAATAATTGGTCGTCTTCTCAAGCCTCTCGGAACTTCATAATATGCATCACACATCACACAAACCAATATACATCACAATATGCATCACACATCACACAAACCAATATACATCACACACCAAAAAACAAATATCCAGTCAATATATATATCCACTGTCATCTATGCTAGGGCAGATAGAACTTTCTCAGCCAGCGCACATAAGTAGGATCCACGGCAGCCAGATCAATATCCAGAGGAGATGGATGACTGGAACTCCAGGTGGAACTGCCCTCTGGTGCCACCTCCTCTTTCACAGCTCCCTTGGCTTTAGGAATTACTTCTGGAGCAGCTCTCTCGGTTAAACTGCCCTCTAGTGCCACCTCCTCTTTCACAGTCATCTGTGCCTCCCTCAAGCGAGATCCTCGGGTCTTAGGTGCCATCTGTGAGAATGGGTGCCATCTCGTTTGAGTACATTTTCGAAAGCAGATAAAATACAAAAAAATTATTTTTTTGCCAAGTGTGAGAACAGATGGCTCAGAACACAACCCAAAATTTATCCTAACATACATTAGTGTGAATCATCTATGTTCTGTACATATGGTGTAGTATATGTTCTTATCGAATCTAGTATCTGAAGGATATAACAGAATCAAGATGAACCCACATAATGTAATACTAAGACATCATCTACTACTAAAAGATATAGTGATAGGTTGTCGTATCATCATTACCGAGAGATGAGGGTCGGATGACAGTCAACTTCATCTACGACTACATAATTTCTGCCTCGCCAGTCGAATGGCTGCAGGGGCTATATCCTGATCACCATGTCGTACCGTAGATTAATACAAATGGAGCTAGAGCTGGAGCCAAAATACAGAATCCAAAATACAAAATACAGAATCCAATCCCTGGGTTCGCCGAAAATACAAAAACAAAGATTGACACACAGTACTAATTCATATCTGTTTTAAGTATGAGAATGGATGGCTCAGAACACAATCCAAAATTTATTCTAGCATACATTAGTGTGAATCATCTATGTTCTGTACATATGCTGTAGTATATGTTCTTATCAAATCTAGTGTCTGAAGGATATAACAGAATCAAGATGAACCCACATAATGTAATACTAAGACATCATCTACTATAATAACAGAATCAAGATTGGTTGTCGTATCGTCATTGCCAAGAGATGGAGGTTAGTTGGAGGAAGTTACTGTAGAAAGTGAAGACCGACATAAACTGACGCATGAAAATGAGAAGCTCTAAGCTGGAACAAGTAAAGTTGTGCTTTGGAAAAAAAACTTATAAACTCTTTGTTCATAAAGCAAGCTATAATTAAAGAATACAGAACAAGTATCGAGTTCGTAACTCAAGTATAGAGCTTACAAGAGTTATAAACTCGATACTTATTCTGTATTCATTATATCTTGCTTTGTGAACAAAGAGCTTACAAGAGTAGAACATCCAAAAGACAACTTTACTTGTTACAGCTTTGATCTCCTCCTTTTCTTGCGTCAGTTCATGTCAGTCTGCACTTTCTGCAGTAACGACCACAAGTTTTATGTTCTTCAATGATATATTTCACATGCTTAATTGCCAAGTGTGGGGACGAATGGCTCAAAACACGACCCAAAATTCATTCTAGCATACATTAGTGTGAATCGTCTATGTTCCGTACATATGGTGTAATATATGTTCTTATCGTATCTAGTATCTGAAGAATGTAATAGAATCAAGATGAACTCACATAATGTAATACTAAGACATCATCTACTACTATATAAGATATAGTGATAGGTTGTCATATCATCATTGCCGAGGGATGAGGGTCGAAGGACAGTCAACTTTATCTATGGCTACATAGTTTCTGCCTCGCCAGTCGAATGGCTGTAGGGACTATGTCCTGATCACCATGTCCTATCGTAGATAAATGTAAATGGAGCTGAAGCTGGAGCCAAAATACAGAATCTAAAATACAAAATACAGAATCCAATCCCTGGGTTCGCCGAAAATATAAAAACAAAGATTGACACACAGTACTAATTCATATATATTTTAAGTGTAAGAACGGATGGCTCAGAACACAACCTAAAATTCATTCTATCATATATTAGTGTGAATCATCTATGTTCTGTACATATGGTGTAGTATATGTTCTTATCGAATCTAGTATCTGAAGGATATAACAGAATCAAGATGAACCCACATAATGTAATACTAAGACATCATCTACTACTAAAAGATATAGTGATAGGTTGTCGTATCATCATTGCCGAGGGATAAGGGTCGAAGGACAGTCAACTTCATCTACGGCTACATAGTTTCTGTCTAGCCACTCGAATGGCGGCATGGTCTATGTCCTGATCACCATGTCGTACCGTAGATTATTGCAAATAGAGCTGGAGCTGGAGCCAAAATATAGAATCTAAAATACAAAATACAGAAGCCAGAATGCAAATGAAGCTGGAGCTGGAGCTGGAGCTGGAGCTGGAGATACAATCTAGAGATTGACACAGTACTAATTCTTATATGTAGTCTAATACAAACACAACCCAATACAAATAGTCAAATACAATTAAGTACTAATAGCTAATGACAACCACACAGCTCATGTAAACTCTCAGTGATATGATCACGCAACCACTTCGAATAAGTGGGATCGACGGCGGCAAGAGAGATGCAGTCCATTGCAGGTGCTGGATGAATAGAACTCTCGGTCTCACTAGCTACCGGTGCCACTTCCTTCTTAACAGTAGGAGGAGCCACCTCAGCATTCAGTGTTTTTCTCAAACAACGTACTGCTGCTCAGGTCATGGGTGCCATCTGGTAAGATCGATATTCACAAATAATATAATTGCAACATAAGCAAGCTAACTATAAAGGAACCATCATCTCGTTTGAGTACATTTTCGAAAGCAGATAAAATACAGAAAGTTTGATTTTTTGCCAAGTGTGAGAAAGGATGGTTCAGAATACAACCCAAAATTCATTCTAGCATACATTAGTGTGAATCGTCTATTTCTGTACATATAATGTAGTATATATTCTTATCGTATCTAGTATCTGAAGAATATAACAGAATCAAGATGAACTCACATATTGTAATACTAAGACATCATCTACTACTATATAAGATATAGTGATAGGTTGTCGTATCATCATTGCCGAGAGATGAGGGTCGAAGGATAGTCAACTTTATCTACGGCTACATAGTTTCTGCCTCGCCAGTCGAATGGCTACAGGGACTATGTCCTGATCACCAAGTCATACCGTAGATTAATGCAAATGGAGCTGGAGCTGGAGCCAAAATACAGAATCCAAAATACAAAATACAGAATCCAATCCCTGGATTCGTCGAAAATACAAAAACAAAGATTGACACACAGTACTAATTCATATTTGTTTTAAGTGTGAGTAAGGATGGCTCAGAACACAACCCAAAATTCATTCTAGCATACATTAGTGTGAATTATCTAAGTTCTGTACATATGGTGTAGTATATGTTCTTATCGAATCTAGTATCTGAAGGATATAACAGAATCAAGATGAACCCACATAATGTAATACTAAGACATCATCTACTATTAAAAGATATAGTGATAGTTTGTCGTATCATGATTGTCGAGGGATGAGGGTCGGAGGACAGTCAACTTTATCTACGGCTACATAGTTTCTGCCTCGCCAGTCGAATGGCTGCAAGGACTATATGTCCTGATCACCATGTTACCAATTAAGCAACCAACAAAACTACTTGTTACAAATATCGGCACTATCGGTGCTTTCGAATCGGAGTATCACATTTTTCGGTATCGAAAAACAAATAATTATTACTAAATTATCAGATTTTTGGCACTATCGGTGCCCCTGACCAAGCCCCCCCCCGTCCTCCCGCTACACCATTCCTAACCCCTCCTTGTTTGCCATTAAAACCCTCATGCTTGCCATGTCCTCATAACCTCTGAGCAAATATGTTGGTTTCCTTTCATCCTATTATCCGTATCCTAAACCAGGGTACGCCAAGGATAATAGGTCCACAAATATCCCTTGCTAAGCTTCTTAGCATAAATCCACCATCTCACCATGCCCCGGGAGCCCAGCTGCTCTACGACATTCTTTTTTTCCAATACCGAGAGCACCCATGACCACTTTGCCATGGCTGTTCCGGATATCCTGACCAAACTTGTTATCCGTACCTAAAACCAAGGTACGCCCAGGGTAACAAGTCCATAAATAATCCCCCAGCAGGTCCAATTCCACAAACACCACAAGTACAAGAAAGAGAAGATGAGTTGAAACATGCTCATTTATTCAAAATTCAAAGTACTACATCATCTGGGATCACATCCCTTGACAAAAAAAAAGAAAAACAGTGAAAGAAAATAGAAAACTGTTCACTGCTCCATGGTATTCTTTCGCCCGATACCAAGAACCTCCATATCCGCCTTACCGCGGAGTTGTCCTAGGTATCCCTATCAAACTTATTATCCGTACCTAAAACCAAGGTATGCCAAGGATAATAGGCCCACAAATGTCCTCTGCTGACCACAAATGCCGTACTAGGTCCCTTAGTACATCCACATCTTTCCTCATCATCACATGCTTTCGGAGCCCAGCTGTTCCATAGCATTCTTTCACCCAATGCATAGAACTCCCATGTTGATAGCACCTCTGAGTTGTTCTATGTATCCTCATTCGAGTTCGCTCCTACCATGTCCATATCACCTCTGAGTAGGAAAGCTCTACCATCAACCTTATATTTACCACGTCCATACCACCTCTGAGTAAATATGATGGTTCCCTCTCTCAACTTATTATTCGTACCTAAAACCAAGGTACGCCAAGGATGATAAGTCCACATAACATCCCAAACGGAAGTACCCAAACCTATCACGTCCATGCTACCTCTGATTGGATTGCCACACCTAAACAAATCTACTTTCCATGCTTCTTATTCAAAGTATTCCAATTTTTACAAATTGAAAACTTTGAAGGGGGTCCTGTAGAAGCATGGAAAATATTAGAATAATGATCCATGCGGCTCTGAGTAAGAAGCTTATGCGGCTCACACAGGAGCGGCCCTATGCGGTTCAAAGAAGACTCTCAATCGCATGCGGCTCGGGAGCGTATGCGGTTCAGCAAGGCATATGCGGCTCGATGGACGCCATGTGTGATCCTTTCCTACAGTTGGTCGTTTGAGTAGTGGCCTCATTTATTGCTCCAGCACGATTCACTGTGGCAGCCCTGACATAAAGTTTCATAATGGCCTTGCCATAATGACTGACTCCTCGGGAAAAGAAGAAAATCTCTGACCAAATCCGTCAGAAGTCCCAGATTGCCACGTGGCAATCAGTCATATGCGGCTCCCTGAGAACCCATTCCATGCGGTTCGATACAACGCTAGCTCATGCGGCTCCCTGGGAACACATTCCCTGCGGCCCAATACGACACCAGCTCATGCGGCTCACAAAGATTACGCATATGCGGCTCGATGAAGCATCGTCCTATGCGGCTTACAAAGAGTATCTCTCTGCGGTTCGAGGATAGTCAATCCTATGCGGCTCTGACAGGACTCACAATTAAGACACGTGGCATGGGATTAATAAGAGATTTAATCGAATCTCAACAAATATATTTGACATCATCGTCATAATTACTGAGATCAGGGCATATCATTTATCATCAAGCTAATGGGACACGTGGCGAGCAATCAAACCTTGGCATAATCAATCACGAGGATTTAAAACAGCTAGCATTAATTGCTCATGAGATACGATGCTATCTGCGTTAATGGCCGAGATTCACTGTAATCAGGATCAAGGGTTCAGATAGAATGAAGGAGCACCGACATTCCAAACAGATAATCATTAGCAAACCCTAATGATCACCCCCCACTCTTATAAATAGCCAGCATCATTCCCTTGAAAAAAGAGAGAGAGAGAGGAGAGGTCGACAACAAAAGAATAAAAAAAGAAGAAGAGAGAGATCTACACACAGAGAGCTCTCCCTTTCTTCTTGATAATCACAGAGAGAGAGAAGTCAGGAGAGCAATCCGAGGAGAGCAAGAAGAGCGTTTCTTCGTCAACGCCAAGCAGATCTTCCCCGAGCCAAGGCTACATACTGATCGTCCAAGGAGTAAGACAGAGAGGCCGTCGCTTTTCCGAGCCTCTATCGTCACCCCCCAGAATAAAAAATAAACAATCGTACTTAGTCTGCTGTACCTAGGTTTTCGTTCCTAGGCTTTCTTTGTACGAACGAGTTTGTATTGTGAGTCTAAGTTCAGTCCTCCGATAATTGTTCTGTTCTTTTATAATCAATGGCAAACACGATGGCGACTCTGCTCGGAACTAACTTCTCCACGGCTGAGGAGTTGGTGACGCAATCAGATGCAGCCAAACTTGGCTCCACACAAAAGAAGATGGTCATCCGCTTCGACCAACAGGTGTTCGAAGAGATGCTCTCTGAAGGCAGCGCTGGCCCGGCCCAGAAGCGCACCCGCACCACGAAGGCTCGCAAAGAATGGAGACCGAAATCATTTGCTCCTCCTCAAGCCCTCGATGGGATGTCCTCTGCTGCTCAAGACGGCGAGAAGGATTCTCCTGCGGTCCCACTTCAGGTCATAGACAACTCTGCTGTCCCCAAGTCCGGCAGAAGAAAATATGATGATGCTGGACTTGCAGGGACAAAGTGGGACTCTACGCGGACCAAACCGCAGAAGAATATTAGCCGCAAGGAGAAAGCCCATGCGGCTACATCCGCCAACCGCATGAAGAAAACTCATGTGGCTACTTCTGTCAGCCGCATAACTTATGCGACTACAGTTCCCGACAGCATGGATGAGACTCATGCGGCCAGTAAAGTCAATCGTTTGCAGAAAACCCATGCGGCCACAGATGCCAACCGCATGCGGCCAGCCTGCACGGTCGTGACCCCTAGCCGCATAAGAACTCGTCCGACAACAGGAGACAACCGCATGCAGACAGCCTGCACGGTTTCCGTTTCCAGCCGCATAGCATCTGCTCTATGCTCCTCTCGATCAGTTTTCGACCGTCTCTCGTACGATCCGAACCCTGATGACTCTCTGGATGATAAGCCAGACTCTGTGATGTTCAACTTGGAATCTTCCTATTATGCACCCACGAGTGCTAGAAAGAAGAAGTCTAGGGCAGCGCGGGCTCATCAAGCCCAGACAGCTGCCCCAACCTCTGACTATCAGGGCGTCCCGCTGATTATCACACGGGCCTCTGATGGGAAGTTGTACAGAACTGCTCAAGTCCAATCCCCGGCGGCGAACGGACAGAGTGGTTCCTCTGACCTGCGTGAGGCGATCCTCCACAAGCGCAAGGAAAGAGAAGGGGCCTCGACGTACAAAGAATCCTCACATAGACGTCACTGCATCCAGATCATCGTCAACTGCTGCTGCAACAACGCGGCAGTGACAGAAGATCGTCCGTCCGTTTTCCACAAACTACAGCACCCGAACTCAGAAGATGAGGCACCTCCTGTTGTCTCCTGTAATTCCGCTCAGAAGGTCCCCGCCGAGGGGAGAGGGAAGAAGACAAGCATCTCCAGTCCAAAGATATCAGCCACTACAGCTAAGAAGTTGTCGGCTAAACGGTTACCCTCCACCGGAGTATACCAACACACCCGTTCGAAGACAAAATCTGCTGCAACATGAGACTCATCATCCCCGACCCTAGGGGTCGTAGGAGCTGGGGGTAGTACTCCTCCGAACGTCCACAATAATCCAATGTTTCAAGGAGACGAACCCCGAGAAACAACCCTCCTATCGGGTACAACAGATGCTGATGTCTCCGAGGACATCCATGATTCTCTAGACGAAGCAAGCTCCGAAGCTGGGGGTAGTATTCCTTCCGAGTTCGAACCTGAAGAGAACATCCCCACATATCCAGATGATTTCTCGACGCATGAGTACGACTCGGAGGGTACATCCTCCACCACTCCTTCCGTCACTCCTCATGTGAAGACGGTATTCATGACAGACAGCAATCAAGGCGGTTCCAGCGATCGCCAGCGCATCGACACGCTGGAGGCCATATTGCATGCCTTGGTCAAGTCTGTAGACGAGATCAAAGCGGCACTTCCTACTCTGCAGGGAGTGACACCTGGCCAGACAAGCATGGGTCCCGCAATCAACGTAGATTCAAATTCAGCGGCGCCAAACCAGGGCAATAATCCTCCCGAGATAACGGCTCCTACCGCGACAGATGAGGCCCGAGAAGTAAGAAGAGAAGTTCAGGAGCTCCGAGCAATGTTCCACGCCCGAGAAAACTCTCAAGACCTCAGAATACGGCAACCATATCCTGCTGAATGGAGGGATGTTCCCTTTCCGCCAAGATATAAGCCGTTCAATATCAACCATATGATGGCAAGACTTCAGCAAGTCGATACATCACTTACTTTGAGGTCACTACCGACCATCTGCCCCATGATGATGCTATCCTCACGCGGTTATTCATTGGGGCATTGGAAGGAGTCGCCTTCGATTGATACCGCAACCTGTCAGACAATTGCATCCACTCCTTCGTTGGCTTCAGAGGCTTATTCTTGGAGAGGTTCTATGAGGTAGGACAGGACGTGACGATGTCTACCCTCATGGACGTCGTTCAAGGAGAGAAAGAACTGACGAGAAATTACATTGAGCGGTTTCGTCAAACCGCAATGAAATTACCATCTGGCAACCCGGACTCTTCTTTGATTAAAATTTGCCGAAAGAGACTACTTCCAACAATTAGTCTCTGGATGGGCGAAAGTCAGTTCAAGGATTGGAAGGCTTTTATCATCAGTGCTACAAGTGCTGAAGAACGATTGAAGAAGGCTCGCCAACTGGGGTTGCATATCTCGGAGGGAGAGAACAAGAGCAAGCATCCCAACACCAGCAACGACAATGGGGGCAGCCCCTCCAACAACCGGGACAATAAAGGCAAGCAGGCTATGGTGACCGATACAGCCCAGAAGCCCAAGCCGCAGCCAGCAGACAAACAATGGCCTCAAATCACTTATTCCTTTGAAGACGGCCATGTCAAGCCTATCTTGGACATGCTTATACAAGGAGATAGGATTCAGCTTCCTCCACCAAGACGGAAGCCTCGGCCGGCTGATCTGGAGAACCCAAAGTTCTGCCATTACCATCGCTACGTCCACCATGCTACACACGACTGCTACCAACTGAAATGGTATATCCAAAACCTCATCGATTCGAACGCCCTGGCCATCGATTTTGAAGAGGTAACCGTGGCAGCCAACATGGTGTCCGTACAATTCGGCAGCTTCCCTCCAACAGAGACTTAGGACGGGGTTATATCCATCCCTCTGGCAACAATGGAGATTGCTAATCTGTCGCCTGCTCGCGATCAAGCTGCTGGTCTAGTACCCCTCACCACATCACGAGGGGAAATCATGTGGGTCCATCCGGACCTAGTCCACGAGGTAACTCAGCCCTCTCCACCTTTTAAAAGGAAAAGTGAAAAAGTCAGATCCTGTCGCACTGCCTCGACGGAAGAAGAGGAAGTCTCGGCCGTCACCACTCGATCTGGAACACAAGCCCAACCGGTAACCGAAAGCACGACTGATGATCATTCGCCCACTACCAATGATGCTCCGAGACCGGCTCAGCCTTCGACGACCGACAAGCCTAGGCCGAAGGAGACTCGCTTCGACAAGTCCCTCCGGAAGGAGACACCTCAGGGGCTGGAGAGGCCCTACAACTTCGACATCTTAGCGCAATTAGCTAATACCCCGGCCAAATTGTCCTTATATGAACTCCTCAGGCTCTCAAAGGATGTCCGCACGGCTTTAAGTGAGGCGCTCCAAAATGCCGACGCATACTTGGCTCAGGTCAACCTCACGGGAGATAACCAACCTGCAGAGCTCCAAGATAGTGCGTGTACGGGAGCAATGCCCAACATCGTCTTCTCTCCGCAAGATATGCTCATTAAAACTAACCTACATGATCGCCCGCTATACTACACTGGATACATCGGCGACGTAAAGGTGGACCGAATGCACATTGATCCTGGGTCCTCTATAAGCATCATTCTGAAGGGTCTGCTACATCATCTTCGCATTCCGATGCATCGCCTGACACCTACAAGCACCGCCATTAGCGGTTTTAATTCGGGCAGGAGCTACCCAATAGGGAAGATCCGTTTGAAGTGTCAGATCGGCGATCTCCAATCAGAAGTCACCTGTTATGTCATAGATGCCGACACTTCTTACAATATCCTGCTGGGGCGACCTTGGATATACGATTACATGATCGTGCCTTCCATGCTACACCAGTGCTTCAAATATGTCGATAAGCACGGCTTCGTGAGGACAGAGTTTGCCGATATCGACCCCTTCAAGGGGGTCGAATCTTATTACTCAGACTCCTGTCTGTACGAAAAATCAAAGAAGCATCTGGCCGAAGAAGATGTGCAAGCTCACAATAAGACAGTTACAGGATCAGAAGAACCTCTAACGATCCACCTTCAGGCTCGCAAACCGGGCAATTCCGCACCCCTTACGGCCACTCTGCGTAAGGACGCAATCAGTCTCTCCGTACAAGAAGAACAGATGAGAATCCGGCCGCCAAGGTCCGGCCAGGTGCCGAGACCCACAACGGGGCCACTTACCATCAGACTGCCAAGAGTCGGTCAATCCCAAACAGAGAAGCTCAATCCCTCCGATAGACCTCTGACGATACGCCTGCCTAAGAAAGGTCGTCACCCTGATGCGAGGTCTGACACTTCAAGCGAACCAGCCACTCCTCGCTCCACGTCAAGTGCCAAACTGGGGGTCGCTAGTCCGCCAACAACTCCACGATCTACTCCATCAACTGAACCCCTGATGATCAAGTTGCCCAAATCATCCTCTCAGTCTGCATTTACACAGGGGGTGGCTGAAGAAGAGTTGGAGCTGGCCAAGTATGTGGCTGCTCACACTGAGACTTGCTCATGTTGCCCATCAACGACAACTTCCTGAAGAAGTATTACGTCCGAAACGACATCCAAAAAAAAAAAAAAAAACCCTGATGATTGAGTTATGTACCCCCCCGGTACCGCTGAACTCACATCCACTCCAGATTATCTAGTCATGTACCCGCTGGTACTACTGAACTCATATCTACATTCTCTCCAGATCACCGAGTCATGTACCTGCTGGTACCGCTGAACTCATATCCACAATATTCCAGATTTTTGAGTCATGTACCCTCTCGTACCGCTGAAATCACCTTCTCCTTCCACAAAAATCCCAAACTACCGAGTCATGTACCCTCTCGTACCGCTGAACTCACCTCCTTCTTCCATAAAAATCCCAAACTACCAAGTCATGTACCCGCTGGTACCTTTGAACTTACACTTTGATCACAAAATTTATGGATTGTCGAGTTATGTACCCGCTGGTACCCCTGAACTTACATCCCGGTCACTCTTTTAGGGAGAACGTTATGTATAAACATACCTCTGAACTTTTTTCCTGGAAGGGATCCTCCCTCATGATCCACTACCCGCACTCCCAGTGCACAAAAAGGGTAACAGATCCCCAAATTTCCAAAACGGCCATGTCCTCATTACCTCTGAGTCGTTCCATTTTCGCCAAAAATAAATCACCCCTTTACATAGAACTTCCATGTCCTCATTACCTCTGAGTCGTTCAATGTACCCCTCTTCATTGAGCCCACTCCTGCCATGTCCTCATTACCTCTGAGTGGGAAGGCTCCGTCGAAGAAAACTTCATACTTGCCATGTCCTCATTACCTCTGAGTAAGTATGTCGATTCCCTTTCAACCTATTATTTGTACCCACAACCGGAGTACGCCAAAGATAATAGGTCCATAAATATCCTCCGTTGAGTTTTCTCCTGCCATGTCCTCATTACCTCTGAGTAGGAAGATTCTGCGGTGAAACAAAAACCCTCATGCTTGCCATGTCCTCATTACCTCTGAGTAAGTATGTTGGTTCCTTTTCATCCTATTATCCGTATCCTAAGCCAGGGTACGCCAAGGATAATAGGCCCACAAATGTCCTCCGTTGACCACAAATGTCCTCTGTTGACCACAAACGTCCTCTGTTGACCACAAATGTCCGCTGTTGACCATGAATATCTTCTGTGAAGTCTCCCCTGCCATGTCCTCATTACCTCTGAGCAGGAAGATTCCACGGTAAAACCCTCATGCTTGCCATGTCCTCATAACCTCTGAGCAAATATGTTGGTTTCCTTTCATCCTATTATCCGTATCCTGAACCAGGGTACGCCAAGGATAATAGGTCCACAAATATTCCTTGCTAAGCTTCTTAGCATAAATCCACCATCTCACCATGCCCCGGGAGCCCAGCTGTTCTACGGCATTCTTTTTTTCCAATACCGAGAGCACCCATGACCACTTTGCCATGGCTGTTCCGGATATCCTGACCAAACTTGTTATCCGTACCTAAAACCAAGGTACGCCCAGGGTAACAGGTCCACAAATAATCCCCCAGCAGGTCCAATTCCACAAACACCACAAGTACAAGAAAGAGAAGATGAGTTGAAACATGCTCATTTATTCAAAATTCAAAATACTACATCATCTGGGATCACATCCCTTGACAAAAAGAAAAGAAAAACAGTGAAAGAAAACAGAAAACTGTTCACTGCTCCATGGTATTCTTTCGCCCGATACCAAGAACCTCCATATCCGCCTTACCGCGGAGTTGTCCTAGGTATCCCTATCAAACTTATTATCCGTACCTAAAACCAAGGTATGCCAAGGATAATAGGCCCACAAATGTCCTCTGCTGACCACAAATGCCGTACTAGGTCCCTTAGTACATCCACATCTTTCCTCATCATCACATGCTTTCGGAGCCCAGCTGTTCCATAGCATTCTTTCACCCAATGCATAGAACTCCCATGTTGATAGCACCTCTGAGTTGTTCTATGTATCCTCATTCGAGTTCGCTCCTACCATGTCCATATCACCTCTGAGTAGGAAAGCTCTACCATCAACCTTATATTTACCACGTCCATACCACCTCTGAGTAAATATGATGGTTCCCTCTCTCAACTTATTATCCGTACCTAAAACCAAGGTACGCCAAGGATGATAAGTCCACATAACATCCCCAGCGGAAGTACCCAAACCTATCACGTCCATGCTACCTCTGATTGGATTGCCACACCTAAACAAATCTACTTTCCATGCTTCTTATTCAAAGTGTTCCAATTTTTACAAATTGAAAACTTTGAAGGGGGTCCTGTAGAAGCATGAAAAATATTAGAATAATGATCCATGCGGCTCTGAGTAAGAAGCTTATGCGGCTCACACAGGAGCGGCCCTATGCGGTTCAAAGAAGACTCTCAATCGCATGCGGCTCGGGAGCGTATGCGGTTCAGCAAGGCATATGCGGCTCGATGGACGCCATGTGTGATCCTTTCCTACAGGTGGTCGTTTGAGTAGTGGCCTCATTTATTGCTCCAGCACGATTCACTGTGGCGGCCCTGACATAAAGTTTCATAATGGCCTTGCCATAATGACTGACTCCTCGAGAAAAGAAGAAAATCTCTGACCAAATCCGTCAGAAGTCCCAGATTGCCACGTGGCAATCAGTCATATACGGCTCCCTGAGAACCCGTTCCATGCGGTTCGATACAACGCTAGCTCATGCGGCTCCCTGGGAACACATTCCCTGCGGCCCAATACGACACCAGCTCATGCGGCTCACAGAGATTACGCATATGCGGCTCGATGAAGCATCATCCTATGCGGCTTAAAAAGAGTATCTCTCTGCGGTTCGAGGATAGTCAATCCTATGCGGCTCTGACAGGACTCACAATTAAGACACGTGGCATGGGATCAATAAGAGATTTAACCGAATCTCAACAAATATATTTGACATCATCGTCATAATTACTGAGATCAGGACATATCATTTATCATCAAGCTAATGGGACACGTGGCGAGCAATCAAATATTGGCATAATCAATCACGAGGATTTAAAACAGCTAGCATTAATTGCTCATGAGATACGATGCTATCCGCGTTAATGGCCGAGATTCACTGTAATCAGGATCAAGGGTTCAGATAGAATGAAGGAGCGCCGATATTCCAAACAGATAATCATTAGCAAACCCTAATGATCACCCTCCACTCTTATAAATAGCCAGCATCATTCCCTTGAAAAAAAGAGAGAGAGAGAGGAGAGGTCGGCAACAAAAGAATAAAAAAGAAGAAGAGAGAGATCTACACAGAGAGAGCTCCCCCTTTCTTCTTGATAATCACAGAGAGAGAGAAGTCAGGAGAGCAATCCGAGGAGAGCAAGAAGAGCGTTTCTTTGTCAACGCCAAGCAGATCTTCCCCGAGCCAAGGCTACATACTGATCGTCCAAGGAGTAAGGCAGAGCGGCCGTCGCTTTCCTGAGCCTCTATCGTCACCCCCCAGAATCAAAAATAAACAATCGTACTTAGTCTGCTGTACCTAGGTTTTCGTCCCTAGGCTTTCTTTGTACGAGCGAGTTTGTATTATGAGTCTAAGTTCAGTCCTCCGATAATTGTTCTGTTCTTTTACAATCAATGGCAAACAATGGAGGTTAGTTGGAGGAAGTTACTGTAGAAAGTGAAGACCGACATAAACTGACACATGAAAATGAGAGGCTCTAAGCTGGAACAAGTAAAGTTGTGCTTTGGAAAAAAAAACTTATAAACTCTTTGTTCACAAAGCAAGCTATAATTAAAGAATACAGAACAAGTATCGAGTTCGTAACTCAAGTATAGAGCTTACAAGAGTTATAAACTCGATACTTATTCTGTATTCATTATATCTTGCTTTGTGAACAAAGAGCTTACAAGAGTAGAACATCCAAAAGACAACTTTACTTATTACAGCTTTGATCTCCTCCTTTTCGTGCGTCAGTTCATGTCAGTCTGCACTTTCTGCAGTAACGACCACAAATTTTATGTTCTTCAATGATATATTTCACATGCTTAATTGCCAAGTGTGGGGACGAATGGCTCAAAACACGACCCAAAATTCATTCTAGCATACATTAGTGTGAATCGTCTATGTTCCGTACATATGGTGTAATATATGTTCTTATCGTATCTAGTATCTGAAGAATGTAATAGAATCAAGATGAAATCACATAATGTAATACTAAGACATCATCTACTACTATATAAGATATAGTGATAGGTTGTCATATCATCATTGTCGAGGGATGAGGGTCAAAGGACAGTCAACTTTATCTATGGCTACATAGTTTCTGCCTTGCCAGTCGAATGGCTGTAGGGACTATGTCCTGATCACCATGTCCTATCGTAGATAAATGCAAATGGAGCTGAAGCTGGAGCTAAAATACAGAATCTAAAATACAAAATACAGAATCCAATCCCTGGATTTGCCGAAAATATAAAAACAAAGATTGACACACAGTACTAATTCATATATATTTTAAGTGTGAGAACGGATGGCTCAGAACACAACCTAAAATTCATTCTAACATATATTAGTGTGAATCATCTATGTTCTGTACATATGGTGTAGTATATGTTCTTATCGAATCTAGTATCTGAAGGATATAACAGAATCAAGATGAACCCACATAATGTAATACTAAGACATCATCTACTACTAAAAGATATAGTGATAGGTTGTCGTATCATCATTGCCGAGGGATAAGGGTCGAAGGACAGTCAACTTCATCTACGGCTACATAGTTTCTGTCTAGCCACTCGAATGGCGGCATGGTCTATGTCCTGATCACCATGTCGTACCGTAGATTAATGCAAATAGAACTGGAGCTGGAGCCAAAATATAGAATCTAAAATACAAAATACAGAAGCCAGAATGCAAATGAAGCTGAAGCTGGAGCTGGAGCTGGAGCTGGAGATATAATCTAGAGATTGACACAGTACTAATTCATATATGTAGTCTAATACAAACACAACCCAATACAAATAGTCAAATACAATTAAGTACTAATAGCTAATGACAACCACGCAGCTCATGCAAACTCTCAGTGATATGATCACGCAACCACTTCGAATAAGTGGGATCGACGGCGGCAAGAGAGATGCAGTCCATTGCAGGTGCTGGATGAATAGAACTCTCGGTCTCACTAGCTACCGGTGCCACTTCCTTCTTAACAGTAGGAGGAGCCACCTCAGCATTCAGTATTTTTCTCAAACAACGTACTGCTGCTCGGGTCATGGGTGCCATCTGGTAAGATCGATATTCACAAATAATATAATTGTAACATAAGCAAGCTAACTATAAAGGAACCATCATCTCGTTTGAGTACATTTTCGAAAGCAGATAAAATACAAAAAATTTGATTTTTTGCCAAGTATGAGAAAGGATGGTTCAGAATACAACCCAAAATTCATTCTAGCATACATTAGTGTGAATCGTCTATTTCTGTACATATAATGTAGTATATATTCTTATCGTATCTAGTATCTGAAGAATATAACAGAATCAAGATGAACTCACATATTGTAATACTAAGGCATCATCTACTACTATATAAGATATAGTGATAGGTTGTCGTATCATCATTGCCGAGAGATGAGGGTCGAAGGACAGTCAACTTTATCTACGGCTACATAGTTTCTGCCTCGCCAGTCGAATGGCTACAGGGACTATGTCCTGATCACCATGTCATACCGTAGCTTAATGCAAATGGAGCTGGAGCTGGAGCCAAAATACAGAATCCAAAATACAAAATACAGAATCCAATCCCTGGATTCGTCGAAAATACAAAAACAAAGATTGACACACAGTACTAATTCATATTTGTTTTAAGTGTGAGTAAGGATGGCTCAGAACACAACCCAAAATTCATTCTAGCATACATTAGTGTGAATTATCTATGTTTTGTACATATGGTGTAGTATATGTTCTTATCGAATCTAGTATCTGAAGGATATAACAGAATCAAGATGAACCCACATAATGTAATACTAAGACATCATCTACTATTAAAAGATATAGTGATAGTTTGTCGTATCATGATTGTCGAGGGATGAGGGTCGGAGGACAGTCAACTTTATCTACGGCTACATAGTTTCTGCCTCGCCAGTCGAATGGCTGCAAGGACTATATGTCCTGATCACCATGTTACCAATTAAGCAACCAACAAAACTACTTGTTACAAATATCGGCACTATCGGTGCTTTCGAATCGGAGTATCACATTTTTCGGTATCGAAAAACAAATAATTATTACTAAATTATCAGATTTTTGGCACTATCGGTGCCCCTGACCAAGCCCCCCCCCCCCGTCCCTCCGCTACACCATTCCTAACCCCTCCTTGTTTGCCATTAAAATCTTTGAATTGGAATTTCAATCAAAAACAGAACAGTGTTACAATGTAGGACTTAGATGTAGTCCTAGGAGTACACTTTTGTTTTTATCTGGGTCCTGTGTCGATGGAGCGAGTGGTAATGCATTGACTCCGTTGACGATCTGACGATGATTTTGGGTTCTCTGAAGGTCTGGGTTGCTCTGGATGCCGGAGCTTGCGGAGGAAAAGAAGACGTTGAGTGTCTCTTCCGATCTCTGTGAGTAGACATGCGTCTCTATAACTTTGATGATCTTGTTATATCTGTCTTTGACTATGTGTGTGTGTGTGTTGATGAAGGAATGATCCTTCTATTTATAGCTTGCAGGCTGGCTGCTCATGCATACATATGTCGGATGCGCCTGGTCGTAGAAACGCCACGTGGCTGATACTGGCGGGGGCACATGGTTGATGCGCTCTGATTTGGGGATTTAATCCTTCCTATTCGCCAATGGTGCTACAGAAGAGCTGACACGTGGTGACTGAGAGGATTCTTCGGTTGCTGAGATCTTGGGTGGTTAGCACCCCTTCGTGGACTGAACTGAGTCGAAGGACACGTGGCGTATGTCCGTGGCTCAAAGATTTCGAACTTGGTAGAGAGGGATCTGATGGGATGTGCCTAGGATTGGGCACATGGGGAGACTTAGCTCGTAACCTTCAGGAGTCATGAACCATACTGGGCGCATGGCTTTTGAGGCACATACAAATCTTCGGGCGCATGGCTGCGGAGGCGCATGCGAGTAGTTGGCCAGCCACGTGGCTTCTAATCGACAGAAGAGAATAATGATGACACTGACGTCAGCGATGCTTTATTTTCTGTAAAAGCTGTTGCTGCTTTGTCATCGAGGCATGACTGCTGTCATATCAGACTTCAGCATTTAATGCTCTTGACGGGTGATGAGCTTTTGAATGGACGCATTGATCTGTATTCCACTAGGCGCATAGGGACGCGTAGGGCACATCTTTACGAGGCGCTTGGTACTGATGGGCGCATTTGTATGATGCACATGATCTGACCGGCACGTCTGTTGCATGGTGTATCTTCATTGGTCCGACTGTTGGGTTCCCAATGTTTTGATTATGCATGTTGAGTGAGCTGACTTTGAAGGGATAGGCTCATCACAATGAATACAAATTCATTACACGAAATTCGGAAAGCCTGCCACTTGGCACATGGGTTTGATTTGCCCGGCCTATAAATAGTAGCAAGGAGAGAGTTTGTTTCTCGTTTTCTTTCGTCTTCCCGAATGGAGATGAATATCTTCGCTCGAGCACATTCCGTTGACAAGACTCTTCCAAGGGTGAAGATGCATCGAGTTGTCTTTGTACACACTCGTGAAGGTGACTGTTACATCCAAAAGTTGAGATCATGGGGTCCCGATGTAGGCCAAAGGTGCCTGTTGCATCCAAAGATCGGGATGTTCGAGTCTCGTCTTCGTTATGCTGGAAGAGTCCCAGATCGGAATTACGGTGCTCTCCTCTTCCTGGGGCTTTGGTGAGCTCTTCCTCCAGCTAGAGTAGGGTTGATCGTCCACCCTTGTTATGCTCAATAAATACTTTATTAGCCGAAGCACTTGATCGGGTCGAAGTAGAGCACATATGCTGAGACTTCATGATGCGCCTAACTGAGACGCTGAAGAGAGACGCCTGACTGAGACGTTGAAGAGATTCGACTGACTGAGATGCTGAAGAGATGCGCCTAACTGATGATGCGCCTGGCATGGGGCACATGGCAGTTGCTGCGCCTGGCTGTAGGTTTAGGATCTTTCTTTTTGTAGAAAGCCTTTCTTTAGACATGTAATAGACTTTTATATGAAATAAAAACCTCTTTTTGATGTCTATACTTTTTGATGTCCTTTATTGTGCCAAGTACTTCGTTTGAGCTCCCTGGCGTATGTTTGAGTCTAGCTACGTAGTGTTAAGCGTATAGGAGTTCTGGCCTACAGATGCGCCTAAAATTCTATGCTTCTATAAGTCCCCCTTCAAATTTTTCAAAATGTTTCGTCAAGTTTTAGAATACTTTGAATAAGAAGCATGGTAGTGTCTTCAATGGGGCACATGACTGTTCGGGGCACATGATTGCTCCATGCATTTGTGATGGGGCGCACGCTCCTCTCAGTTTTAAATACAAATAATAACGCTTCGAAATAATCAAAAAGATTAATGTTGATCTTTTGGATATCCGTCGTTATCATTTCGCAGAACCCCAAGCAGATGCTGATGTCACGCTTCATCGGTTCACTCGTATGATCAAGCCTATAAATAGGCGTCTGGTGGAGAGAGAGAGTCCTTCCTCTCTTTGCTTCCTTCTTTTAGAGTTCTTCTTTCAAAAATCATAACTTCTTTTAAGAGATGGCTCCCAAAACTCCTCGTGGTGGTGCTGGCCGAGGACGAATCAAAGGAAAAGAGCCTACGATGGTCGACATTAATGATGTCCCTAGGATGCCCGTCGACGTTCGGTCGACGGTAATTGGTGGGTTTCATCATTCTTTTTCGTACCTTTCTGTACTTGCGTAAAAAAAATTTAGAACTCATATACGCAACGACGCACATGGACCTCGAGTCCTGATGATGGGCTGAAGTTTCTTGCTGATGCGCATGGAGTTCGAGTCCTGATGATACGCTGAAGCTTCTTGTTAATGCGCATGGACTTCGAGTCCCGATGATGCGCTGAAGCTTCTTGCTGATGCTCATGGACTTCAAGTTCTGATGATGAGCTGAAGCTTCTTACTGATGCGCATGGACTTCGAGTCATGATGATGCGCTAAAGCTTCTTGCTGATGCACATGAACTTCGAGTCCTGATGATGCGCTGAAGCTTCTTGCTGATGCGCATGGACTTTGGTTCAGTGTATGCGCTTCTGATGAGAACGTGGCTCAGATATTTTTTCGTGTTAATATATCTGAGTCTGTGTTATCTTTCTCTGACCACCAGTTTTGATGACCGTTCCGCTCTTGAACGAAGTGCTTCTAGACGGTGCTCTCTGTCAGATGGGAGTTGACTATAACAAGGAGGCGATAAATCCTATTTGAGCTGCCATCATACTGGATCAGCCTTCCGAGAGAATGATCCAAATTTGGGAACAACAGTATGCGTTCCTCCAACGGATGATGGAGCGTGGCAGTTTGAAATATGTCATTTCTGATAATGTGACTTTCTTGAAGCCTAAGTTCCTGTTTGGGGATCGCCTCACTTCTACTGAGGCGAAGGTGTTGAGGATCAAGGAAGATTGGTTTTTCACAGCCAAAGAGGTGCACATGTCCATTAAGCAGCTCGAACGTCAATGGCCTTTAACCGCCTTCTATCGTCTTTCTTCCAAGAGGAGGATGACATGGGAGCTAACCCCGTCTCAGGGGGAAGCGGTGGCGGGCTCCATCAGGATCGATGCTACCTCAAACCAAAGGGATACTTTGGCCGCCACGCAGGCTGGGCCTTCTTTCACCTGGCGGACTCTGCGTTCTAGGAGTACTTATAGTGACGTCCCTACCGACACTTTTGTCTTTGGTGCTTCGACTTTCGTAAATCGTACGCTGTCATCGAAGTGGTCGTACCCGAAGGGTGAATTTCGGGTAGAGGGTTGGTGTCATTATGTATCCAAGTGGGACAGGCTGACACTCTGGGTTCTGACGAAGTTTTAAACCGAACTCAGGGAGATTGGGCTGACTGCCGCTATCCGTGCCACCCAGGCGGGCGTCGACATTAACATGCATATGTTCCTTGCGCTCCTGGAGATGTTTAATACCCAGACCGAGACCTTCTTCACTCCGATGGGGGAGCTAGGTCTTGCACTTCATGAAATGTATGAGGTGTCGAGGCTTCCTTGGGGATCAGAACCCGATAAGGAGTACTTTCCGACTAACGAGGAGTTCCAAGTCCTGGGGGACAAAAAAGAGGAGATGATGGTTGTCTTCAAAGAAGTGGCGAGTCATCACTATTATATGCAGAAGAAGGATAAGGACGGGGCGCAGCCCCAAGTGACTGCTTGGAGGGATTATGTATTTGAGCAAGACAAAGAGGATCCCTCTTGGTTCACGACTCCGCCAGCTCTCTCCAGTACTGAAGTGCTCTCAGACTACATGAGAAGTGTCCTCGCGAAAACGAGGACCGGGAGTCGGACGAGAATTCCTACAGCTATTTCTGGCACCGTACCCATCGGATGTCGTCCAAAGCAGTGTTGGCTGCTAATCTGATGATTTGGCTCCGGGATTACATCTTTTCGGGCGGGTCAGGCTCTGTAGAGAGAGTAAGCAGGAACCTCATTTTGCTCGCGGTAAAAATGGTCTTGATGGAACTGGGGATTCCCAGGACCCTTCCTTTGGTGTGCGTATTGATCGATAGAAAGTTAAACAGATCTAATACGTGTTCTAACCCTTCATATGAGGAAACTAGGGTTCACAAATTATACTTACGGTGGAAAGAAGATAAGTAATTCCTGGCTATCTCGAGTGGACGACCCCAAGATATTCTGTACGTATTCCTTCCTCGAGTTGGACGTCGTGTGGGCGACGATCTTTCAACCTTTTCTTCTCCTTGGCAGCCCTCTCTTTCTCTCCTTACATGAATCATGAATTTAGAGAAAGTTTCAAACTTCTGATCAGTAATCTGGCGGCCAGAGAATAGAGGATATATATAGGCTACGGCAGGGACCATGAGAAGAAATTAGGGTTAGGCCTCCTAACAGATCTGGATATCTCGTGTTCAGCCCGAACACACAATCCAGTCCCATTAACAATAGCTCGGTCTACTAATGAGCTATTGTTGCACTACCTCCCTAATTCCAAATTATGTTTGTGGGCTTCTTCTATTATATGCTCGTTTGGCTTCCCATGTTAAGATATCGTATGTCCGTCGATCAAATTAATTACTGACAACTATATTGATTCGACATCTTTTATCCTTAAGTAGTACCGCTCAACTTTATTTTTCATGTCGGATATAATCCACCTGCAGGGTTTACATGACAATCCTTATGAGCTCCTTAAGGGGACATCATCAACCCGATGTATCGGGACATGGATTCCATTTATAATCAACAGCCCATCATACATACAATGTTATTACCCAATTCATAGAGGTTGTTGATCCATAATGAATCTCACTATTTTATGAGTCAAAGTAATGCACACTGTATATACATGTCCGTTATTGTATCCGGATTAAGAGCACAAGCATCTATAATAACATAGGTGTTTGTTCTCTTATGTAGTCAGTACAAAGAGAACAACCTCAAGTGGTCCTGTTCAATACACACAAAGTGTACTAGTGTAAACCTATAGTCAAGATAGACTAATACCAGATTACATTACAATATTTCTAATAGATTGTCCAAGTCCATCTAGGTTGTGAAATATTTATATACTCCATAGGGAACTGATAATATGGTCTTCTGTGTAACACCACACACCATATTATCTACAATATAGAATATCAGACATTTGCATTAACACTTGCAACAAATACAATATGCAAACATTTGTCCATATGATTCTCATTCAAAATTTAAGGAAATAAAGTTACTACAAAAGTGATGCTTTTAGTATATGCCCTAATCGCAAATGTCAAAGATATGTTTGGTTCATACAAGAAGGTTCTTTTCTCTTATTTAAGTTAGATGACATATTATTCATTTCCATAAGTTGCAGGGCGAAATAGGATTAATGATATACAAATTATCAACCAATGCACCAGAACAGATAAAATGTTTATTCTTTCTAATAACAATATTGTCATTAAAATAAACTGAATATCCATCCTTAACTAACATAGAAACAAAAACTAAATTCCTTCTGAATGAATGTGCATAAAGACAATCTCTCAATGTCAAAGACTTATTTCTACCAAAAGATAAAGTAACATCTCCTAATGCAACGACCGATACTTTTGTAGCATCACCCATGAACAAGCATATATCACCATCACTGAGCCATCTGGTTTCCTGGAACCCCTGTAATGTATTGCAGACATGATTAGTGGCTCCTGTATCTACACACCAGGTGCCGGTAGATAACACCGCTAAACATGTTTCAACTACTAGTAAATGAGATATACTTTCTTTGTTCCCTTGTTTGAGAAGTGGACAATCAGTCTTCCAATGTCCTGACCTTTTGTACTTGAAATATTTGCCTTTCGGCTTTTTTTACCGCACCTTGAGGTTCCATTCCCTTCTTTGCTGAGTTTGCCTGTTTCTGAATGTTATTCTTCTTCTTACTGCCTTTTGGCTTAGAAGTAGAAGCCTTTTCAGAAACGAAAACATGACCTCTCAGCCTAAAGAGAGATTCAGCATCTTGTAGCTCTTTTGCAAGTTCTGCCAAACTATACAACCTTTTGTTCATGTTATAATTAAGGCAGAAATTGTCAAAACTTTTAGGCAGAGTCCCGAGAATGATATCGACCTGGAATTCCCTATCGATTTTAGCTCCAAGGATCTCCATCTCATTCAGATGACCCATTATCTTGAGAACATGATCCCTTACTGGTACACCCTCAGCCATTTTTGTATTCATCAAACATTTCTTAGAAAACTGCCTAGCTACACTACTCTGATATCCGAATAGTTCCTTGATGTTATATATCATGTCATAAGCAGTGGCCATGGCCTGATGCTGATGTTGCAGTACATTTGACATAGATGCTAGAATGTAACATCGCGCCATCTCATCTGCCTTTTTCCACTTCTTATAAACCTTTTTGACCTCTTTATCAGAGTTAGCATCAGGCTTAGGTGGGCATTCCTCAATAAGTACATATTTGTACTCCTCAGCAGTCAGAACAATGTCCAAATTACGTTTCAAATCAATATAATTAGGTCCAGTAAGTTTATTTTCTTTAAGAATCACCATAAGTGGACTGAAAGAACCCATTTTTTTTTGAAATCCTGAGAATCACATAAATAAAATTATGTAGGGCAAAAAAACTTTTTGAATTAAATAAATATTGATTCCCTTAAAATAATAATAAAAAATTCACCAACACCTTGAACACCATGAATTTAGCATACCACGATAGTGTGGACGTATACAAATTCAACTTTGTTCAAGTAGATTTTTCTTATCAATTTTACTATCATGTCAACATAAATTTATGACAAATAAAATTAATATGCTGGTCTTGCTCTGGTCATACAAATAATAGCAGTGACTCCGATGGGGAGGATACCATTATTTGTATCTAAGTATATACCATTACTTAATACTAAGTCCATTACCTTGTAATGAGTTCCTTCAGATGGAGAAGTGAACACATACTAGGTAACTTTCTACAATTATCCCTATGGAAGTTTGCACTAGTGATCCATAATTATACTTATCCGATATGGAGGAAAGTACTAAAGCCAACACGCAAGTATAATTACATCACCTACAAACTAGTAATGGAGACCATAGGATTTATACTAAATAAATATCCTCTCGTACTTAGTTATTTAACAATGAGGGTTTTTGTACTAGTTGATATTATGTCCATGTTGTCCATTATTAATGTAGGCTTGGTTTTTCAAAAAAACAACCACACAATAATAAACATGCATAATCAGAAAAAGCAAAATGACAAAAATAAGATAAAATATCCAACTATTATGGTCATCTTTGCTGCTCCGTCCTCAACTATCCGAATCTAAATCTGTCGCTGCGCAGATCTATTCGGGGTTCGACCTGCCCGGTCAGGTCGAGGGGTTCAGGGCAGCGACCCAATATTTTTTTTAAGGTTTTGGCTGTCGATTCCTTCTTCGAAAATCATCTGTCTGTCTCTGGACTGCATAAAACCAGCATCTCGTCCGGTATCAGAAACATCCACCACCGCTATCACGATTGATCAAAAATAATTAAAATTACATCAATCCTATGCCTCCCGAAGGAGTTCACACATAATCTAGATTGAAAAATTAAAATAATAAGCACGATCAACCCTCGTGATTTTAATTACATCCACAACAACAACAACATCCACGACACGTCCGTGGTTTATGTTTGCCATTGATTGTAAAAGTACAGAACAGTTTTATGGGAGGACTGAACTTAGACTCACAATACAAACTCGCTTGTACAAAGAAAGCCTAGGGACGAAAGCCTAGGTACAGCAGACTAAGTACAATTGTTTATTTTAGATTCTGGGGGGTGACGATAGATGCTCAGGAAGACGACGGCAGCTCTGCCTTACTCCTTGGACGATCGGTATGCAGCCTTGGCTCCAGAAGATTTGCTCGGCGTTGAAGAAATACTCTCTTTGCTCTCTCTCTGCTTTTTTCTCCAAGTCTTCTAATGCTCTCTGATCTCGAAAAGGGGTCTCTCTGGTCGCGCTCTCTCCGTTGTGTATATTGCCAGAAAATATATATGTTGCAAGGGAATGGCACCTTGCTATTTATAGGTATGGGGTGTGATCATTAGGGTTGCAATGATTGCTTCCTGGAGATGGCGGCGGCCTGTGGATTGGTCAATCTAGACCATTAGTTTTGAGTGTGATGAATCTGGGCCATTAAGTATAGATTACACCAAATCTCATCAGTAATTAATGCTGATTGGAATAAATCTTTCTCATGATGATCTGCTGATGTCTGCGAATAAATTTGATTTATTCTCCTGCCACGTGTCCCAGATTATTAGGATTTGACCCAATCTCTGATTGCAATAAATCTGGAAAATCGATCGGCTTAGGACACGTGTCCTAGGAGCCTCTGGAGGGATCTGAACCGCACGAAGATTGAGCCGCATAAGGTTTGGGTCGCATAAGGTTTGGGCCACGTGTCAGGGCTGCTTTGGTTGTGGCCCCCCCGAACCTTTGAACCGCATAGAGATGATCATTGCAAGCCGCATAGGGATGCGTCCGCCTGAGCCGCATGGAAATGGTCCTCTTGAGCCGCATGGGAAGGCCTCCGCTTGAGCCGCATGAGACTATTTCGGCCTGAGCTGCATAGGACAGCTTCCTTCTGAATCGCATGGGAAGTCTTCGCTCGAGCCGCATACGAACGCCCACGTGGCAAGGCCACGTGGCATTTTTATGGATCTCGAGGGATTGTGTCAGAGATCTCTTTCTCTTCCCTAGGGGTCTGTCACTATGACAGAGTCATAATTGCCTCAGGGCTGTCACTTTTTCAGAGTTGTCAGCCGTCAAAGTAATTAATACAGCATAGGGCGGAGGGGAGCACTGTTACGCCATATGTCTTCTGAGCCGTATGGGATGTCTTGGGCCGCATAGTCCCTTATGTCGTATGACTTTCTGAGCCGCATGGGCTTTATGAGCCGCATGGGGTTTCCTAGCCGCATGGATCATTTTTTATGCTTCTAAAAGACCCCCTTCAAAGTTTTCAATTTGCAAAATTGAAATACTTTGAATAAGAAGCATGGCTGTATATTCTTCTGGCCGCATATAAAATCCTGACCGTATGGATATCTTGGTCGCATAGATTGTTCAGCCGCATAGGTGGTTCTGCCGTAGGGGACTGTTCAGCCGCATGGATGGCTTAGCCGCAGGGACTTTCGGCCACGTCATCATTGCCACGTATGGCAATCTTTTGTATTAAATGCTGTTGATTTGCTGTCAGCTTTAAAGGCTACTTTTTGGTGCAGGATCCGAGGAGTTTGGCCTTCATTTTCGGTGGCTCACCTTGAAAACCGAAGAGTCGGTCTTCGTGTATGCACGGAGATCGAAACGCCTCACTTTTGTTTATAAATATGGATGAGTACGGTCGGGGGGACTTCTTTACTTTCTCCTTCATTCAACTATTATTGTCTTGCCTTTCTTTCCTTATTTTCCTTCTCTGATCGTCGGTCATGGCCCCCAAATCCTCTAGAGTCGCCTTCGCTGCTGCGAAGGGCAAGAAGGCGACTTCTTCGTCAGCCGTTGTTCCCGAAGTGCACCCTGATGTCCGTCCTGCCCTTAACGGTAATGGTTGTATTTGGATACTTTGAATCCTAAGAATCCATGGCTCTGTTGCATAATCATGCACAAGCCTTCACCCAAGTTCGGCTATGATAGAGCCGCATATGCTGTATGGGCTGCATGACCCTCTCATATCCGAGCCGCATAAGAGATACCCTATGTTTGAGCCGCATGAGAGGGTTTTGAGCCGCATGAAGTCTCCCTTGAACGGAGCCGCATAAGCTTCTAACCGCATATGTTCGATTGATCTGCATACGTTTCTAACAGACTGATTCATATAGCGCTTCAGTGCCACAAAAGCTCTTCTGCTTAGAATCGCATATGCTCGATTGATCCTCATAAGCTATCGAACCAATGTCATATGGAACTCCCAAATTGATTTAGGCCGCATGAGGCTGTGTTGGCTGAACCACATAAGCTCCCTTGGGGCCGTGCCACCTGGAACTCAATTGCAATTGAGCCACATAGGGCTTCATTTGATCCGAGCCGCATAGGCTCGTAGGGACTTGAGTTCAGTAACCAACTTTTAATCATGTTTCATGTTGTCCTTTTTCAGTGAGTCTTCCAACCAATCCAACATGAGAGCTTCTTGTGGGTTTAACATGGTACCGTTGGGCAGGACAATGGAGCCGCATATCCCCGAGATGGAGCGACATTATCCCCTCTCGTGGTTTAACATGGTACCGTTGGACAGGACAATGGTGGGCTCTCTGACTCCCACCCAACCGGGAATATTTGTGGGCAACATCCACTATAACAGGTATACCGGTTCAGCATGTGCGGGCAAGAATTCAGTTAGTCGGAGTGTGATGGGGCTGCTCCCTAGCACTTTTGTAAACGTGACTGGTCCTAACTTTACTTTTACTCGAGCTGATACTTTTCTGAATCAGCTCGCTCGCAAGGGGTCTTATCCTATGGGCAGGTTGTCGTTTCTGAATTGGATAAACCCCATTCCTATATAGGCCAATCTTACCACGTGGATCCTGAGGAAATATGGGGAATCCCTTCGGGAAATTGACCTTTACTATGCCGTCCGGGGCACCTGTTACGGGTTGCCTATTAACAAGCCTCTGTTCATGGCCCTTTTGGAGCTGTAAAACCGGCATACGGGGACTTTCTTCGCGCCCGGGGGAGAGTTGGGACTTGCTCTCCATGAGATGCATGTTGTTTCTAGACTGTCGTGGGGAGGCGAGGCTTTTGAAGTATACACTCCAACGAACGAGGAGTTCGACGATCTGGAGCGACGATTCCCGGGTTTCGTTGCTGTGTATCGGGAACTTCTGTGCCACCATAGCATCTGTCACCAGGCTGCTATTAAAAAGGAGAATAGTTCGAAAGGGAGCGCCCCCATACCACGGCCTGGGTCGCGTATCTGTTCACATTACGTCCTTTCGGCCGGGTTTCTTCTCGGCGTCCTCAAACCCAAACAGAGATAAGGGACCTGAAGTTGAATGCAAAAAGGTCGAGGTCCAAATGCGATAGATTTGGGAGTCGCACTGACTCCTTCAGTTATTTCCACTACGGTACCCGGGAGATGTCTGAAAAAGTAGTTTTAGCCAGGTTCTTGATGGTGTGGCTACGGAATTACGTAGTCTCAGGAGGGGCAGGTTCTACCGAAAGGATCAGCCGCAACTTCATCCTCCCGACGGTGAAGCTGGTCTTCAAAGTCAGGCTGGCCCTTCTTCCTGCTATGGTGTGTAGTATACACCACGGCCTCCGTGCCTTTTCGTCTAAAGTCATTGCTCGCGAGACGACGCTGGGCTTTGAGCGGATAGAACTACCACACCATTACCTCATGGGGTGGTTATTGATGCACTATCGGTCATTGATGAGGCCAGAAACTGATGAAGATGTTACTGTTGATGACGCCTTCCTTTTCCGATACCGTCATCAGCCTTGGGAGCACGATACCATGCCGGCCTGCCGGAGGGCGTTGGCGAGGGTTGATGGGCCCGAATTCTTTGTATCTCTTCCTGAATTTACTCCTAGAGAAGTGAGGGGAGTACATATTGACGGCGTTGATCCTCTTCAACTTTTATCTGAGAGGATGTTTCTTTGGCTACACAATATTTGCCCTGCGTACTTAGTATACCGTTATCGAAATAACGTATACCTGGAGCCTTATTTGCCCAGTAGATTTTCTCGTCAATTTGGGTGTAGTCAGCTGTTCCTTGATTATCCCAGCGCTTGCCTGGGCTTTGAGGGCAGCGTACTCGATGGCATTCGGGCTTGGCATTATTACAACACGGTCCATACCCGGGCTAGCTTCTCGATCCCTGATGCTAAGACAGCAGTAGATATTTTGTACATAGCGGCCCTTTATCATGTCGCAGCGAGCAAGCCTCCTGTCGACTTTGATATAAATACTAGCTTCATTGCTGGCACTAGTTTGGCTGAGAAGCCAGAGGGATCCAAGAAGAGAAAGAGAGGGGCGAATAGGGTTCCTGCGCCAGACTCAGAGTCCACTATGGCGGACGAGGAGGATGATGAATAAGACGCCGATGACTCGTCGCATTCTTCGGATAAGGAAGTTGGGAATCAGCCCCCTATTATGCCAGACGAAAGGGTGGCGGGTCAGCCGCCTACTTGGTCTGACGAGGTGGTGGAGGATCAACCATCTGCAGGGCCTGGCCCTTCGCGTAAGCGAAGCAGGCACGTGATTGCTGCTGACGGCCAAACCTACTCCACAAAGCACACTATGGTAAGACATCGCAGGCTGTTTATTGATGATGTTGACGTTGTTTCTGAGGTGATTTGAGTTTCTACTACCTCCTTTCTTCTTCTTCTATGATATGGCCTAATCGTTTTTTCCTTTTGCTCTTTATAGGCGTCAGATGAGTTCACTTCTCAGGACCCGATTGTCGAGGTTGATCCGGTCCTATCCTATTTGGTCAGTGATGTGTGCACTGCTATCATTGCTGCTGGGGTTCTTCCGGAGGCGGTCGAGGAGTCTCCCCTTGCTGGGACCTCAACTCAGGGGGACGGGAGTTTTACTGTGCTCGTCCCTGAGACATCTGAACTCCGACAAGATGACACTGTCTTGGCTGGCTCCTTTTCAGGGATGACCGTGACAAAGAAATCAGTTGAATTCAGATCAAAAGCTGCAGGTGGGGAAACTACGACGGCTGCGAACGAACCGCAGCCTCCATGCTCTTCCCCTGGTAATACAAGTCAAACCTTAACTTGTGAATAAGTCTATTTACTCCGTCATCCTATCCTTTGGATTACGTCGATTAATGGTTGCTTTGGATGTTCAGGTCCCGGCCCTTTATTGCTGGTGACGGACATTGCTGGGGTGGACCCTACCGGAGGGGATCTGACGGAACCTCCTTACATTGAGGGACCTCCATCTGGGTCGAGTTCGGGAGCCCAGGTAGCAGTACAGCTGGGACAAGGGACGATGCTTTCTGTACCCTCTTCTGCAAATATAGTTTCGGGGGTTAACCTTTCCGCCCTGCCGAGCATCCAGGCTCTTCGGGTGGCAGAAGAGGAGTTTGCCGCTATTCAAGCATCTTTTCGTACAGAATTTGCTTTCTTGGTGGCGGGGACGGTCAGTTCTGAGGCTACTCCTTCGGTACTGCCTGCCACGCTCCCTTTGACGCCGTCCTCCACAGAGGTTTTGGATGAGGTGTCCCAGGATGTGGTCGACAGTTTCCACCGCCACCTGAAGAGGGGGATCGAGGCAGCGGTGGAAAGGGGGACTCCCTTTACTCTGGCCCGTCAATGCGCCGGCGGGCAGATCAATATCCTTAGAACACTCCCTGGTGGAGGAGAACTGGCTGCGCTTCTGGAGCCTAAATTGTTAGAAGCTGATCGTCTCGTGGCCCAGTTTCGCAGGCTGCAACAGGCTGATTTACCCGCGGCGATAAACCAAGAGCGCAATTTCCTTGTTACCGCGGTAGAGAAGGTGATGATTGTCCGGGAGTCGCTCAAGCCGGCTATATTGAAGTATCAGCGGGATCTAACTCGGTTGTACGATCAATGGAGCCGTCGAACTGAAGATTGTACGACTCGGGAAGCGGATGCCTCTCGTGGGGTAACCGATACCCGGGAATAGATCTTCGAGCTCCAAAGAAAGCTGGCCTTCCTGGAGTCCGAGCTTGAAGCTGCTCGTACTGAAAAAGGGATTGCCATTCAGGAGGCTGACAAGCTCAGTAGGGCCTCTGCCAATCTAGAACTTGCCCTAAAGAAGATAGAGAACAACTGGCAGTCGTATATGTATTTGAATGACGCAGAGCAGTTGTCCCAAGAGGCCGAGCGTCGAACAAAATAGAGGCTTGAGCGGGGGACTGCCTTGGTGAAAAACTGTCTCTTGGAGTTGTGTAATGCCGAACCATAGTCGGTATTTTTCTCTTTTGTTTTGTTCCTTTTTTCTTTTTGAGAGGGACGTGGTCCCAAAAGATGTAATGCTTTTTTTTCAAATAAAGAGTACTTTCGATTCTGCCCTTCATTTGTATTGCTTGTTGTGCCTGTGATGTTGTTTGCCCCACATGGGGGACTTGTTTGTGGACCTGTCATCCATGGCATACCTTGGTTTTAGGTACGGATGACAAGTTTGATTAGGACACCTGGAATAGCCATGGCAAAGTAGTCATGGATGCTCCTGGTATCGGAAAAAGGAATGCCGTAGAGCAGCTGGGCTCCCGGAACATGATGAGAGATTGTGGACTTGTGATAAGAAACTTAGCGGAGGATATTTGTGGGCCTATTATCCTTGGTGTATCCTGGCTTAGGATAGGGACAATAGGATGAAAGGGAACCAACATACTTGCTCAGAGGTAATGAGGACATGGCAAACATGAGGATTTTACCGCGGAATCTTCCTACTCAGAGGTAATGAGGACATGGCAGGAGTGAATTCTACGAAGGATATTTGTGGTCAACAGAGGACATTTGTGGACTTATTATCCTTGTCGTACTCCGGTTGTGGGTACGGATAATAGGTTGAAAGGGAATCGACATACTTACTAAGAGGTAATGAAGACATGGCAAGCATGACGGTTTCTTCGACGGAGCCTTCCCACTCAGAGGTAATGAGGACATGGTAGGAGTGGGCTCAATGAAGATAAGGTACATAGAACGACTCAGAGGTAATGAGGACATGGAAGTTCCATATAAGTGGGTGATTTGTTTTTGGCAGAATTGAGACGACTCAGAGGTAGCATCGACATGGTCGTTTTGGAAGTTTGTGGACCCGTTACCCTTTTTGTGCACTAGGAGTGCGGGTAGTGGATCATGATGGAGGATCTCTTATAGGAAGAAAGTTCAGCGGTACGGTTATACATGACTTTCTTTCAAAAGAGTGATCGAAATGTAAGTTCAGGGGTACCAGCGGGTACATAACTCGACAATCCATGAATGTTGGAATCAAAGTGTAAGTTCAGAGGTATCAGCGGGTACATGACTTGGTAGTTTGGGATATCATTGTGGAAGAAGGTCATGAGTTTAGCGGTACAAGAGGGTACGTGACTCGGAAATCTAGAATATTGTGGATGTGCGTTCAGCGGTACCAACGGGTACATGACTCGATAATCTGGGATATTGTGAATATGAGTTCAGCGGTACCAGCGGGTACATGACTCGAGAATCTGGAAAATGGTGAGTGTGAGTTCAGCGGTACCAGTGGGCACATGACTCGATGACCTGGAAAATTGTGAGGGTGAGTTCAGCGGTACCAGGGGCACATGACTCGATGATCTGGAAAATTGTGAGGGTGAGTTCAGCGGTACCAGCGGGTACGTGACTCAATGATCTAGAAAATGTCATTTAGACATAATATTTCTTCAGGAACTTACCGTTGACGGGCAACATGAGCAAGTCTCTGTTTTGTTTTATGAGGCGGTAAGCACCGTTGGAGAATACTGCCTCAATGATAAATGGGCTTTCCCACTTTGGCTGGAATTTGCCGTCGATTTTGTGAGTCATGACCATCGGCCTCCGGACTGCCAGAACGAGATGTATAGAGATGATCATTGAAGGCTCCAGAGATGCGTGCTTGGTATAGTTCAATTCATTGCTGAGCCAAGAGGCGTTTTTCATCTATGGCCTCCAACTCATGTAGCCGACGACGGTAGTTATCATCTGTCGTCAATTGATAAGTGAGGACGACACGGAGTGAGGGTATTTGAGTCTCCAATGGGAGGACTGCCTCACTCCCGTATACCAGGAAAAATGGTATGTTCCCAGTGGCTGTTCGGACGGTAGTACGGTACGTCCATAAGCATTCGCCAAGCTTCTCGTTCCAATCGCACTTGTTGGAGGATACAAACTTCTTGAGTAACTTGATGATGGTCTTTTTGAATGCTTCTGCTAACCCATTCGCTGCTAGATTGTATAGCGTTGAAACAATATTTTGGATGCGGTGCTTATCACAGAACCGGTAGAAGGCATGGCTAGCGAACTGCGGACCATTGTCGTGGATTATCCTTCGAGGCAGTCCAAAGCGATATATGACGTGATATTTAAGGAAGCTGATCACGTTTGACATCTTCACTTCTGCAAGCGGGACAACTTTCGCCCATTTGGAGAAGTAATCTGTGATTGCGAGTATGAAACGGTGCCTTCGGGAAGAAGGTGGAGCAATTAGACCGATGATATCCATCCCCCATGCTTCAAATGGCCAGGATGCCACTGTCGGATGTAGAAACTCGGATGGCTGGTGAATGAAGTCTGCGTGGACTTGGCAAGCTTTGCATTTTTTTGTATAATCTATCGCATATGCTACCATCGTGGGCCAGTAGTAGCCCATTCGACGAAGGCGGTCTTACAATTTAGGGCCAGGCTGATGGGCCCCACACACACCATCATGAGCTTCTCGTACGGCTTCTTTAGCTTCCACGTTTGACAGGCACCGAAGCAACAACCTGTCGTAGGATCGTCGATACAGCATTTTCGTCTCTGTATCGTAGAAGAATCTGAGAGAACGCCGTTTGATGGAGGTGGCTTCCTTTGGATTCTCTGGAAGGATGTCGTAGACGACGAAGTCGATGAATGGTTGTCTCCAGTCTGGTGCTTCGTCGACTGCCTGGGCGGAAAAGCTCGCCATGAATTGAACGTTGTTCTTGGGACAGACCAGTTCGTGGCCTATTACCTCCACGGACTGGTGGGCATAGTTCGAAACCGCTAGGGAAGCGGCAAGGCCAGCTAGGGCATCAGCTTCAATATTTCAGAGTCTGGGGACATGCTCAATGAAGAACCCCTCGAACGTCAAGATGATGTCGATCGCTATTTGGTGATAGGGGATCATGTCTTCATGGCGAACCTCGTACGAGCCCCGGATCTGGTTGACAATTAACTGCGAATCGCCGTATGCTTCGAGATATTCTATCCCCAACTCTTTTGCAAGTTATAGGCCAATAACCAGAGCGTTGTACTCGGCCACATTGTTAGAGCAGGGTTCTGTGAGAGAGTAGGCGCGATTGATCACCAATCCGGAAGGAGAAACCAGCACCACCCCGACTCCGACAATGATGTTGCCCTTGGGTCCGGTTCTTGAAGCACCGTCGAAGAACATCCGCCATATACTATCGTAAGAAGTTGCATTCGAGTCGGCGACCTCATCCGAGATTTCTTCATATATTCTGGACGACTCCGAACCCGGGTGGGCTGCCAAAAAGTCCGCCAGGGCTTGGCCTTTGACAGCCTTTTATGGAACGAAGATCATGTGATAGGGGGACACCAATATTGCCCATGTAGCGAGGCGAGAGCTGAGTGCCCCTGGTTTAGTCATGAGGACTCTGAGAGGGTTGACTCGTGAGATCACATGTATGGTCTGTCCACTGACATAGTGCCGTGTTTTTTGAATAGCGAACACCAGGGTGAGGCATTCCTTCTCCACGGCGGTGTATCAGTGCTCTGGCCCAATCATCATTCGACTGAGGTAGTATATGGCATGTTCATGGCCTCTATCATTATTTTGTGCCAACAGAGCACCAAGGGAATGTTCCATTGCTCGTACGTAGAGCAGAAATGGTTTTCCAGCAACCGGGGCCACCAGGGCTGAAGGATTCGACAAATATTCTTTGATGCTGTCGAAGGCACGCTGACATTCCTCGTCCCATACGAATGAGACGCCTTTTTTCATGAGGTAGGTGAACGGTCGGCACCACTCGGAGAGGTTAGAGATGAATCTTCTGATGTAAGCTAGCCTCCCTTAAAGGCCTCTGAGTTCGCGGAGATTTTTCGGGGGACCCATCTCCATAATTGCCTTCGTCTTCTCAGGGTCTACATGAATACCCTGGGCGGTGATGATGAAACCTAAGAACTTTCCGCTGGATACGCCCAAGAAAGATTTCGTAGGGTTTATTTTCAAATTGTGGGCTCGCATCTGGTCAAATACTGTCCTCAGGTCCTGCAGATGGTCTCCCTTACAGCGGCTCTTGACGACGATGTCATCAACATAGCATTCCACCATCTTGCACAAGTGTTCTCTGAAGATGATACTCATGGCTCGTTGATATGTGGCGCCAGCATTCTTTAAACCGAAAGGCATGACTGTGTAACAGTATGTGCCAATTGGTGTTCGGAATGATGTATGCTTTTCGTCGTCAGAAGACATCTTGATTTGGTTGTACCCCGAGAATCCATCCATGAATGACATACGTTCGAAGCTGCATGTGTTATCAATCATGATGTCTGTGATAGGGAGAGAGAATTCGTCTTTGGGATATGCCTCGTTCAGATTGCGGAAGTCGATGCAGATTCGAATCTTCCCATTCTTCTTGAGGACCGGAACTATGTTGGCGACCCAATCCGTATGTTGTTCTTCACGAATGAAGCCGCTGGCTATTCGTTTGTTAACTTCGGCTTCGATCGCATCCATGACGCCTGGGCGGAAGTGTCGCTGTTGCTGCTTGACTGGCTTTACATCAGGCCGAATATTGAGTTTGTGAAGAGCAATATCGGGATCTAACTCCGGTATATTTTCATAACTCCATGCGAACACATCAATATATTCTCTGACAAGTTCCAGCAACGATTCTCGCTCTTCGTCTGTTAAGCTTTTACTTACGAAGATTGGCTATGGGGAGGATTCGCTGCCGAGGTCGATCTGCATAACCTCATCTTCAGTGGGAGGTTCTCTCTGCTCGAACCGCTTTTTCCATTGTGCATCCAGCTGTTGGGCCCACGGCTCTAGCTCGAGGATTTTCGGAATGTCTTCGTCTTCTTCGTAAGCGTCGACGAATGCCATATTGACTGACAGGACTTGTCTGAATATGTCTTCGATGCTGGTATCCGAGTCGGAGGTTGGTGACCCGGTTGAATGTGACTGCCAGTCACACTCTTCATCTGAACTCTCAGGGGTTGTCGTAGGTGTTACATACCCCAATCCACATCGAGTTTTACTATAGTAGTCCCGTGGCTTGCCAGCCGGGACTGGTGGCTTCAAAGGTAGTCATCGTCCGGTGCCATAGTTCAAGCCTGGCATAGTCTCCAGATCATATCCCTGTTTTTGCATGAGATATTTCGATTGGGGGCTATAAAGATACAGAGGCAGTCTCCCAGCATCTGGCCCAAGATCGGCTTCTTTTATGGTGAAGGGATGCAGATCGTCCTTCCGGCCGAAGATGATTGGATGATCCCCTTCCTCGATTATACGGTAAGCATCTTCTACTGGAATAAACTGGACTGCGGTGTGCACGTTTGTCACCTGTGTGTGTAGGTGGGTGCTTATACCATGTTCCATAGCGTACATTGTACAAAGCTTATCAAGCTCGATGTAGTTCAAAGATAGCCCTTTATTGATGAAGTAAGGTATCTTTTCTAGGGAGATTACATCATCTGCGGAGGGAACATCAGTGTGGGCAGCCACATACTTGGCTAGCTCCAGTTCCTCTTCGGCTACCCCCTGTATAAATGAAGACTGAGAGGATGACCTGGGCAGCTTGATCGTCAGAGGTTCAACTGGTGGAGCAGAGCGTGGAGTTGTTGGCAGACTAGCAACTCCCAGCTTGGAACTTGATGCTGGGCGGGGAGTGATTGGTTCGCTAGAAGTCCCAGACCTTGCATCAGGGTGATGACTCTTCTTGGGAAGGTGTATTGTCATTGGCTTGTCAGAGGGATTGAGCTTCTCAGTTTGTGGCTGGCCGACTCTTGGTAGTCTAATTGTCAGTGGCTCCGTTGTAGGTCTCGACACTTGGTCAGACCTGGGCAGCCGGATTATCATCTGCTCCTCTTGTGATGAGAGACTGATCGCGTCCTTACGCAGAGTGGCCGTAAGGGGTACAGACTTGCCTGGTTTGCGAGCTTGGAGGTGGATCGTCAGAGGTTCTTCTGATCCCGTGGTTGTCTTGGTACGAGCTTGTACATCTCCTTCACCAAGGTGCTTCTTCGATTTTTCGTACAGGCAGGAGTCTGAGTAGTAGGATTCGACCCCTTTGAAGGGATCGATATCAGCAAATTCTGTCCTCACGAAGCCATGCTTGTCAACATATTTGAAGCATTGGTGCAGCGTGGAAGGCATGATCATATAATCGTGTATCCAAGGGCGCCCCAAGAGGATGTTGTAAGAAGTGTCTGCATCTATGACGTAGTAGGTGACTTCTGATTGGAGATCGCCAATTTGACACTTCAGACGAATCTTTCTAATTGGGTAGCTCCTGTCCGAATTGAAACCGCTGATGGCGGTGCTTGTAGGCGTCAGGCGATACATCGGAATGCGAAGATGATGTAGCAAACCCTTCGGAATAATGCTTATAGAAGACCCAGGATCAATGTGCATCCGATCCACCTTCACGTCGCCGATGTATCCAGTATAGTACAATAGGCGATCGTGCAGGTTGGTCTTGATGAGCATGTCCTGTGGAGTGACGACGATATTGGGCATTGCTCCTGTACATGCACTGTCTTGGAGGTCTCCAGGCTGGTTTTCTCCCGTGAGGTTGACCTGAGCCAAGTATGCGTCGACATTTTAGAGTGCATCGCTCAAAGCTGCACGGACATCCTTCGAGAGCCTCAGGAGTTCATATAAGGACAATTTGGCCGGTATATTGGCCAATTGTGCCAAGATGTCAAAGTTGTAGGGCCTCTCCAGCCCCTGAGGTGTCTCTTTTCGGAGGGATTTGTCGAAGCGAGTCTCCTTTGGCCTAGGTTTGTCAGTCGTCGGAGGCTGAGAAGGCCCTGGAGCGTCAGTGGTAGCTGGCGGATGATCTTCAGTCGAGTTCTCAGCCACAGGTTGGGATTGTGCTCCAGATCGAGTAACGACAGCCGTGACCTCTTCCACATCTGTCGAGATGGTACGGCAGGATCTGACTTTTCCACTTCTCTTCTTGCGAATGGGAGGCAACATGGACTGAGTTACCTCGTGTACCAGGTCGGGATGGACCCACATGATTTCCCCTCATGATGTGGTGAGGGGCACTAGACCAGCAGCTTGCTCCCGAGCAGGCGGAACATTCGTAATTTCTATCGTCGCCAGAGGGATGGGTATAACACCGTCTTGAGTCTCTGTTGGAGGAAAGCTACCGAATTGTACGGATACCATGTTGGCCGCTACGGTTACCTCCTCGAAATCGATGGCCAGAGCGTTCGAATCGATGAGGTTTTGGATGTAAGCAGTCGTGTGTAGCATGGTGGACGTAGCGGTGGTAATGGCAGAACTTTGGGTTCTCCAGATCTGTCAGCCGAGGTTCCCGTCTTGGTGGAGGAAGCTGAATTCTGTCTCCTTGTATGAGCATGTCCAAGATAGGCTTGACGTGGCCGTCTTCGAATGAGTAAGTGATTTACGGCCGTTGCTTGTCTGCCGGTTTTGACTCAGATTTTTGGGCTGTATCGGCCACCATAGCCTGCTTCCCCTTATTATCCCGATTATTGGAGGAGCTACCTCCATTGTTGGTGTTGGCGTTGGGACGCTTGCTCTTGTCCTCCCCTTCTGAGATGTGCAATCCCAGTTGGCGAGCCTTCTTCAATCGTTCTTCAGCGCTTGTGGCACTGATGATAAAAGCCTTCCAGTACTTGAATTGACTCTCGCCCATCCAGAGACTGATTGTCGGGAGCAATCTTTTTTGGCAAATTTCAATCAAGGAGGAATTCGAGTTTCCTGAAGGCAGCTTCATCGCGGTTTGGCGAAACCGATCAATATAGTTCCTTATCAGCTCTTTTTCTCCTTGAATGACGTCCATCCATGAGGGTGGACATCGTGACGTCCTGACCTACCTTGTAGAATCTCTCCAAGAACATGCGCTTGAAGCCAGCGAAGAAGTGGATGCAGTTGTCTGGCAGGTTGCGGTACCAGTCGAAGGCGACTCCTTCCAACGCCCCAATAAATAATCGTATGAGGATAGCATCATCATGGGGCAGATGGTCGGTGGTGACCTCGAAGTAGGTGATGTACCGACTTGCTGAGGTCTTGCCATCATAAGGATTGATATTGAACGGCTTATATCTTCGTGGGAATGGAACGTCCCTCGATGCAGCAGGGTACGGTTGCCGTATTCTGAGGTCTTGAGAGTTTTCTCGAGCGTAGAACATGACTCGGAGCTCCTGAACCTTTCTTCTTACTTCTCAGGCCTCATCTGCAGTGGTGGGGGCCGTTATTTCAGGAGGATTATTGCCCGGGTTCGGTGCCGCTGAGTTTGAGTCCGCATTGATCGCGGGATCCGTGTTTATTTGGCCAGGCGTCCCTCCTTACAGAGTTGGAAGAGCTACTTTGATTTCATCTACAAACTTGACCAAGGCCTGTAGTATAGCCTCCAGAGTGTCGATGCGTTGGCGATCACTAGAACCACCTTGATTGCTGTCCGTCATGAACACCGTCCTTACGTAAGGAGTGATGGAAGGAACAGTGCAGGATGTGCCCTCTGAGTCATACCCATGCACCGAGAAGTCATCGGGGTATGTGAAAATATTCTCTTCGGGTTCGGACTCGAAGGGAATAGTACCTCCAGCTTCAGAGCTTGCTTCATCTTGAGAGTCATGGATGTCCTCGGGGACATCAACACCTGTTGTACCTGATGGGAGAGTGGTCTCCCCGGGCTCGTCTCCTTGGAACATCGGATTGTCGTGGATGTTCGGAGGAGTGTTACCCCCAGTTCCTACGACCCCCAGTGATGTGGATGATGAATCTCCCATTGTATCTAATTTTGTCTTTGAACGGGTGCCTTAGAAAACTCCAGTGGTGGACAACCGTTTAGAAGAAAGTCTTTTAGCTGTAGTGGTTGATATCTTTGGGCTGGAGATACTTGTCTTCTTCCCTCTTCCCTCGGCAGAGATTTTCTGAGTAGAGTTGCAGGGGACAACAGGAGGCGCCTCGTCCTCTGAGCTTGGACGTTGCAGTCTTTGGAAGACGGATCGTCGGTCTTCTTGTACCATTGTATTGTTGCAGCAGCAATTGACAATGATTTGGGTACAGTGACGTCCGTGAGAGGACTCTTTGCACCCTGAGGCACCTTCTCTTTCTTTGCGTTTGTGGAGGATGACCTCACGCAGGTCAGATGGGTCCGGATCGACCATGTTTTCTCCCTGGATTTTGGAAGACTTTTGGAAACCTTCCTGTCCGTTTGCAGCCGGGGGCTGGACTCGAGTGGTTCTGTATAACTTCCTATTAGAGGCCCGCATAACAGTACACGGGGCGCTCGGATGGTCAGAGGTCGGGTCAACGGACCGAGCTTGCCAAGCTCTTGCTGCCTTAGACTTCTTCACTCTAGTGCGTAAGGGCACATAGTAGGAAGAGTCTAAGTGGTGCTGGAGAGAATCAGACATATCTTCTTGGGAGCACAGGAGATCAGGACCATAGGTGAGTCGATCGAAGACGGAGCCACGTGGATTAGACGTCATGCGGCTGGAATCAGCTATCCTCATGCGGCTGGCAGTCGTAGCCGTATGGGGCTTCTCCATGCGGCTGGAAATACTGGCCGCATAAGTGTTCTCCATGCGGCTGGAAATCCTGGCCGTATGAGTACTATGCTTTTAGCTAGCAATTTCAGCCGCATAGTCATTATTCATGCGGCTGGCAATCTTGGCCGCATGAGTCCTCGCTTTGCGGCTAATGCCCTTGTTTGGTTTCTTTCTGGAGCCCATAGAATCGCTCTTTGCCCCTGCAAGTCCAGCATCATAGTGCTTTCCTTTGCCGGACTTGGGGACAGCAGAATCTTCTATGGCTTGAAGTGGGGATGCTTGAGAATCGCCTTCACCGTCTTGGGTAGCAGAGAGTACTCCATCGAGGGCCTGGGGAGGAGCAAACGATTTTGGCCTACACTCTTTACGAGCCTTCGTGGTGCAGGTGCGCTTCTAGACCGGGCCAGCGCTTCCTTCGGAGAGCATTTCTTCGAACGCCTGTTGGTCGAAGCGGACGACCATCTTCTGTTGTGTGGGGCAAAGTTTGGCTGCATCCGATTTCGTCACCAACTCCTCAACCGTGGAGAAGTTTGTCCCTAGCAGAGTCGCCATCGTGTTTGCCATTGATTGTAAAAGTACAGAACAGTTTTATGGGAGAACTGAACTTTGACTCACAATACAAACTCGCTTGTACAAAGAAAGCCTAGGGACGAAAGCCTAGGTACAGCAGACTAAGTATAATTATTTATTTTAGATTCTGGAGGGTGACGATAGAGGCTCGGGAAGGCAACGGCAGCCCTGCCTTACTCCTTGGACGATCGGTATGCAGCCTTGGCTCCAGAAGATTTGCTCGGCATTGAAGAAATGCTCTCTTTGCTCTCTCTCTGCTTTTTTCTCTAAGTCTTCTAATGCTCTCTGATCTCGAAAAAGGGTCTCTCTGGTCGCGCTCTCTCCATTGTGTATATTGCCAGGAAATGTATATATTGCAAGAGAATGGCACCTTGCTATTTATAGGAATGGGGTGTGATCATTAGGGTTGCAATGATTGCTTCCTGGAGATGGCGGCGGCCTGTGGATTGGTCAATCTAGGCTATTAGTTTTGAGTGTGATGAATCTGGGCCATTAAGTGTAGATTACACCAAATCTCATCAGTAACTAATGCTGATTGGAATAAATCTTCCTCATGATGATCTGCTGATGTCTGCGAATAAATTTGATTTATTCTTCTGCCACGTGTTCCAGATTATTGGGATTTGACCCAATCTCTGATTGCAATAAATCTGGGAAATCGATCGGCTTAGGACACGTATCCTAGGAGACACTGGAGGGATCTGAACCGCACGAAGATTGAGCCGCATAAGGTTTAGGCCGCATAAGGTTTGGGCCATATGTCAGGGCTGCTTTGGTAGTGGCCCCCCTTCGAACCTTTGAACCGCATGGAGATGATCATTGCGAGCCGTATAGGGATGCATCTGCTGAGCCGCATGGAAATGGTCCTCTTGAGCCGCATGGGAAGGCCTCCGCTTGAGCCGCATGAGACTGTTTTGACCTGAGCCGCATAGGACGACTTCCTTCTGAACCGCATGGGAAGTCTTCGCTCGAGCCGCATACGAACGCCCACATGGCAAGGCCACGTGGCATTTTTATGGATCTCGGGAGATTGTGTCAGAGATCTCTTTCTCTTCCCTAGGGGTCTGTCATTATGACATAGTCATAATTGCCTCAGGGCTGTCACTTTTTCAGAGTTGTCAGCCGTCAAAGTAATTAATGCAGCATAGGACGGAGGGGAGCACTGTTACGCCACGTGTCTTCTGAGCCGCATGGGATGTCTTAGGCCGCATAGTCCCTTATGCCGTATGACTTTCTGAGATGCATGGGCTTTATGAGCCGCATGAGGTTTCCTAGCCGCATGGATCATTTTCCATGCTTCTACAGTTTAAACAACATAATCAAAAATATGCATTGGACCATAATAGTTGGATCTAAGATGCCTGTAAAATCGAGTTAGAACAGATCTACATCTACCGACTATTACGCAACGCAGGTTTTATTGGACAACATGGACGTATCAATTAATACGTAGATCTAAAGTGGCTATGATACCAATTGATGGAACTGGGGATTCCCTGGACCCTTCCTTTGGTGTGCGTATTGATAGATAGAAAGTTAAACATATCTAATACGTGTTCTAACCCTTCATAGACGGAAACTAGGGTTCACAAATTATACTTGCAGTGGAAAGGAGACAAGTAATTCCTGGCAATCTCGAGTCGACGACCCCAAGATCTTCTACACATATTCCTTCCTCGAGTTAGACGTCGTGTGGGCGACGATCTCCCAACCTTTTCTTCTTCTTGGCAGCCCTCTCTTTCTCTCCTTAGTGAATCACGAATTTAGAAAAAGTTTCAGATTTCTGATCAGTAATCTGGCGGCCAGAGAATAGAGGATATATATAGGCTACGACAGGGACCATGAGAAAAAATTAGGCTTAGGCCTCCTAACGGATCTGGATATCCCGTGTTCAGTCCGAACACACAATCCAGGCCCATTAACAATAGCTCAGTCCACTTATGAGCTATTGTTGCACTACCTTCCTAATCCCAAGTTATGTTTGTGGGCTCCTTTTATTATATGCGCGTTTGGCTCCACATGTTAAGATATCGTATGTCCGTCGATCAAATTAAGTTACTGACTACTATATTGATTCAACATCTTTTATCCTTAAGTAGTACCACTCAACTTTATTTGTCATATCGGATATAATCCACATGTAGGGTTTACATGACAATCCTTATGAGCTCCTTAAGGGGACATCATCAACCCGATGTATCGGGACATGGATTCCATTTATAATCAACAGTCCATCATACATACAATGTTATTACCCAATTCATAGAGGTTGTTGATCCATAATGAATCTCACTCTTTTATGAGTCAAAGTAATGCATACTGCATATACATGTCCGTTATTATATCTGGATTAAGAGCACACGCATCCATAATAACAGAGGTGTTTGTTCTCTTATGTAGTCAGTACAAAGAGAACAACCTCAAGTGGTCATGTTCAAAACACACAAAGTGTACTAGTGTAAACCTATACTCAAGATAGACTAATACCATATTACACTACAACATTCCAATAGATTGTCCAAGTCCATCTAGGTTGTAAACTATTTATATACTTCATAGGAAACTGATAATATGATCTTCTGTGTGATACCACACACCATATTATCTACAATATATACTGAGTAATGCTACAGTTACAACCAAATGCTTACAACCTTCACCCATTGCTGACATGTGGACCATGGCCCACATGTCAGTACATGTGTGAGTAGTTGTAAAAGGGTTGTAAGGATTTGGTAGTAGACTTAGCATTATTGTATAATATTAGACATTTGCATTAACACTTGCAACAAAAACAATATGTAAATATTTGCCCATATGATTCTCATTCAAAATTTAAGGAAATAAGGTTACTACAAAAGTGATGCTTTTAGTATATAACCCTAACAGTTCTTTGGTCGCCCTCTGGCTCTCTTTTCCACGATGGTGTGTAACCTGCTGCGGGGTTTGAGAGATTTTGTTGACGATGTGGTCCATGAGAGGGGCAAGAAAGACAACTTTCCCCGAGCTGAGCTATCGTTCCATTATCAGATGGGATGGTTGATTCTGCATCATCCAAATGTGATGAGCCCAGGCCCTGAAGATCATGTTGAAGGTGACGCCTTTATCCGTTGCTTCTATAAGAGGAAGTGGCTGCACACCGGTGTCCCTGTCTGTAGGAGGGTTTTGTCTTATCTTCAGGGGTGGAAGATCACCAAGGTCAGTCCCGTCTTCATAGATTTCGAGGCTGACCAAGAATTGGAAGACTCCAGTGAGGATGCGATCGCCCTGCTGACATGGCGGTTTCGCTGGTTACAGAGTATTCGGCCTTCCCATTTGGTCTACCGTAACAAGAATAGGTGTTATCTGGAGCCGTATTTGTCGAGCCATTTTGTATGTCAATTCGGTTACACCCAGCTAATGTTAAAGAACCCCAGTAATAGTTGCGAGTTTGTCGGGTGTTTACTGGATGGAGCCCGGGGTTGGCAATATTATAATGCCGGATGTACTGGAGTTTGTTTGACTATGCCAGTTTACAACCCTCGGCCGCAGATCTTGTATTCTACTGTTAAGCTCTATTGCTCTATGAATACTGTATCCTCGGAATATGACAGGGAGACTAGTTTCATCGTTGGCACTCAGCTAGAGGCAATGAACAACATGCTGGCGGTGGCCCGGTCATATTGTCCACCAGAGGTTGCAGGTTATCGGACTGCTACTGTAGCATCAACAGAGGGTACTCAGGAAGAGCCCCCAGCTAGAAAGAGGCAGGCTGACGCGGAGGCCGGTTCGTTTGTGCCGAAAAGGCCGAGGAAGGCGACGACTCCGAATGTAGGAGCTCCGGGAGTGCCACCTATGGTACCAACGGAATCAGCTCCCACAGAGGTAAAGATGTCCCACATAGTCTGGTTTATTCTTCGATTTCTGTGATTTACGTCCTCTTTTTTTGTAGAAGGTACCGAAGAAGCAATCTCAAATTTCGAAACCGAGTATTAGTAGGCCTAAGGAGGTGGCGAGCTCTTCCGACGAGCGCATTCCTCCGATTACAGCATCTCCCAGGGAGGGGAGTGCAGATGATGTCGCTTCTGTGGAGATTTCGTTGTCACCAGATTATATTAGAAGGGAAGCTGAAGATGTACTAGCGCTTCAGATTGCTGAGGTCTCTCGGTCGGTCCATCGGGAGGGCGGCATAGAGCCTCGACCTGGAGTAGAACCGACTGTTAAGGGGGTGCCAGAAATCATCGAGGCCCCAAAGGAAGTTGTGGAAAAAGTCTTTCCAGGCGAGGAGAAAGTGTGGAGCTCGTCTTCTTCTGACGATGGCTCGCAGGAAGATGTTGATCCAGCTGTCGGAGAGATCACGTTTAGCGGAGACGTCTCCGACAAGAATTTGCCGGCCAGGCTTCTTTTCGGTTGTGGTACCGAGGTGCTGGTCATACACAAGGCCTCGTGGCCAAGCCATACCCCTACCCCAGAAGTGAGGGTTGATGTGGTAGGGTCGGCGTCACTGCCGAGCCCTACACCCGTCCCTGTAGGGGGAGCTGATGCGGATGATAGGATTCATTTTCTGAGCCCGACTCCGAGGGAGGTTGAACTGTCAGGGACAGACCTTGTCGCTTCGAACGAAAAGGAGAGCTGCCCTGTCCCGGTCGGAGATAATACCATCAACCCGGATGTCGGGGAACCATCTGTCATTGACTCTAATAAGGGAAAGGGCCCTGTGATAGAGGACACACCTCCTGCTCCCTCCACTTGGGGGACAGTGTTGCGTCCCTCTCTAGCTTCCTCAGCAAGCAATGGAATCCGTACTTCCGATAGGGAAGAACCTACTGACATTGAGGTTCCGGCTCCGCGGCTCGTCGGGGGATCTTCCTCAACCTCTACGATAGCTCCTCCAATGCCTGTTATGACGCTTCAGGTGTTGACAGACGCAGATGAATATGTGCAGTTTGTCGTTAAGGCGGTGTATAAGATGCTGCAGAAAGGCATATCGACAGTGCTAAATGCGAATGGGAGTTTTACGACGGCAAAAGCCATGGCTCTCCCTTACATTGGTCTGATACATTCCCACCGGGGCCATGATCATATGGCTGAGATTCTGGAGGCGTCTTTGGTTGAGCTCGACCAGCATCTTTTTGAACTTCATAGTATTCAGCGGATTGACTTTTCTGCTCTGATAGAAGCAGAAAAGAAGAAATTGATTGCTGATGTCGAGTCATCTTATCAGGCCATGGTAGCCATCTCGGACCGTAAGGTGGCCGATGCTGAGGCTGCGATGGAGAGACAATCTCTGTCCATGCAGGAGAAGGTGAAGCTGCAGGCCGTATTGGATGCTAGTATAGCAGAGGTTATTACCAAGATTCGCCTCCTTGAAGACCAGCGAGCCCAATTTTTACTAGATGCTGAGCAAGCCCAAGCTGAGCACGTAGCATCCAAGGAGAAAGAAGCAGTTTTTACCCTCCATCTTCTTTCTCTGACTTGACAGCGGCAAGAGTTGGACGCCAAGTACGAGAATGATACTGATCCTGAGGCTGTGGAGGTGATGCGTCAAGAAGCTGAACGCCGAGTCTTGGCGACTGTAGGGACTCGGGCTGAAAACTTGAAGCATCGGATCGAAGAGCTTTCTGCCAATCCCAATAATACTTAGGGATTGTAGTCTCTTTTTTTGTTTTTTTGGCAACATTGATGGGATGTAATCCTTTACTTTTGAATGCAAAATAAAAAAATTTCTGGTGTGTTTATTTTTACTGTCATGAACTAGTAATTTGTGTGGACCTATTATCTTTTGCGCACCTTAGTTTTTAGGTACAGATAATAAGTTGGAGAGGACCGACATATTTGCTCAGAGGTAATGTGGACGTGGCAAATATGGGGTTCAAATGACAAAATCTTCATACTCAGAGGTGTTATGGACGTGGTAGAAGTGACTTTGGAGGGATACGCGAAACTACTCAGAGGTAATATGGACATGGAAGTTCTGCGATCGATGTATGGCAACGCGGGGGTTGACTGTACGGAATGTTTACTCAGAGGTAATATGGACATGGTAAACATGATAAGTAGCGCAATCCTACGTAGTGTAAGATTCTGCTTTACAGGGTGTAGAGGAGCAACTCAGAGGTAATGTGGACGTGGTTGATCTTCTACTAGAGATAGAATGCCACGGAACAACTGGGTTCCGAAAGCATAAGATTTTGTGAAAGGGAGGTGTATGTAAGCTCTGATGATCAGGTCCACTGATTCCCTTGCTAGATAGAGATGGAAGTACATATCTGAAAGATGTCAAGAGTAGTACTTCTTTAGGAACTTGCCGTTGATAGGCATCATGAACAAGTCCCCGTTTGGTCGGGCGAGGTGGTAAGCACCGTTTGAGTACACTGTCTCTATGATGACAGGTCTCTCCCACTTGGGCTCGAACTTTCCTGGTGTCTTGTGAGTCAACACCATTGGCCTCATGACTGCCAGGACCAGGTCGCCTACTTGGAAAGTCCTCTGCTTCACCTTTTTGTTGAAAGCCTGTGATATACGAGCTTGATAAAGTTTAATGCGCTGCTGAGCTAGGAGACGTTTTTCGTCAAGTGATCGCAGTCGACAATGCTGATTGTCTTCTTCTGTCAATTGGTTTGTGATCGCTACATGAAGTGAGTGTATCTGGATCTCGAGATGTAGTACCGCTTCGCTCACATAGACTAAGAAGAATGGTGTGTTGCCCGTCGGAGTCCGAACCGTTGTTCGGTGGGCCTAAAGGCATTCGCCGAGCTTTTTGTCCCAGTCACGTTTGTTGGATGATATGACCTTTTTGAGTAGCCTGACGATAGTCTTGTTAAAAGCCTCGGCCAATCCGTTCGCTGCCGGATCGTAGGCAGTTGATGCCACGTTCTGAATACGATTCTTGTCGCAGAATCTACTGAAAACATGGCTGATGAACTGTGGACCATTGTCGTGGATAATCCTACGGGGTACCCTAAAACGGTAGATGATATGATGCTTGATGAAGCTGATCGCCCTAGAGCTTTTTTACTTCCGTCATTGGAACTGCCTCTGCCCATTTAGAGAAGTAGTCGGTGATGGCTAGGATGAAGAGGTGTCCCCTCGATGTAGGAGGGGTGATAGGTCCCACAATGTCCATGCCCCAAGCTTCGAAGGGCCAAAAAATGACCGTAGGATGTAGTGGTTCCGATGGTGTATGGATAAAGTCCGCGTGAAGCTGGCAAGCATGGCACTTTTTAGTATAGTCGACGGCATCGGCTGCCATGGTTGGCCAGTAGTAACCCATGCGTCGCAGTCGATCCTGCAACTTAGGGCCAGGTTGATGAGCCCCGCAAGTCCCGTCATGAGCTTCCTGAAGGGCTTCGGCTGCTTCTCGTTGGATAGACATCGAAGGAGAAGTCCATCGTAGGAACGTCGGTACAGCATTTTAGTAGCTGTATCATAATAAAATCGAAAGAAATGCCTTCTGACCGAGATGGCTTCTTTCGGGTCTTCTGGAAGAATTCTATAGACAGCGAAGTCGATGAATGGAAACCTCTAGTCTCGAACATTAACACCGACACTTGTCGTCATGGCATAGGCCATTTGTGTGCATAGGTTATTTTTAGGACAGACCAAGTCTCGACCAACTACCGTAACATAGTGTTGAGTCCCGAGGGGTGCTGCTAATAAAGCTGCGAGGCCAGCCAGAGCGTCAGCCTCCAGGTTTTGTAGTCGAAGTACGTGTTCTATGAAGATCTTGGTGAAGGTTGAGATAATATTCAATGCAACTTCATGGTAAGGAACCAGATCTTCATGACGAACTTCGTACTGCCCTCGGATTTGATTAACAACGAGTTTTGAGTCGCCATAAGCTTCCAAATGATCCACCTCTAGTTGTCGTGCCAACTGGAGTCCCATGATGAGAGCATTGTACTCGGAAACATTGTTGGAGCACGGCTTTGAAAGGGAGTAAGCATGCTGGATGACCAGCTGATCGGAAAAGACTAAGACCACCCCCACTCCTGCGATGATTTGGCCTTTGGGGCCTGTTCTCGAAGCACCATCAAAAAACACCCGCCAGACGGAGTTTTCTTTGACGACGTTTGATTCTTGGACCTCATCTGGGATGTCTTCATAGAGTCTGGAGGACTCTAGGATGGGGTGTGCGGCTAAAAAGTCGGCTAGAGCTTGGCCCTTGATGGCTTTTTGTGGGACGAATACCATGTTATACGGTATCAGCAGGATTGCCCATGTAGCTAGTCGGGAGTTCAATGATCTCGGCTTCCTCATGAGAACCCTGAGTGGATTGACTCAGAATATTACATGAATTGTCTGGCCCGAAACGTAATGGCGAGTTTTCTGGATGGCGAACACCAAAGCCAAACATTCTTTTTTGACGGGGTTGTACCAATGTTCAGCCCCGATCATTGTCCTTCTAAGGTAGTAGATAGCTCGCTCGTAGCCTGCATCGTTTTTCTGTGCCAACAAAGCGCCGAGGGAATGATCCATGGCACGGACGTAGAGGAAAAATAGTTTGCCTATGACGGATGCCACCAGGACTGGCGGGCTCGTCATGTAAGCTTTGATATCATCGAAAGCTTTCTGGCATTTTTCTGTCCAAACGTAGGAGACTCCCTTCTTCATGAGCTGGGTGAAGGGTTGACATTTTTTGAAAAGGTTTGCTATAAACCTTCGGATGTATGCAAGACGCCCTTGCAGGCCTCGAAGTTCTCGGAGGGTCCATGTCAAGGATGGCTTTGGTCTTCTCGGGGTCGACATGAATGCCTTTCGCCGTGATAATGAAGCCCAATAACTTTCCTCTAGAAACCCCAAGGAAGGATTTAGCGGGGTTCATCTTGAGTTGGTGCGCTCGCATGAGATCGAAGACTGTCTTTAGGTCTTGTAAGTGATCACCTTTGAGATGGCTCTTGACGGCGATATCATCAACATAGCATTCAACTATTTTCTGTTTTGCGTATATGTTGGCGGAAGATGGTACTCATAGCTCGTTGGTACGTAGCACCAGCGTTCTTCAAACTAAAAGGCATTACTGTGTAGCAGAAAATCCCTTTCGAAGTCCTGAACGACGTGTGTTTTGCGTCATCAGAGAACATTTTGATCTGGTTGTAGCCCGAGTACCCGTCCATGAAAGATATGCGTTCGAATCCACATGTATTGTCGATCATTACGTCAGTGATTGGAAGTAGGAATTCATCTTTCGGGCAAGCAGTATTGAGATGTCTGAAGTCGATGCAGACTCGTATCTTTCCATTCTTTTTGGTGACAGGGACGACATTGGCCACCCAATCTGGATGCTGCTCTTTACGAATGAACCCGCTGCTCAAGAGTTTTTTCACCTCTTGATCGATAGCGTTCATAATATTAGGATGAAAATATCGTCGTTGCTGCTTTATAGGCTTAGCATCAGGTAAGATATTAAGTCTATACATCACGATCTGGGGATCAAGTCCCGGTATATCTTCATAGCTCCAGGCGAAGACGTCAATATATTCTTTGGCCAATTAGACTAAAGACTCCCGGTCTCTTTCCTTTAGACTCTTGCTGATGAAGATAGGTTTGGAAGAAGACTCGTCCCCAAGGTTGATCTTCTCGACATCGTCTTCGGTAGGGGGTTCGCGTAATTCAAAACGAGACTCCCACTGCGCTCCTAGGCGTTGAGCCCAAGGTTCTTTCTTGAAGAATTTTGACGTTTGGTCTTCGCCTTTATCCTCTCGAGATTGTGCAGATGCCATATTGACTGATAGCACCTTCCTGAAGACTGAGACGATACTGGTATCAGAATTCCAAGTTGATGCTTTAGATGAATGAGAGTGCTCTACTTCTTCTGATTCCGAACTCTCTGGAGTTGTCGGCGGCGTGACATAGCCCACCCCCCGTCGAGTACGATGATAGTAGTCCTGCGGCTTTCCTTTGGGTGTTGGGAGTCGGAAGGGAAGATGCCGGCCTTTGTCGTAGTTCAGGCCCTTATTGCTTTTCAGATCATAATCCATCTTTTGGATGAGGTACTTTGCCTTATCCGTGTATCGATAGACTTGTATTCTGCCGGTATCCGGTTCTGGCTCGAGTGGCGGAAGGTCTTGATGATGCTCGATTTTGCCGAAGATGATGAGTTCTTCGTCCTGGTTCCGTCGTGGGACTATAAAATAGACTCGTTGTGACGGGACTACTCGATTTACATGATTGATGGTCGTTATTTGTGTTTGTAACAACCATAAAGCATTATCTAGTGTATACGTGGCAATCCTATGTGGCAGACTAGAATAATTGAAAGACACTCTATTATTGATAAAATGCGAGATTTTGTCTCGTGGGGTTACATTGTCAAGAGAAGGTGCATCTATGTCAGCAGATATGTATTCTCCTAACTCTTCATCCGTGAGCACTGGGCCTGGTTCGGGAGAACTCATCACAGGCTTGACCTTCGGATCTGAGAGGGCTATGTGGACCTTCTCTTGCAGCTTGGGCGAGGCTGAAGATTGCGGAGGCTTGCCTTTAAGACGCACCTTCAGGGGTGCCTCATCTGCGCCTTCAGTGACCGGTGCCTTCCCCTGTAGTTTTGCCACAAGGGGAGCCGACGTTTGAGGAGGTCTTCCCTTGAGCCGTATCTTCAAAGGAGCTTCGGTGGTGCCTCAACTGCGCCTTCGGACACGTCCAGCCTTCGTCGATGGACACGACGAAGTAAGCTGTACAATTCTAAGAAAAACTCTAAGATACAATAAATATAAAATATCACAGCTAATATACACGTTCCCAGAATCACCACAATCCACAAGTTATTAATACATCATCCGGAGACAAATCCGGTAACATGAATAAAATTATACCATCCTGAATCCTCAATATAATACACATGATACAATTCTAATAAACTGGAAAGAATCTAATCTAGGGCACTGCTACTCTAAGTCCATCTTGAAAATACAACTCCACTATCTCCGGGCTCTGACCCAAGGTGGTATCATATCCGCTAAATACCTGTAACGTATCCTGTCAGGAAAAGAGCAAAGTATGACCCCGATAAGAAGCTCTAAACAATATAAACTGAAGTGCATAAAAAGAATCACGATATGAACTATGATACAAGACAGGAGTATGAAACTGTGGTACAGGAATAACAATGAAACTATGGTACCAGATCCAGAAATAATGAAACTATTCTATCAGTGTAACATGCTTTTGAAATAACTATCAGAGTATGTGACCGATTGGGTAAACAGTGAACAGTAAACAGTGAACAATGAACAATGGTACGGCTTAGAGTCTTATGTGCACGGTGTGAGACCTAAGCTATTAGTCAATGCCTAGCTAAAATAGGATTGGTCACATATATGTAGTATTTCCCCACCCCAATGTACAAGTAAGAACAATGAATTATGAACGATGAACAATGAACGATGAACAGTGAACAATGAACAATCGTGTGTACAACGTGTCAATATGAGAACATGAAGCAAGACAGAAAATACAGAGTAAAGAGTTCGAGCCGGTGTACTTGCCTTGCTCTGGAAGATCGAAAAAATAAATGTGGTAATCTGTAAATCCACCTGGGTTAGGGTACCAATTTGGTTAAGTGACAAAAATTATTAATTACTAGATACATTAATGCTACTTCTATAAGTTTAGTTATCTAACTTAGAAATCTGACTATTACTAACAACTAGCATGACAACTTATAAAACCAAGCAACTGCTATATAGTTCAACTTGTTTTTAGAGTAATTGTAACCTTATCTGCTATGACTAAACTCTACAAGTTGACCCCCCTCTTACTGACCTTAGCCATCCCATTTCTAACTAAAGTTTCATGGAATATTGAATCCTAAAAACACTAAGAGCCACACAAACTCAGATATAAAATCACAGAACCTGTCGAAACCACCAATACCTATACTTATAAGAAGGTTTCAACAACTGATTCTGATACTAAAATCGATACTGCAAACCTTGGTTTATAGGACTTATGGAGTTTAGCAGTTACCATAGTGGTTAGCACAATTAGTGGTTCAATGATTACATCCCTTTATAAGTAAGATCAATAATACTCCAAAAAAAGATATGACAATAACAAAAAGATAGTGGCTAACAATTAAGTCTAGACTCCTACACGAACTTCAGATTCTGTTCACAAGTATTTGTGTGTATAGGACTCTTAACAAATGATATCTAGAAAGTAATGCATGAATCTTGGTGCAAATATTTCAGGCCTGATGATGGTATTCCTTAAAGCAGCATATCCAGATCAGGCATACCATTAGCTCTGTAGACTTTATCAATAATGTCTCTCTATTGTCCTTATTTTTGCTTCTTTGATGATGATTATAGAATCGAACAATCAAATGTAAAAGCCATCAAAATGAAGCTAATAAAGTCTCTGCAAGGTTACAGGATACCAAGGACTAATCAAACTAGTAATTACTAATTAGATTGCAAAGAGGAAAAATGTTGGATTTTAGGACAATAAATCAAATTTACATCAACCACAGGCAAAGGTTTATCCCCATGAGTTACAAAAGCAACCTGTGAAGCCTCTAGCAACATGATGTTGTGACCACGCAAGCTTGTCATCAGAATTGAACTTATCCCCCAAAATATCCTGAAAAGTATTAGTAGTGGTTCATAATCTGCAATTTCTCTCAGGACTTACACAGGACTTGCTATCCATAACTCTCCTCAATGTGTATTTCACATGAACACTAGTCCTAACTGTACTAATTAGTCCACTAATGATCTTGGCTAAAACTCCAGCTGCTATCTCCTATTATTGTATACATTATAACATTACACTAGTGTACAACATTCCTGGATTTTAAGGTAAGAACCAATTTATCTAGTGGATAAATAGTCGAACGCTCCACTAATGTCGGTGTCCTGATAATACAAATACATGCCAATGGCAGCAAACGACGTCCCGATGCCAACACTAGTTTACTCAGAACCAAAGATTCAAATCTGGCAGCCAAGCCAAATACTGACACATCCTCTAGTGTCCGCCTTGGACTCGAGGATGCAAAACAGGGTATATCATTGACCCGAGCTCTGGCTCGAAGCTAAACACCCCAACAGTGTCAGTCTACCCGATACTAGTTGTCAACACAATCAAAATAGAAGAGGAACAAAGAAGAATATACCTGTGATTAATCAACCTGCAATCTCGATCAATGAGTTATTTAGCCATGTCGGTTGCGACCTCCTCGTGTCCGATCCAATACGAGTCCAATCACAACTTAAAATCTGTTTGAAACATTAAGACAAACGGTTGGTGCTCAGCAGAGTAATTGAAACACTCTATATTTCCTCTGTTTTTGTTGAAAACAAAGAAATATAAGAAATGACCCAGAATCTCATGGATCGAACTCAATCGAATAAGTATCAAAGAACTTTAAGAAGATTCGATCGATTCAAGAAAACAAGAGTTCCCATTCACGAAATTAACCCAGCTAAACTCAAAAATTCGAAGAAGTGCTGAGTCAAAATTGGAGACAACTCACCGATCGGCTTCTCGTCCACAGAAGACGAATACTAGACTGAGCAGTAGATCGAGCGAAGCCTGTTGTCGATCGTTTACAAGGAACATCGATCCAATCTTGTCACTATCACTTTTCTAGCTTGAGGGTATTTTGGTCATTTTTAAAATTATGGAATTATTTTGGAATTATTATTATTAATTATAATTATTAGAATTTTTAAGTGATTTTTGGTATAATTGATTTGGTGCTAGTTTTGACTTTGACTGGTGTTGACTTAGGAGACTGTCCTAGAGGCTAACCTAGGTCATGACTACTTGGTTAGGTTAAGTAACCTTATCTTGACCTAAGTTAGTGACAATTAACCAATTAGATTTAATTTGGGGAAATTAGGAATTGATTTGATTAGGAAATCACTTGTGATTTCATAAGTCATGACTTGTGATTTTAGCCTTAAAGGCCCAACCCAACACCTAGTGCAACCTAACCCTAGCCCATTTCAGCCCATGGATGGCCACTAGGTCTCCCTCCCCCCTCTATTTAATGCTCCTAGGAATTAGGGCTAGCCTCCTTAGAATTATTTTCCAAGTTTGAGAAGAGGTGAGTCACCATCTTCATTAAATCCTAGAAAATCCATTTCAATTCCTTTTCCACCCAAATCAATTGCATTAGGTTCTAAAATTAGTCTACTTGCTGTTGGTATTGAGTAATTTCAGGGAAGAATCAATTTGAAGGAGTTTGGTGACTTGAGGAACCACTTTCAATTGGGAATTTTGAGCCTTTGCACATCAATAGGTAAATTCTAATATACACCATGAAATTACTGTTTTATTCCATATCTAGGATGCCCTAGGCCTACCCTAGCTGTAGGACTAGCTAACCCTAGGGTTCGAGTCATATACGTGTCCGTATCGGACACGTATCAGTTCGTGTATGCATGTGTTCGACGAAATGCCCCAAAGGGCATTTTGATCCTTTTTCTGAGATATATTTGAATAGAAAAATAGGGTTTGATCTCGCTTATGTGTTTCTAGTATACTGAGCATGTTTTAATGTCGTGTCAATTTGCCATAGACATGCGGGTACACGCACGTGCGTGCAGGCAGGTTGCATCCCCTGCTACTCGGGGCCTTTTGCGCGCTGGACACGACACCCCGACATGCGACACTTGACACACACTACGGGGCACTGACTGACACTATGTGTGTCAAGTCTTAGAGCCTCTCGTGTCGAGTCGGACACGCACAAAGCCGTGCATTAAAATTTTACTGCATCGACTGCTATCGATTTCCAGTACTGATACGCGTGTCGTGACGCACACATGCGTGACGTAGACACGTATCAGGGTGTCCTAGCCCTAGCCCTAGTCCTACTCGACACTGGGACACGACCACGAGATCTGTTTCGTGTCGTGTCGTGTGCACGAGCACTGGGAACATGTGCATGAGGATTGGTCCTGTGTTGCACTATTTTGGGTTCGGGACTGTTTGGACACATTTCTGTCCACTTGGGTTGACACGAACACATTGATGGACACGTACACTTTTAATACTTACATTACCAACCCACATTTCGACACTTTAGTTTATTTTTATGCATGAATTCTCATTTACCTAATTTATTCTGATACCTATTATATCAGTCATTTTTCTGTGTGTTTCCAGATTTTCTATTCGAATTTTGACATTAAATTACCTATTTAATACTGTTAATTGCATGGATTAAAACCCTAACATGGTACACCTTTATGTTTTCTAATGGTGTATCGATTTTGGGATGATTTGTGTAACGCCCCAGTCCCAAAATACGTAGGACTAGGAACGTAGACATGCCAGCTGTATTCATACGAAGTATACTCCAATATATGGAAGCCTCGTATAAATACATAAGCTGTAAAATGCAGTAGAACCATAACTAAACTCATCCACACAGAATAAATGAATAAAAGATGTCATATAATGAGAATGAATTTGTCTTGATATAATATGTTGGGCGGAGACAAATCCACTACCAATAAAATAAGAAAAAGTACATAGAAAATGAAATGAGTGGCGAGCGAAGCGAAGACGATCCAAATGCAATCATCCTCGAAGAAATAGCAATGCACATGGCTAGAGCGAAAGCACCTGCGAAAGATAATAGCACATACCTGACAAGACAACCAGGTCCTCAGAGAGACGTAACAAGACACATAATAGCATGCCATATAAACTGAATAAATATTGCTCAATAAATAAGTCAATCGAATTTATAACATGGTCCAATACGCACCTACTGAACGAGCGTACCATCCCCCCAACCAAACAAGGACAGGAGATGGTAAACTAATTCACGGCGACGTATCTTTCCATGCTATGAATCTAATATGGTATCCGGACCCCAACAAGGTTCAATACCTTCTCATCGAAGTAGTAAGTCTCACCTACAACCAAACAAGGACAAGATGTGACGAACTAATTCGCGACAAGTTATTGTTCCAAGTCATGGTCAGATACAAGTACCCAAACCAAAGGTACTCGTACCTAACGGATAAGGGCGCCTAACCAAATCTAGGTGAATGCAGTTTAAGAATAGTTCATGGTCGCATGACTACCGGGTCAATTCAGGAAAATACCAATGCAGGACCTCAGTAGCGAGTCACAACACCATATACTATTCCTCAGTACCGAGCGAGTCTATAGCATATCGTCTACCTATCGTTCCTCCGTAGCGATCGAGTCTACGATAGATAGGGTGGTAGTCAACTTCCAATCATGTTCTTCCCGCCCAATGCTAACTCTATAACCGCTAAGTCAAACTAGCATGCAACCTCTATTAGCGGTTATTCCTATCGCACGGCTTGTACGTACTGGTGGCCAGCCAATCACGCACTTCCGTGTTCTACATATGACATACAACTTCGTGTTACCACGTGTCAAGGCCAATGAATGCAATACACATGGTGGTCCCTTAAATCTAGGTTTAATTTGTAAGAAAAATAATACACGGCAGGAAATATAAATGAACAGTTATGCCATGTATCACAGTTTATTTTGCATAAAGAAAATAAGTAATGCATGAAATATGAGCTACAATAATTAAACAGCTAATGGCAAGGTGTCTTGCCTGGTAGGGCGCCTGGTGTGCTGCGATGATCAAGGTGGCACGATCTGCAGCTTCGGTGCAACAACTATGCATGGTGACCTCCGATGGTGGTACGGACAGTTTCATTGGGTCCAGAAGGATCAATTTAGTTAGGGTGGACATAAGGTAGGCTGGAATTGGTAAAGGAATAGGAAAGATGGACTAACTCACGAGATGGGAAAATCGTAGGAAGTCAAATAATATTTTTAGTTAAATCTATATTTCCGAACATAGTTATAGATAAATACAAAATAATTATTTAAGTCAAACCTAATTTGAGTCAAAAATATCATTAGATTTGTGGGTCAAAATAATTTTAAATAAATATTAAAAATCTCAAAAATTTATCTAGAGTTCTAAAACTATATTTTTAAAATAAGGCCAAGCCAATTATAATATTGGTATAAATATGTATATATATATATATATATATATATTTTTGAAGGCTTAGTATGCCTAATTATATAAAAAAACTAATTCTTAATAATAACTAAATTAACCAAAATTCCTAGTCAAAAAATATAAAAATAATATTAATAATAAGGACCATAATAATACATAGTGGACACATCCCCCATGTACATATAATACTAATCAGTAAAATACTATTATTATAAGATACTTATACTGAAAATTAGGAATATCATAACAAAATAATAATAATAATAATAATAATAATAATAATAATAATAATAATAATAATGATGATAATGATAATAATAGATATTAAGGAATGAAGGATGAAGCAACGAAATTTTCCTAAATTTTCACTACAGATGCTGAGTCCCGACTGCTTTTCTCGGGATGTGAGCTGTTCCAAAAATAGCAAGAGGAGAAGAAAGAAGAAAATAAGACGGAGAGAACGAGCAAGAACAGAGAGAGAGAGGAGAAAGGAAGCGGGTCGAGAGTAGAGAAGGGTTTCGAGTGAGGGAAGAAGGGCTGTCGGCGGCGGGGTTCAGTGGAAGCGGCAGGCGGCTAGGGCACGACGTCGAGGTGTAAGGAGAGGTGGTCGGAAGATGAGCGGCGTACTCCGGCGGTCGACGCGGGACGGCGTTCGTCCGCGGAAGACAGCGCAGCATCGGGTGCCAGGGTGGAAGGTCGGCGGCACACTCAGGCGGAGAGAAGGGGGAAGGTCGGAGTCGCCGGAGGGGAGGAGCGGCGTAGAGGGCAGCGGTCGAGCGGTCGGCTGAAGAGGGTTTGGCGAAGGACACGTGCGGTGGAGATCTCCGGTCAGGCGGTGGAGCGCTGGGTTCGTGGAGGAGGGCGTAGACCACAGCGGCGGAGAGATTGGAAGAAAGGGGCGGCCGCGTGGGAAGTTCACGGTCGGGCGACGGTCGGGTCGGGGCTCCGACCATGGAGGCTGAGGCGGATGCGGGGTTCGATGGAGGCGCGCACGGGCGGAGGATGGCCACGGCGGCGGCTAAAATAATACCCTTGAACATCATGTGTCCCCCCTCTCTCTTTACATATGTATATATATATATATATATTGAGATATATATATATATATCCTATATATATGAGTGTGTGCTATTATATATATATGATATATGAAATGGGTGATATGTATATAGGTAATCTATATGCTATTGGGTAATTCTATATTAGATTATAAATATATATCAATAAGGGTATTATTTTAGATATAGATATTGACTTGTGTATGTGGTTTGTGGTTGGTTGTTAGGCATGATAGCCTATGGCCTAGTCTCTTAGCCTATGGGTGTATCTGTGTGTCAGTTTAGAGTCTAGTTAGACTTGTGTGGTCTTGTTAGACCTAGAATAGACTAGTATAGACTAGTTTGACTTAGGTTTGACTTGGTTGACCTAGTTTGACTTCTAGGGTTGACCAGAGATGACCAAGAGTTGACTTTGGTCTAGATTGACCTAGATTCATGTAGAATATATTATAGTGCATCTTATTACTATTCTGGACTTGTTGTGACTTGTGTTGTTCTAATAGAAGCCAGACACCACTCCTCGGACAGTACTTTCATCTTGGATATTCAGTTAGCAAGCGAGTACATTCTCTGATCTTTTCATACTTGTCTGGACTATACTCTTGCTCTAGATTACTTTACTTGATGCTAACACGTATCTTCACGAATTAGTACTATATGGATCCTTTCCTGAGATGTTATCCCTCTACGGGTGCTTCGGGTATTTCATGTTCATGTACTTTATCATGTGCATCAGGTACTCCTTGTACTCGTACTAGTTCATGTATTTACATGTTCTCATGTGCTTTCATATGCTTTCATGTGCTTTCATTTGCTTTCATGTACTATCATGTGTCTCATGTACTACTCATTACATGAGTTCATGTATCTTAGCTATATTCATGTGCCTATAACGGAACTTGAATGGATCCTTGTGTATTGATTGGGGAGGGGTGAGTAGAATTGGTTATGTGAACACTATCCCCAGTAGGTATTCATGTGCTTCTTAGTTGTATTCATGTGCTCCTAAGCCGTTTATATAACCATATTGTACTCTAAATCACGTAGCCACTTATAGTCTCTACTATCATGTATTTACTTTCAGTTATAAATATCTTCTGTTTACTCGTACTTCCTTTTCATCACTTCCTGTATTTTACTCTATTGCATGCTTTATACTCCTAACCTGTTATGAACTGTTTTGAGAGATATGTGCTCATTTCCGTCCTGATTGGACCTGTTGACAATTTTACAGAGGACGAGGAGGAGGCCTACTTAGACACTTTCTATGGGACAGCCTTAGAGGACACTTGCGATCCGGACTTCCAGTCGGATCCCTTAGCAGTAGAGACTGTTGCTCCATAGATGTCTTTATCTTATTTTATAGTATTTGGAGTTGAGTTGTATATATTGGATCTGTATTATGTCTGGATGTTAGTGGAGTTTATCATAGACACTTAGCTCTCTCTATTGTATTTCCTTTGGATTTGGATCTTGTATCTTTTATATCATTCTATCTTATCGTATTCTACCTTAGCTGTGATTGAGATATATTCTGTTATGGCACCCCCATTCGGGGAGTATAACTGTTATTACCTTAAACTGTTAGATGTTGTGACCTTGGACAGCATTCTACCGCTGACACTGCGGCATAGGCTGGACGTACCCACGTCTCGTGCCCTTACTCTAGGGTGCGGGTCGTGACACGTTTTTAGTGGTGGTCCATACAGGTCTAGGTTGGAAATGTAGTGGTATTCGAACTAGAATATCGCTGCAGCCTGCAGTAGAAATTAGTATATTTTTGAAGGCACTCAATCACACTAGGAAAAATTCCTTATCAGATTTCGTATATCTATTTTGCTGCTTATTGTCTTCCTTAGAAATTTTAAACTGTCCTCCTTTGATATTTTGACTCATTCTCGGTAATTGTTTCTTGTTTGATTTGTGTCTCCAGGATGGTTGAGACGAGATCGCATCGCCCTGGGATGGGAGATGCTGGAGAGGGGTCTGCCACCTCTCGTGTCCAGCAGCCAGCTCCCAGTACCGCAGGGCCAGTGCAGCCCTCAGGAGTCGGTGTCTCTGCAGCTTTTGGAGGAGCACCTCCACCAGCCAGGAGACAGAGCCCTGTGATTTCTGAGATCCTTCCACTACAGCAGCCTCCGCCTGCGGGGATGGTAGATGTTGCACACCTCTTCTCCTTCGTGGAGAGGATTCTGGAGTCCCACCAGCAGCAGCAGACGAGGCAGACTATCGATTTCCGTCAGGGGATCGACGAGGCACACTAACTGGTTCGTACCACATTCGAGATGATTACTGCTCAGGGGGCCCAGCAGCAGTCCCGTCGGAGGGAGAAGGACATTCAGGACTTCCAAAAGATGTACCCTCGGGAGTTCTTCGGCACAGAGGGCATCCATATTGCAGACGACTGGATATAGCATATCGAGGAGACCTTCCGACTGGCGGAGATACTAGATCGACTCCAGATTGAGGCGGCGGGCAGTCAGATGCAGGACTTAGCCCGTGCATGGTATCAGACAGATCCCAGGGTGGGAGTTGAGTGCCAGACTTGGGCCCAGTTCAATGAGCTGTTTAAGGAGCAGTTCTTTCCTGATGTGGCCTTGGGAGGTATCGAGGCACAGTTCGAGGGTCTAGTTTAGGGGAACCAGACGGTAGCTGAGTATGCCGGGGAGTTCTACAGATTGGCCCGGTTTATAGATGACTTGATCGAGAAGATGAAGGCGAGAAAGTTTCATCGGGGCTTGATTAGAGAGGTTCGGTCGCTGACTAAGAGCGACCGGAATGCTACATTTTCTGAGATATTTTCTGGGGCTATGGCGGCGGAAGACGACCTAGGGTTGAAGCAGAAGAGGGGTCGTGACTTCCAGGGTGGCAACAGCAGTCAGGGGCAGGCCAAGAGGCCTCACTTCCAGCAGCACTTTCAGCAGCAGAGGCCAGCTCAATAATATCAGCAGCAGGGTCGTCCACCTTTTTAGCAGGTACAGCAGCAGCAGAGACATCAGCAGCAGGCACCCCGTCAACAGCAGGTAGTCGTTTGTGCCTTCTGTAAGAAGTCGGGGCATATAACTCATGAGTGCAAGAAGAAGCTAGGCAAGTGCCTACTTTGTGGTACTGGAGATCACCAGTTGAGGGATTGCCCTGGGGCTTTTGGACGAGGAGCTCAGGAAGGTGGAGCCAAGGCTCCAGCAGGCCAGCAGAGGGGACCAGCCCTGCAGACCCAACAGCAGAGGTTCCAGTAGCACCAGTAGCAGGCACGAGGTGGACAACAGGGGCAAGCTTTCGCCATGGCGGCTGAGGATGCAGAGGCCATCGGAGAGCTGATAGCAGGTTCGGTCCTTCTCGACTCCCTTCCAGTATTTGTACTCTTTAATTTCGGGGCTTCCCACAGCTTTTTGTCAGTATCGTATGCTATTAGACACAGTCTGGTTTCTGAACCATTGCCTAGGACCTGCAAGATCACGACCGGGGGTAGGGTCATCCTCGTGAGTGATGTTTGCAGAGGACGGAGCATCTTATTGGGAGGCCGAGAGTTGGGAGTGAGTCTACTCGTCATGCCACTACCGAACTACGACATTGTATTAGGTATGGACTGGTTGAGTAGACACCACGCCCGCATTGATTGTCGAGGGGGTAGAGTTTTGTTTGGGGCGCCAGGAGAGCCAGAGTTTGAGTACACCTGGCGGCAGGCGGATCAGGATGGCGGAGTCTTCTGTAGAGCTTCAGTTGAGGAGCGGGTGGCTCTGTATCCCTTGATCGCAGAGTTTATGCACGTATTTCCAGAGGAGTTGCCGGGGCTTCCACCGGACAGGGATGTAGAGTTCTCGATAGACTTGGTTCCCGGCACGGAACCGATTTTCTAACATGTCTATAGAGTGAACAACAGTGAATTAGTAGAGCTGAAGAAGCAGGTGGATTAGCTGCATGACAAGGGCTTCATCCGATCGAGTTCTTCACCTTGGGGTGCACTGGTACTCTTCGTACCCAAGAAGAATGGGTCGGTACGGATGTGTATCGACTACAGGGCACTTAACAACCTGACAATCAAGAACAGATACCCACTGCCGCAGATCGATGATCTCTTTGATCAGTTGAGCGAAGCTCGGGTGTTCTCCAAGATTGATTTGAGGTCAAGTTATCACCAGATGAAGGTGAAGGGGGAGGATATTCCCAAGATCGCTTTCAGGACGCGGTACGGGCAGTTTAAGTTTTTGGTTATGCCGTTTGGGTTGACCAATGCACCAGCAGTATTTATGAACCTTATGAACAAGGTGTTCCACCAGTACTTGGACAAGTTCGTGGTGGTATTCATTGATGATATCTTGGTATATTCCAAGACAGAGGAAGAGCACGAGGAGCACTTGAGAGTGGTGCTAGAGACAATCAGGAGGGAGAGATTGTATGGCAAGCTCTCGAAGTGCGAGTTCTTCCTAGATAGAGTTGACTTCTTGGGTCATGTGGTGACTGAAGATGGTATCTCAGTGGACCCGAAGAAGATCACAGCAGTTGAGGCTTGGACAGCACCGACTTCAGTGGCAGAGATCAGGAGTTTCGTGGGGCTGGTAGGATATTATAGGAGATTTGTGCAGGATTTCTCCCGGGTTGCAGAGCCGTTGACTCGGTTGACCCGGAAGGATGCTGAGTATGTTTGGTCAGAGGAGTGTCAGGCAGCTTTTGATGAGTTGAAGAAGCGGCTTACGACAGCTCCGATTCTGACATTGCCTTCAGGATCAGGTGGATTCACTATTTATAGTGATGCTTCAGGAAAGGGGATAGGTTGTGTCTTGTAGCAGCATGGGAAGGTGATTGTCTATGCTTCCAGGCAATTACGTTCCCATGAGAAGAACTACCCTACCCATGACCTGGAGCTGGCAGCGGTAATTTTGCTTTGAAGTTGTGAAAGCACTATCTGTATGGCGAGAGGGTGGAGATTTTCACAGATCACAAGAGCTTGAAGTATGTGTTTACACAGAAATAGCTCAACATGAGGCAGCACAGATGGCTAGAGTTGATGAAGGACTTTGACATCTCACTTCAGTATCACCCGGGAACGGCCAACGTGGTTTTCGATGCCTTAAGTAGGTATCCGACAGCCATGTGTTTGACTATGGATCGGCACTTGCTTGCAGACTTGGAGAGCCTTAGGATTGAGGTGATTGTGCTTGGAGTGCAGATACAGTTATGGGGCCTTCAGATACAGTCGAACTTGATGGAGAGGGTCAAGGCGACGCAGTTCGAGGATGTAGCTCTGCGGTGTATCCGAGAGCAAGTTCGTGCAGGATTGGTGGATGGCGAGTTTTCACTTGCAAAGGATGGTGCCCTGAGGCACGGTTCCAGGTTATGTGTGCCTAGTGGGGATCTCAGAGAGCAGATCATGCAGGAGGCTCACAGATCGCAGTACTCTATACATCCTGGTGCCAACAAGATGTACAGGGATCTGCGAGAGCATGTCTGGTGGTATAGGATGAAGCGGGAGGTGTCCCACTTCGTAGCTAGATGCTTGGTCTATCAGCAGGTCAAGGCAGAGAGGCAGAGGCCTGGAGGATTATTGCAGCCGTTGCTCATTCTAGAGTGGAAGTGGGAACATATCACCATGGATTTCGTATCTGGGCTGCCACGTACACCAGAAGGAAAAGACGTGATTTGGGTCATCGTTGATAGGTTGACCAAATCGGCCCACTTCTTGCCATTCAAGGTGGGTACGTCTACAGAGAGGCTTGCGGAGTTGTATATGAGGCAGATAGTCAGGATTCACGGAGTTTCCGTCAGCATTGTCTCAGATCGGAATAGTTGCTTTACTTCCCATTTCTGGAGGGGTTTGCAGACTAGTTTGGGCACTCAGCTCAAGTTTAGTACTGCATACCACCCCCAGACGGACGGACAGTCAGAGAGGACTATTCAGACACTTGAGGACATGTTGTGAACGTACGTCCTAGATTTTGGAGGTTCCTGGAAGGATCATCTATATTTGGTGGAGTTTGCTTACAACAACAGTTATCAGGCCAGCATTGAGATGTCACCTTTTGAGGCTCTGTACGAGCTTAGGTGTCGTACACCCTTATCTTGGGATGATGTTGGAGAGCGAGCTTTACTGGGACCAGAGATGGTTGTTGACGCAGTCGAGAAGGTGAAGCTCATCAGGGACAGACTTTGCATGGCGTAGGACAGACATCGGTACTGGGCCGATAGCTACCGGAGGCCGTTGGAGTTTGAGGTACAGATTTAGAAATAGGATTAGAAGTAGGTTGTGTTTTTATTTTGTTTGATTGATCATGTTTGATTTTTTAGTAACTTGAGACCTTGCTTGTGATTAGGCTAGAGACATAGTTTTTCTGCGGATATCTTCGACTCGTGGTACGATACATTTTGGTGGAGGTGGGAAGCTTAGCCCGCGCTTCGTCGGCCCTTTCGTTATCAGCGGGAGAGTCGGTGACGTGGCATACAGGCTAGACTTGCCACCTGTATTAGTGGGAGTTCACAACGTATTCCACGTATCACAGTTGCGACGGTACGTGGCTGACTTTAGCCATGTGCTCGATCATTCGGAGATTGAGGTTGGACCTACTCTCAGTTATCCAGAGCAGCCTGTGGAGATTGTGGATCGCTGAGACAAGGTACTGAGGAACCAAGTGATACCCTTGGTACGCGTCGCATGGAGGCATCATTCTCCAGGAGAGTCTACCTGGGAGCGGGAGGATGAGATGCACGAGCAGTACCCCTATCTTTTTGGACCTTGAGGTATACTTTTCTATCCATCTTAGCAGTTTAGTTTTGCCTTAATTTCGAGGACGAAATTATTTTGAGGAGGGTAGATTTGTCACTACCACTTTTCTAGCTTGAGGGTATTTTGGTCATTTTTAAAATTTTGGAATTATTTTGGAATTATTATTATTAATTATAATTATTAGAATTTTTAAGTAATTTTTGGTATAATTGATTTGGTGCTAGTTTTGACTTTGACTGGTGTTGACTTAGGAGACTGTCCTAGAGACTAACCTAGGTCATGACTACTTGGTTAGGTTTAGTAACCTTAGCTTGACCTAAGTTAGTGACAATTAACCAATTAGATTTAATTTGGGGAAATTAGGAATTGATTTGATTAGGAAATGGCTTGTGATTTCACAAGTCATGACTTGTAATTTTTAACTTAAAGGCCGAACCCAACACCTAGTACAACCTAACCCTAGCCCATTTTAGCCCATGGCCGGCCACTAGGTCTCCCCCCTATATATTTAATGCTCCTAGGAATTAGGGCTAGCCACCTTAGAATTATTTTCCAAGTTTGAGAAGAGGTGAGTCTCCATCTTCATTAAATCCTAGAAAATCCATTTCAATTCATTTTCCACCCAAATAAATTGCATTAGGTTCTAAAATTAGTCTACTTGCTGTTTGTATTGCGTAATTTTAGGTAAGAATCAATTTGAAGGAGTTTGGTGGCTTGAGGAACCACTTTCAATTAGGGATTTTGAGCCTTTGCACATCAATAGGTAAATTCTAATATACACCATGAAATTATTGTTTTATTCCATATCTAGGATGCCCTAGGCCTACCCTACCTGTAGGAATAGCTAACCCTAGGGTTTGAGTCTTATACGTGTCTGTATCGGACATGTATCAGTTCGTGTATGCATGTGTTCGACGAAATGCCCCAAAGGGCATTTCGATCCTTTTTCTGAGATATATTTGAATAGAAAAATAGGGTTTGATCTCGCTTATGTGTTTCTAGTGTACTGAGCATGTTTTACTGTCGTGTCAAGTTGCCACAGATACGCGGACACGCGGGTGCACGCACGCGCATGGGGGCAGGTTGCATGCCCTGCCACTCGGGGCCTTTTGCGCGCTGGACACGACACCCCGACACGCGACACTTGACACACACTACGGGGCACTGACTGACACCACGTGTGTCAAGTCTTAGAGCCTCTCATGTCGTGTTGGACACGCACGAACTCGTGCATTAAAATTTTACTCCATCGACTGCTGTCGATTTCCAGCACTGATACGCGTGTCGTGACGCACACACGCGTGACGTGGACACGTATCAGGGTGTCCTAGCCCTAGCCCTAGTCCTACTTGACACTGGGACACGACCACGAGATCTGTTTCGTGTCGTGTCGTGTGCACGAGCACTGGAAACACGTGCACGAGGATTGGTCCTGTGTTGCACTATTTTGGGTTCGGGTCTGTTTGGACACGTTTGTGTCCACTTGGGTGGACACGAACACATTGATAGACACGTACACTTTTAATACTTATATTACCAACCCATATTTCGACACTTTAGTTTATTTTCATGCATGAATTCTTATTTACCCAATTTATTCTGATACCTATTATATCAGTCATTTTCCTGTGAGTTTCCAGATTTTTTATTCGAATTTTGACATCAAATTAGCCTATTTAATACTGTTAATTGCATGGATTAAAACCCTAATGTGGTACACCTATATGTTTTCTAATGGTATATCGATTTTGGGATGAATTGGTCTTGTTTAGAGTTCAAATTCTGGGTTGATAAGTTGGACTGAAACTGTGATTCACTGTTTTCCCTTGGTATTCACTGTTAATCCATTCTAAAACTGAGATTTGAATGGATGTTTAATATGCTGATTTTCTTTCCTTTTGAGAACTGTAATGGAATGATTATGCATTGGTTGAGAGAGTCCAATCAACATGTGATTCATGGAGTTCGAGAAAAACTGGAATGTAAGAGTTCCTGATTTTCCTATTCCTAATTGTATTCACACACTCTTGTGACACTGAACACAAGCCCTGTTTTCTTGACACTGTCCACACATTCATGAGACACACACACAAACCCACTACTGCCATGTCTCACTACACACACACTCTTGTATCTACTCACACACATCCTCACATGGCACCCACTATCATGTCTCACCCTCACACCCTTAAGACACACACACACACATGCCCTCTTGCACACATATGTACAGCCTAACACACACACTTGAACATCATGTGTCCCCCCTCTCTCTTTACATATGTATATATATATATATATATATATATATATATATATATATATATATATATATATATATATATATATATATATATATATATATATAGGTTTCCTATATATATATATATATATATAGGTTTCCTATATATATATATATATATATATATATATAGGTTTCCTATATATATATATATAGGTTTCCTATATATATATATATAGGTTTCCTATATATATGAGTGTGTGCTATTATATATATATATATATATATATATATATATATATGATATATGAAATGGGTGATATGTATATAGTTAACCTATATGCTATTGGGTAATTCTTTATTAGATTATAAATATATATCAATAAGGGTATTATTTTAGATATAGATATTGACTTGTGTATATGGTTTGTGGTTGGTTGTTAGGCATGATAGCCTATAGCATATGGCCTAGTCTATTAGCCTATGGGTGTATCTGTGTATCAGTTTAGAGTCTAGTTAGACTTGTGTGGTCTTGTTAGACCTATAATAGACTAGTTAGACTAGTATAGACTAGTTTGACTTAGGTTTGACTTGATAGAACTAGTTTGACTTCTAGGGTTGACCAGAGTTGACCAAGAGTTGACTTTGGTCTAGATTGACCTAGATTCGTGTAGAATACATTGTAGTGCATCTTATTACTATTCTGGACTTGTTGTGACTTGTGCTGTTCTAATAGGAGCCAGACACCACTCCTCGGACAGTACTTTCATCTTGGACATTCAGTTAGCAGGCGAGTACATTCTCTGATCTTTTCATACTTGTCTGGACTATACTCTTGCTCTAGATTACTTTACTTGATGTTGACACGTAACTTCACAGATTAGTACTATATGGATCCTTTCCTGAAATGTTATCCCTCTACGGGTGCATCGGGTATTTCATGTTCATGTACTTTATCATGTGCATCAGGTACTCCTTGTACTCGTACTAGTTCATGTATTTACATGTTCTTATGTGCTTTCATGTACTTTCATGTACTATCATGTGTCTCATGTACTACTCATTACATGAGTTCATGTATCTTAGCTATATTCATGTGCCTATAACGGAACTTGAATGGATCCTTGTGTATTGATTGGGAAGGGGTGAGTAGAATTGGTTATGTGAACACTATCCCCAGTAGGTATTCATGTGCTTCTTAGTTGTATTCATGTGCTCCTAAGCCGTTTATATAACCATATTGTACTCTAAATCACGTAGCCACTTATAGTCTCTACTATCATGTATTTACTTTCAGTTATAAATATCTTCTGTTTACTCGTACTTCCTTTTCATCACTTCCTGTATTTTACTCTATTGCATGCTTTATACTCCTAACCTGTTATGAACTGTTTTGAGAGATATGTGCTCGTTTTCGTCCTGATTGGACCTGTTGACAATTTTACAGAGGACGAGGAGGAGGCCTACTTAGACACTTTCTATGGGACAGCCTTAGAGGACACTTGCGATCCGGACTTCCAGTCGGATCCCTTAGCAGTAGAGACTGTTGCTCCATAGATGTCTTTATCTTATTTTATAGTATTTGGAGTTGAGTTGTATATATTGGATCTGTATTATGTCTGGATGTTAGTGGAGTTTATCATAGACACTTAGCTCTCTCTATTGTATTTCCTTTGGATTTGGATCTTGTATCTTTTATATCATTCTATCTTATCGTATTCTACCTTAGCTGTGATTGAGATATATTCTGTTATGGCACCCCCATTCGGGGAGTATAACTGTTATTACCTTAAACTGTTAGATGTTGTGACCTTGGACAGCATTCTACCGCCGACACTACGGCATAGGCTGGACGTACCTACGTCTCGTGCCCTTACTCTAGGGTGCGGGTCGTGACAGATCTGAAAATTCAGATCGATCAATGATTGGTCAATGAAATTGGAAGTAGAAAAGGAAAGAAGAAGATCAATGGAACTTACAAAGAATTTGTCATCAGTCCCTCCCGCATCGTCATCACTGAGAGTTCACCGGGATTAGAGGCTGATACACCCGTACGGTCATCGAGCTCGTGGTCGTTGGTGGATTCACCGGAGGATTCTCCACTCTTGTGGAAGCTACACTGCCACCGCCATCACCATGGTTATTGGTTAGGAAGTTTTCAATGGGAAAGAAGAAAGAGATTCACAAAATGGAAGGGAGGAGTGAAGGAGTGAACTCTGCTCTGTTCTCGACAAGGAAAATGAGGGAGAGAGAAAGAGATTATAGATTTATACTGGGTCTGGGGCCAGTTAATTACTTGGAGAATAGGAAAGATATTTGGAGGGAATCGAAATTTGTAAAGTGCTATTTGAAAAATGAGAAGAGTATGGCTGAGACATTGGCAGAGAGAAAATGAGAAGAATGAGGAAAATTTGAACTTAATAAAGGTTGGGGAGAATGGAAGAATGGCTTCTTAACTGAATAAATTAGTTGGGCTGCCTTGGCTCAATAGCAGTGGGCCAAGTAAGGTGAAGAAAAATATTAGAGTGTTTAAAGAATAAATGAGATTGGGTTGATGGCCCAATGAATTGTTGGCTAAATAAAAAAACAAATACATTGAGAGTTAAAGATTTAAAGAAAAAATCTTGAACTAATCACAGAAAAAATTTTACCCAATTCACTATTTTAGAAAAAGCGGAGTTACAGTTTTGGAGGCAGAGGGTATCCCCGGTTGAGTAACTTCAGAGACGAGGTTTGAGTGAACCCATAAGATCTCTTCCCGAGATGTGGTGAGCGGTATGAGTTCACTCCTGTTGTCACGGGTAGGTGGTAGGTTGACCACCTCCAATATCGCCTTTGGGATAGGGACGAAGCTATCTTGTGCTGTGGTTGGCAACAAGGTGCCAAATTGGAGCGACACCAGGTTGGCCGAGACTGTCTTCTCCTCGTAATCGACAGAGATGACATTCGTATTGATCATGCGCTGGATGTAATTCTTGAGGACGTAGCAGTCCTGAGTTGGATGTCCGACAAACCGATGGTAGTGAGAGTACCTCGGATTGTCAACTCTCCCCACCTCGTCGGGACGCTTCGGATCCGGTAATTTGATCTTATCACCCTACTTCAATATCTCAAAGAGTTGCAAGGTGTCTTCATCATTGAAAGAGTAGACCTCCTTTGGCCTCGATGCAAGCTGAGGCTTCTGAATAGGTACTTGTGCACTTTTAGAAGCATTGACAGTCAATGCCTTCTTCCCCTTCGTCTCATGTCCAGGGTTGCTGGTAGCAGGCCGTTTTTCCTTATCTTCAAAGGTAGGGAAACTGACTCCCAGAAGGCGTGCATTGCATGTCTTCTTTTCAGCTGCTTCGGCCTCAATAATCAATGAGCTTCAGTTGGGAGGAGGAGTGGAGTTGAGCCAGAGCTTAACTGCAGGAAGCATGTTCATGCTGCAGGAGGAGAGGAGTGCATGTTCTGGCATACCCGAGGGCAGTCTGAAGCAGGCTTGTCAGAATCGCTCGATGAATGCTCGAACCGTTTCTTTTTCCTTCTGACGTACCTCTATAAGGGACGCCATCGTCATGTCTTTCCCTCCGTCGTAGAAACGATTGAGGAAGAGGCGTGTCAAGTCATCGAAGGAGGATATGGAGTTGTCAGGGAGACTGTTGTACCAGTCGTAAGCCACTCCTTTCAATGCCTCGACAAATAGGCTGGTGAGTAGCGCGTCTTCCTTCGGGAGATGTCCGTTTGAGACTAGATGTATGTCAGATAACGGCATGGAGAATCCTTCCTGTCGTATGGTGTCAACGTTTATGGTTTATACTTGGGAGGGTAGACCACTTTGTTCCATTCGAGGGGATATGGTTGTGGGATCCCCATCTTCTGGCGCTCCTCCTGTCTGTTCTTTGACTCGAAACGCTCACGCAAGTCCCTGATCATCTCAACCACATCTTCCGTGGAGCTGGGAGTCGGAGAAGGTAAAACAGTCTGGAGTTGTACATTCGAAGGTTCCGATACCCGAGGTGCTTCGCGGCAATCGGTATTCAAGGATGGCCGTTGAAGGGGCACACTTGATTTCCCGTTAGCTCCTGGATCAGGATTGGTGCAAGGTGCTCTGGACAAAGCTGACCATATCTCGAACACTGCTTAAGTCAGTGTTTGCATGTAGGCAGAGAGGGTTTTGTGTCCCCTCCAAAGTATCCATGTGCTGAACGAGGTCTGCTGGCGGAGCATCTGACTCCGTATCACCTTCTTCCGTCATGTATACTGTCATGACGTGACTGGAAGTGGATGGATCGGTTGAAGCTTCGCTTTCAGCCTCGTTCTCTTATAGAAGAGTCACTTCTTCTGGAGTTTCGCCTTGGCTACCCCCAGCTATGTTCTGGAGGATATCTTCGTCTTCGGAATGAGGATCAATAAGGGCTTGAATACCCCCAGCTATTACTTCTTCCGAAATCTTCTTTCTTGCTCGGGTGCCTTCAAACACTCCTGAGGACGGGACAGTCACCTTGGTCTTCCTCGGCTGGCTCTTTGATGAGGACGAGGTCGAGGAGTTGCTAGTTGCTTTTCGAATTGATGAGGAGTTAGAGACTACGTTGCAAGAAGCAACCTTTAGTTCCGGCTCTTCTTCAATAGACACCTTCTTCCTGAGGTGACGCCGGAGGGGTATTGACGATTGTAGTCGCTAGAACACAGACTGCCTTTGTGGTAGGACTGCTGTCTTGCAACAACAGTTGATGGTGACCACAGTACAGATGTGCCCTGTGAGGGATGCATTATGCTTGTCAGTCGACTCTCTTGACCGGCGTTTGTGAATGATCACATTACGCAAATCGTTAGAGGAGAGTGCCACCTTTAGACCCCCATCAGACGCATGGCAAAGACAAGTGCCAGGGTGATCAAGTGAATATTGTGCCCCCTGATCCAGCACATAAGGTGCACCCAGATCAATAGTAGGAAAACCACATTTATAGCGACTTGAACCAACCTCAGACGCACAACCAATGTAGGCACGGGGGTTCAAGACCACAGAATTTTCCTTGCACGAATTGGTTACGAACGTAGCAGATGCGCCCAAGTGAGACAAGGACATTGAGGGTCGGCTCGTTTCTGGCGCAGAAGTACCCGAGTCAACTTTGTACAGCTTACCATCAGCAGCGCACATGATTGTGAGCGCATGCTTCTGGTTTTTTGTTGGCATAGCACGTTTGAAGCGCATGGCCCGTGCCGCCTTGGACTTTTTCGTCAGCCCGCTGGGGCGCATAGTACTCAGAGTCCAAATTATCCTCGCCATGACAGCGAGTGAGTCTATCAAAGACAAAGGCCTTCTGTGGTGCACCAGAGTTCATGCGCAGGGCGTTAGATGCGCCCCTGCTCCGTCGGCGAATCTTCCTTGACTGAGAAGGAGATGGTTGTGGAATGTGGTCAGCACGACATTTTCTCGAGACATGCGCTGCACCCGTGGGCATATCCTGGCCGCTGAAGGCGTCAGCAAGAAGGGTGGGCTGCATAGGCGCATCCCCTTCAGTGATGGTGCCAGGGGCCTCCACCTTGCGCACCCAGGCTTGGCGAGTCTTCTTCGGCTTCGGCAGCTGCTTTGAAGGACTTGCGCTGCATTCAGAGATAAACTCCTCATATGCTTGTTGATTGAGGCATACGACTAGTGTCTTGTGGGAGGAGCCCACCTTCACGTCGTCAGATTGCGACACAACTTTCTCATCGGAGGAGAAAGAGGTACCCAATAGAGATGCCAGCTTGTTTGCCATTAAAATCTTTGAATTGGAATTTCAATCACAAACAGAACAGTATTACAATATAGGACTTAGATGTAGTCCTAGGAGTACACATGTTTTTACCTGGGTCCTGTGTCGATGGTGCGAGTGGTAATGCGTTGACTGCGTTGACGATCTGACGACGATTTTAGGTTCTCTGAAGGTCTGGGTTGCTCTGGATGCTGGAGCTTGCTGAGGGGAAGGAAACGTTGAATGTCTCTTCCGATCTCTGTAAGTAGACGTGCGTCTCTGTAACTCTGATGGTCTCGTTATGTCTGTCTTTGACTGTGTGTGTTGTAACGCCCCAGTCCCAAAATACTTAGGACCAAGTACATGAACATGCCAGCTGCACATATACGAAGAATACTCCAATATATGGAATCCTCATATACGCACATAAGCTGTAAATAAATAATCACAGGCCAGAATAACATGTCATTACCATATTTCTAGTTTGAGGGTAAATTTGTCATTTTTGGGGTAAATAAAATTTATTAGTATTAATTAGAATTTATGGGAATTTTTAGGATTTATTTTGGATTTATTTGGACTAGTTTGATTTTGGACTAGTTTTGACTCATGTAGACCAACCTAGGAACTAACCATAGTTAGTTGGGCTTGGTTAGGTCAAGTGGACCCTAGTCTAACCTAGTGTGACTCAAGTTAGAGGTTAGTGATTCATTAGAACTTGAAATAGGAATTTAGGAATCAAGTTATTTGATAAATGGCTTGTGATTACACAAGTCATTTTGTGACTAAACTAGATAGGACTAGCCAAACCTAGCTCAAACCTAACCCTAGCCCTAGCATGGCCGGCCACCTAGCTGAACCTAGGTCAGCCCCTCCCCTATTTAATCTCTCCTAATTTCTAGGGCTAGCCTCTTTTAAGGTTCTTCAAAAGTTCTAAGGAAAGAGGTGAGTCCCATCTTCCTAAAATCCTTAAAAATCCATTTTGAATCCTTTTTCCTTCAAACCAATTCCATTAGGACCTAAATTTCTTCCTCTTGCTGCTGGAATTAATTTGGTTGCAGGAAGAAACAATTTGTGAGATTTGGAGGCTTGAGGAGTTCATTTCATTTGGGGGCTTTTCCACCCATTGTTCTTCAAGAGGTAACTTCTCCATTCCTCCATGGATTTCCATTTAGTCTTCACCAATAGGAAGCCCTAAGGGTCCCCCTAATGCCTGGATAGGGTTCGTGTCCTGTGTCAGTGGTTTCGTGTCCGTTCTGGATACGTATCAGTCATGTGTGTTAGGTGTTCGACCAAATGCCTCTGAAAGTTCAACTTTACTGTTTTTAAATTCTAATTGAATAGGATTGTAGATCCTTGTGTGCTCATTAATTTTTGTGAAGACACCATGGTCGTTTCGTGTCTGTGTCAGGTGTAAATCAGCCTGGACACGCGTGCGTGCACTGGCTCGGGACTGTGTTGCTTCTCCTGCTACTCGGGGCCAACAGCTTGCTGGACACGGCGACTCAGGCCATGCCATTTAGCGTGGGCCATGGGGCCATGACTGACACGAGGCCCTCCAAGTTGGAGAAGCTCTCGTGTCGTGTCGGATGTGTTTTCCAGCCCGCATTGGGTTGCACTGTCAGTTTCAGCCGTGTTTTTGTGCACTGATACGGGTGGTTTGACACGACACAGGGACACTTCGACCCAATACAGGATGACACGTGGGTAGCCCTATGAGTGGCGAACCTAGGTTTGTGGACACGTGTCTTGGTTTGATCTGTGCTGTATATACGACACGCGTGCACACACGCACGAGGTAGTGCACTGCTGTGCACTGTCCAGGTTGCTGTTATAGTTCTTATTTCAGATTGGACACATCGTGTCCACTTGGGTGGATACCATTGTATTATAGGACACTTAGATATTGTATATTTATGTTAGCAACCTTTTGTTTTACATTTTAGATGTTTTAAACCATTCATTCCTATTTTTCCCCTAAAAATCCTAAAAACTGGGTATCCTGTGAATTCTAGTTTTAACATTTGACTTTGGAAGTCTATTATACCAAATTGAATGCTGTTAGATACTGGTTTTATACTCTAATATGGTTCTCCTACTTATTATCTAACTGTGGGTTGAGTTTTGTTTGTTTGGTTGTGTTTGAATGAGAAATGGGATTGGTTGTTAATAGTATGTTGACAGTTCACAAAACCTGAGAACTAAATCCTATTTTCCCTTTCATATGTGCACTGTTGTATTTGTCCACACACTCAAAATCTGAGAACACTGTGTACTGGAGTACACTGGTTAACCTGGGAATTCTCAGGAATTGGGTTTGTTCTCAAAACCTGAGAACATGTCATGTGGGTGAGGGGTGACTGAAATCAGAATTTCAATGAATTGATTTCCTTCTTTTTTAGCAGTCCATTATTGGACTTCACTATTCCTGTCACATTTGTTAGTTCCTGCATATTAATTCCTGCACACTAGCTTACACCCTTGCACTCTCACTTAGTATACACAACTCTTAATATGTTTCACTGTCATATTTGTATTTCCTGCACCTTAGTTTCATACACACACACATGATATGGTTATTTCCTGTCACAGCCCACAAGCACATGCCTCCCCTCTCTCTTATTACATATGTATGTATGGGTGCTATGTAAATATAATCTATGTATATATATGAATATGGATATGTATGTAATACATGCATATGTATGTATATCTATATAGGCATACAACGTATTAAATATATATATATGAGTAATGTGTATACATATGTACTTGTGAGTTGAGTGTAGATATGTACATATAGTATTTAGCCTAGATATATATAGTGTTAAATCTATAATTGTATCTATGTATATATAGTGTTGTATAAGCATAGGTGTATGAGTACTTGTATGTTGTGTGTAGTCTAGTATAGCCTTGTTAGAGCCTAGCATGGCCTATTAGACCTAGCTAGTTGAGTTTAGCCTAGTTTAGACAAGGTTGACCTAGTTTGACTTCTAGGGTTGACCAAAGTTGACCAAGAGTTGACTTTGGCCTAGATTGACTTAGAATCATGTAGAATGCATAGTAGGACTCCATTTCACTATTCTGGACTTGTTGTGACTTGTGTTGTTCTGTTTAGGAGCCAGACACCACTCCTTGGACAGTACGATTCATATCGGACACTCAGATACAGGCGAGTACATTCTCTGATCATTTCATATCCTGCTTAGAATTATTTCCTGCAGTAGATTACTTTACTTGTACTGTCACGTTGGTCACACGGATTGGTACTATATGGATCCTTTCTTGAGATGTTATCCTTAGGGAGCATCGGGTACTCTATGTTCTGTGCGTTTCACTTTTATAGCGTATCATATGCTTCTTGGTTCTTTGATCACTTACGACATGTACCCTCATGATCGTAGAGTCTTCCTGGAATCTTACACTGTTGGGTTATCCCAGAATCCCTATTTTTATGGGACTTACACTGTTGGGTTACCCCCAGAATCCCCATTTTTATGGGACTTGCACTGTTGGGTTACTCCCAGAATCCCCATTTTTATGGGACTACTATGTATCACCTTCGGGGTCTACCACCCTTCGGGGGCTTATCACCCTCGGGGTCTATCACCTTCGGGGTCTGCTACATAGCATCATATAACATAACCTGGCTGGATCCTTGTGTATTGATCAAGGGTACGGGGGAGTATTACATGTTCATATTGTACTCTGACTCACTAGTCACTGCTAGTTCTCTATGTATAGTAGATATTCTATTACAGCTCTTTCTGTTTACATACTGCTTTTCTTTCAGTACCTGTATCTTACTTTACTGCATGTTCATATTTTCTAACCTGCTATGACCTGTTGAGATGTACTGTGCTCGCTCCTGTCCTGACTGGACCTGTTGAAAATATTACAGAGGACGAGAAGGAGGCTTGCCTGGACACCTACTACGGGGCAGCCCTAGATGACACCTGTGAGCTGGACCCTCAGGAGGATCCAGCAGTAGCTGAGGACTTTCCCCCGACTGCCTAGACTAGATAGTTAGGCTTTTATCTTTATGTAGTTGGATCATGTTTTAGCTAGACTCTTTATTTGGAGATCAGTTTGTATATTCTTTCATGCTGTAGCTGAGTTTGTATTTCTCTGGATAATGTTGGGATTATCTTAGACTATTTCATCTCCTTATTTTCTTGAGTTCTATTTCATATCGTGCTATCTCTTCCTTAGCTGTGATTGAGTTTGTTATTACTATGTCACCCCCGTTCGGGGAGTATAAATTGTTTAGAGATAAACTGTTAGATGTTGAGACCTAGGACAGCGTTCTACTGCCGACACTGCGGCGTAGGCTGGACGTATTCACGTCTCGTGCCCTTACTCTAGGGTGCGGGTCGTGACACATTTTTAGTGGTAGCCCACGCAGGTCTGGACTAGAAGTGTAGTGGTACTCGAACTAGAATATCATTGTAGCCTGCTATAGGATATAGGACATTAATTTTAAGTTACTCAATCACTTTAGGAAAATTTCTTTTATTGCCATCTAAATCCTTTTGTCAGCTGATCCTTTGAATTATAATTGTCCGCCTTTGTTATTTCGCTTCTTTCTCAGAAATTGATACTCTTGTTTGTCTATCTTCAGGATGGTAGAGACTCGATCACAGCGTGCCGTTCCTGAGGATGCTATAGAGGGGACTGCTACCTCTCAGCCAGCACGGCGAGGCCAGGAGACTGCAGATCTTGCCACCTCAGCTCGTATTGAGACCTCGGCAGCCGCAGCTGGGGACATACATCCACCGGCTCGGAGGCAGGACCCGGTTCTCCCAGAGGATCCTTACCAGCAGCCACCTCCAGGGACAGTAGACGCAGTGCAGCTACTAGCCTTCTTCAGGCAGTACATGGAGAGGCAGACGGCAGAGCTCACTCGAGGCATTGAGCTGGCAGTGACAGCAGTAGAGAGAGTAGTGGCTCAGCCAGCAGCAATCCAGCAGCCGCACCAGCCACGGGAGAAAGGCATCCAGGACTTCCAGAAGATGCACCCGAGAGACTTCTGCGGGACAGAGGGGATCCTGTATGCCGATGAGTGGATCGAGCATATAGAGGAGATCTTCAGGCTGGCTGAGATTCCGACGAGGCTCCAGATAGAGGCAGCGGCCAGCATGATACAGGATCTGGCCCGGACATGGTACCAGACCGACCCGAGGGTCGGCACAGCAGGACACACTTGGGCAGCATTCAAGAAGCTGTTCAAGGAGAAGTTCTTCCCAGAGGCAGCGCTGGGAGCCCTCGAGACTCAGTTCGAGGCCCTAGTCCAGGAGAGTCAGTCTGTGTAGGAGTATGCAGGAGAGTTCTGCCGTCTGGGCAGATTTGTAGAGGACTTGTCGGAGGCGACGAAGGCCCGGAGGTTCCGGAAGGGCTTGGTAAAGGAGGTCAAGTCCTACACCAAGAACGCCCGCGGTACTACATTTGAGGAGATACTGGTGGACGCACTAGCTGCAGAGGATGATCTTGAGCTTAGGCTCAAGAGGGGGCGAGACTCCCAGGGAGGCAGCAGTAGCGGAGGATCGACCAAGAGGCCGTACTTTCAGCAGCAGCACCACCAGCAGCAGAGGTTCCAAACGTAGCAGTTTCAGCAGCCGAGGCACCAGCCAGTGCAGCATCAGCAGCAGTCGAGGTAGCACCAGCAGGGCCAAAGGCAGGTTACCGTTTGTACCTACTGTAGGAAGCCCGGGCATGTTGCCAATGAGTGCAGGAAGAGGCTGGGACAGTGCCTTGTGTGTGGTTCAGCAGACCACCAGATGAGGGAGTGCCGTACAGGACGAGCAGCTCCGGGAGGAGGAGCAGGAGCCAGAGCTCCAGTGGGCCAGCAGCGGGGACCAGCCCTGCCGACTCAGCAGCAGAGGTTTGTCCAGCACCAGCAGCAGGCCAGGGGAGGCCACCAGGGGAGAGCTTTCGCCATGGCAGCAGGAGAGGCTGAGGTGACTGGAGAGCTGATTGCAGGTTCGATTCTTCTTGACTCCAGTCCAGCTTTTGTATTGTTTGATTCCGGTGCATCGTATAGCTTCATTTCAGTATCTTTTGCGATTAGGCATGGTATAGTAGCTGAATCGTTGCCTAGGGCTTACAAGATCACGACCGGGGGTGGTATTATCCTCGTGAGTGATATTTGTAAGGGTCGGAGAGTAGTTTTGCGAGGTCGTGAGTTGGAGGTGATCCTGCTCGTAATGCCATTGCCGAACTACGATATAGTACTAGGCATGGATTGGTTGAGCAGGCACCACGCCAGCATCGATTGCAGAGGGGGTAGAGTTCTCTTCAGAGCGCCGGAGGAGCCAGAGTTCAAGTACTCCAGACGTCAGGCAGAGCAGAGCAGCGGAGTCTTCTGTGGAGTCTCGGTCGAGGGGCAGACGATTCTACACCCCTTGATAGCAGAGTATATGGATGTTTTCCCGGAGGAGTTACTGGGACTGCCACCAGACAGGGATATTGAGTTCTCGATAGACTTGGTTCCGGGAGCGGAGCCCATTTCTCAGCATGTCTATCGGGTGAACAACAGCGAGCTGGTGGAGCTGAAGAAGCAGGTGGATAAGCTACAGGACAAGGGCTTCATCCGCTCGAGTTCGTCGCCATGGGGTGCACCAGTGTTGTTTGTGCCGAAGAAGGATGGGTCAGTACGTATGTGTATTGACTATAGGGCACTCAACAACCTCACGATCAAGAACAGATACCCACTGCCACGGATCGACGATCTATTTGACCAGTTGAGCGGAGCTCGGGTATTTTCCAAGATTGATCTGAGGTCGGGATATCACCAGGTGAAGGTGAAGGGGGAGGATATTCCCAAGACCGCTTTCAGGACGCGGTATGGACAGTTTGAGTTTCTGGTTATGCCTTTTGGGCTAACCAATGCACCTGCAGTATTTATGAACCTTATGAACAAAGTGTTCCATCAGTATCTGGATCAGTTTGTAGTAGTGTTTATTGATGATATCTTGATATATTCTAAGACAGAGGAGGAGCAGGAGGAGCATTTGAGGATAGTGCTGGAGGTTCTCAGGAAGGAGCAGCTTTACGGAAAGCTCTCCAAGTGTGAGTTCTTCCTAGACCGGGTAGATTTCTTGGGGCATATGGTGACTGGAGATGGTATCTCAGTTGACCCCAAGAAGATTGTAGCAGTTGAGGCATGGACAGCGCCGACTTCAGTTGCAGAGATCAGGAGCTTCCTAGGGCTGGCAGGGTATTACCGAAGATTTGTGCAGGATTTCTCCCGGGTTGCAGAGCCGGTGACACGGTTGACCCGGAAGGATACTGAGTATGTATGGTTAGAGGAGTGTCAGGCAGCTTTTGATGAGTTGAAGAAGCGGCTGACGACAGCTCCGATTCTGACGTTGCCTTCAGGATCAGGTAGATTTACTATTTATAGTGATGCTTCAGGAAAGGGACTGGGTTGTGTGTTGCAGCAGCACGGGAAGGTAATTGCCTATGCTTCCAGGCAGTTACGTCCCCACGAGAAGAACTACCCTACCCACAACCTGGAGCTGGCAGCAGTGATTTTTGCTTTGAAGCTGTGGAAGCATTATCTGTATGGTGAGCGGGTGGAGATCTTCACAGATCACAAGAGCCTAAAGTATGTGTTCACTCAGAAGGAGTTGAACATGAGACAGCGCAGATGGTTGGAGTTGATGAAGGACTTCGACATTGTACTGCAGTATCATCCAAGGAAGGCCAACGTGGTTGCCGATGCCTTGAGTAGGTATCCGACAGCCATGTGTTTGAACATGGATCGGTATTTGCTTGCCGACTTGGAGAGCCTTGGGATCGAGGTGATCGTGCCAGGAGTGCAGATGCAGCTATGGGGGATGCAGATTCAGTCAGACTTGGTGGACAGGATCAAGGCGGCCCAGTTCGAGGATGTGGCCTTTCAGAGTATCGGAGAGTAGATCAGTATTGCAGTGGGGGATCCTGAGTTCTCACTTGCAGAGGATGGTTCCCTGAGGCACGGTGCCAGGTTATGTATACCTAGTGGAGAGCTCAGAGAGAGCAGATTATGCAGGAGGCTCACAGATCGCAGTACTCTATTCACCCGGGTGCCAACAAGATGTACCGAGATCTGTGAGAGCATGTATGGTGGTCAGGAATGAAGCGGGAGGTGTCCCACTTCGTAGCTAGGTGCTTGGTCTGTCAGCAGGTCAAGACAGAGAGACAGAGGCCCGGTGGATTGTTGCAGCTGCTGCCCATTCCTGAGTGGAAATGGGAGCATATCACGATGGACTTCGTTTCAGGATTGCCGCGTACTCCAGGAGGAAAAGACGCGATTTGGGTCATCGTTGATAGGTTGACCAAATCGGCCCACTTTTTGCCATTCAAGGTGGGTACGTCTACAGAGAGGCTGGCGGAGATGTATATGCGGCAGATAGTCAGGATCCATGGAGTTCCGGTCAGCATCGTCTCAGATCGGGATAGCCGTTTTACTTCCCATTTCTGGAGGAGTCTACAGACCAGCTTGGGCACTCAGCTCAAGTTTAGTACTGCATACCACCCCCAAACGGACGGACAGTCAGAGCGGACTATTCAGACCCTTGAGGATATGCTACGGACGTGCGTTCTGGACTTTGGAGGTTCCTGGGAGGATCATCTTTATTTGGTGGAGTTTGCCTATAATAATAGTTTCTATGCCAGCATCGAGATGTCACCTTTCGAGGCTCTGTACGGGCGTAGGTGCCGTACACCCTTATCCTGGGATGATGTTGGTGAGCGAGCTTTGCTGGGGCCAGAGATGATTGTGGATACGGCCGAGAAGGTGAAGCTCATCAGGGACAGACTTCGCGTGGCGCAGGACAGACATCGGCACTGGGCTGATAGCCACCGGAGGCCCTTGGAGTTTGAGGTACAGATTAGAGTAGGATTAGATTTAGGTTGTTGTTTGTGATTTTGATCATGTTTGTTTATTATTATTTAATTGAGACCTTGCTTGTGATTAGGTCGGAGACCAGGTTTTCTTGAGGATATCTCCGACTCGTGGTACGATACGTTTTGGTGGAGGCGGAAAGCTTAGCCCGCGCTTCATCGGCCCTTTCGTTATCAGCGGGAGAGTCGGTGACGTGGCTTACAGGCTAGACTTGCCGCCTGCACTTGTGGGGGTCCACAACGTATTCCATGTATCACAGTTGAGACGGTACGTGGCTGACCCTAGCCATGTGCTCGATCATTCGAAGATTGAGGTGGGTCCTTCTCTCAGCTATCCAGAGCAGCCAGTGGAGATCCTGAATCGACGGGAGAAGGTTCTGAGGAACCAGGTGATACCCTTGGTACGCGTCGCATGGAGGCATCATTCTCCAGGAGAGTCTACCTGGGAGCGGGAGGATGAGATGCGCGAGCGGTACCCCTATCTTTTTGGACCGTGAGGTATACCTTCTATCCTTCTCATCAGTTGCATTTCGCCTTTCAATTTCGAGGACGAAATTCTTTTAAGGAGGATAGATTTGTCATTACCATATTTCTAGTTTAAGGGTAAATTTGTCATTTTTGGGGTAAATAAAATTTATTAGTATTAATTAGAATTTATGGGAATTTTTAGGATTTATTTTGGATTTATTTGGACTAGTTTGATTTTGGACTAGTTTTGACTCATGTAGACCAACCTAGGAACTAACCATAGTTAGTTGGGCTTGGTTAGGTCAAGTGGACCCTAGTCTAACATAGTGTGACTCAAGTTAGTGGTTAGTGATTCATTAGAACTTGAAATAGGAATTTAGGAATCAAGTTATTTGATAAATGGCTTGTGATTACACAAGTCATTTTGTGACTAAACTAGATAGGACTAGCCAAACCTAGCTCAAACCTAACCCTAGCCCTAGCATGGCCGGCCACCTAGCTGAACCTAGGTCAGCCCCCCTATTTAATCTCTCCTAATTTCTAGGACTAGCCTCTTTTAAGGTTCTTCAAAAGTTCTAAGGAAAGAGGTGAGTCCCATCTTCCTAAAATCCTTAAAAATCCATTTTGAATCCTTTTTCCTTCAAACCAATTCCATTAGGACCTAAATTTCTTCCTCTTGCTGCTGGAATTAATTTGGTTGCAGAAAGAAACAATTTGTGAGATTTGGAGGCTTGAGGAGTTTATTTCATTTGGGGGCTTTTCCACCCATTGTTCTTCAAGAGGTAACTTCTCCATTCCTCCATGGATTTCCATTTAGTCTTCACCAATAGGAAGCCCTAAGGGTCCCCCTAATGCCTGGATAGGGTTCGTGTCCTGTGTCAGTGGTTTCGTGTCCGTTCTGGACACGTATCAGTCATGTGTGTTAGGTATTCGACCAAATGCCTCTGAAAGTTCAACTTTACTGTTTTTAAATTTTGATTGAATAGGATTGTAGATCCTTGTGTGCTCATTAATTTTTGTGAAGACACCATGGTCGTTTCGTGTCTGTGTCGGGTGCAAATCAGCCTGGACACGCGTGCGTGTACTGGCTCGGGACTGTGTTGCTTCCCCTGCTACTCGGGGCCAACAGCTTGCTGGACACGGCGACTCAGGCCATGCCATTTGGCGTGGGCCATGGGGCCATGACTGACACGAGGCCCTCCAAGTTGGAGAAGCTATCGTGTCGTGTCGGATGTGTTCTCCAGCCCGTATTGGGTTGCACTGTCAGTTTCAGTCGTGTTTTTGAGCACTGATACGGGTGGTTTGACACGACACAGGGACACTTCGACCCAATACAGGGTGACACGTGGGTAGCCCTATGAGTGGCGAACCTAGGTTTGTGGACACGTGTCTTGGTTTGATCTGTGCTGTGTACACGACACGCGTGCACACACGCACGAGGCAGTGCACTGCTGTGCACTGTCCAGGTTGCTGTTATGGTTCTTATTTCAGATTGGACACATCGTGTCCACTTGGGTGGATACCATTGTATTGTAGGACACTTAGATATTGTATATTTATGTTACCAACCTTTTGTTTTACATTTTAGATGTTTTAAACCATTCATTCCTATTTTTCCCCTAAAAATCCTGAAAACTGGGTATCCTGTGAATTCCAATTTTAATATTTGACTTTGGAAGTCTATTATACCAAATTGAATGCTGTTAGATACTGGTTTTATACTCTAATATGGTTCTCCTACTTGTGGGTTGAGTTTTGTTTGTTTGGTTGTGTTTGAATGAGAAATGGGATTGGTTGTTAATAGTATGTTGACAGTTCACAAAACTTGAGAACTAAATCCTATTTTCCCTTTCATATATGCACTGTTGTATTTGTCCACATACTCAAAATCTGAGAACACTGTGTACTGGAGTACACTGGTTAACCTGGGAATTCTCAGGAATTGGGTTTGTTCTCAAAACCTGAGAACATGTCATATGGGTGAGGGGTGACTGAAATCAGAATTTCAATGAATTGATTTCCTTCCTTTTTAGCAGTCCATTATTGGACTTCACTATTCCTGTCACATTTGTTAGTTCCTGCATATTAATTCCTGTACACAAGCTTACACCCTTGCACTCTCACTTAGTATACACAACTCTTAATATGTTTCACTGTCATATTTGTATTTCCTGCACCTTAGTTTCATACACACACACATGATATGGTTATTTCCTGTCACAGCCCACAAGCACATGCCTCCCCTCTCTCTTATTACATATGTATGTATGGGTGCTATGTAAATATAATCTATGTATATATATGAATATGGATATGTATGTAATACATGCATATGTATGTATATCTATATAGGCATACAATGTATTGAATATATATATATATGAGTAATGTGTATACATATGTACTTGTGAGTTGAGTGTAGATATGTACATATAGTATTTAGCCTAGATATGTATAGTGTTAAATCTATAATTGTATCTATGTATATATAGTGTTGTATAAGCATAGGTGTATGAGTACTTGTATGTTGTGTGTAGTCTAGTATAGCCTTGTTAGAGCCTAGCATGGCCTATTAGACCTAGCTAGTTGAGTTTAGCCTAGTTTAGACAAGGTTGACCTAGTTTGACTTCTAGGGTTGACCAAAGTTGACCAAGAGTTGACTTTGGCCTAGATTGACTTAGAATCATGTAGAATGCATAGTAGGACTCAATTTCACTATTCTGGACTTGTTGTGACTTGTGCTGTTCTGTTTAGGAGCCAGACACCACTCTTTGGACAGTACGATTCATATCAGACACTCAGATACAGGCGAGTACATTCTCTGATCATTTCATATCCTGCTTAGAATTATTTCCTGCAGTAGATTACTTTACTTGTACTGTCACGTTGGTCACACGGATTGGTACTATATGGATCCTTTCTTGAGATGTTATCCTTAGGGAGCATCGGGTACTCTATGTTCTGTGCGTTTCACTTTCATAGCGTATCATATGCTTCTTGGTTCTTTGATCACTTACGACATGTACCCTCATGATCGTAGAGTCTTCCTGGAATCTTACACTGTTGGGTCACCCCCAGAATCTCTATTATTATGGGACTTACACTGTTGGGTTACCCCCAGAATCCCCATTTTTATGGGACTTGCACTGTTGGGTTACTCCCAGAATCCCCATTTTTATGGGACTACTATGTATCACCTTCGGGGTCTACCACCCTTCGGGGGCTTATCACCCTCGGGGTCTATCACCTTCGGGGTCTACTACATAGCATCATATAACATAACCTGGCTCGATCCTTGTGTATTGATTGGGGGTACGGGGGAGTATTACATGTTCATATTGTACTCTGACTCACTAGTCACTGCTAGTTTTCTATGTATAGTAAATATTCTATTACAGCTCTTCCTATTTATATACTGCTTTTCTTTCAGTACCTGTATCTTACTTTACTGCATGTTCATATTTTCTAACCTGCTATGACCTGTTGAGATGTACTGTGCTCGCTCCTGTCCTGACTGGACCTGTTGAAAATATTACAGAGGACGAGGAGGAGGCTTGCCTGGACACCTACTACGGGGCAGCCCTAGATGACACCTGTGAGCTGGACCCTCAGGAGGATCCAGCAGTAGCTGAGGACTTTCCTCCGACTGTCTAGACTAGATAGTTAGGCTTTTATCTTTATGTAGTTGGATCATGTTTTAGCTAGACTCTTTATTTGGAGATCAGTTTGTATATTCTTTCATGCTGTAGCTGAGTTTGTATTTCTCTGGATATTGTTGGGATTATCTTAGACTATTTCATCTCCTTATTTTCTTGAGTTCTATTTCATATCGTGCTATCTCTTCCTTAGCTGTGATTGAGTTTGTTATTACTATGTCACCCCCGTTCGGGGAGTATAAACTGTTTAGAGATAAACTGTTAGATGTTGAGACCTAGGACAGCGTTCTACCGCCGACACTGCGGCGTAGGCTGGACGTATTCACGTCTCGTGCCCTTACTCTAGGGTGCGGGTCGTAACATAACATATCTAATCTCATCACAGCTCAACACAGAAGATAATGA